>OY986062.1:13696504-14082085 GCA_963920205.1 Stenodema calcarata | reverse complement strand
TTTGGCCGTGAATTCAGAACGGCCTGGAACGGATTTTGGTATAAAATTTTTTTCGAAAATTCGAGTTTTAAAAATTGTGTACCAAAAACAATAGCTTCATTTTCGCCCAAAATTTGCAACAAATGGACGCAACAATGGAGAACAACTTGAAAGAATTTCACCATTCAACCTATCACTCTTAATAATTTCGAATTTTCACCAATCCCCTTCACTTCAAAAGCCAATAGCAGTCTGAATTTCCTTTCACTTGTATCAACCAATCCTATTCGACCTTTGGGGTCTTTGTATAAGTTCACCTCTCCGTAAAGCACCTTCAGTATAATTTTATTACTGAAGATGGTTTAATCACCGAAACCTGTCTGACGTTGTACTCATATTTTAGAGGAAATGGACAAGTTTTTCAACTACACTTGTTTTTCGCTTCGGCGTGGGTTTAAACGATTTCGTCGCGAGTGATTTAGTTCGGAAGACGGTTAACTCAATTTTCCAACTGAAATGAAAGTTAGTTACGCTTGCAAAGAGCATTAACATGAGACTGGAATTAATTCGTAGATATGAAATACCCCTATCCAGTTCGCTCTACCGGAGAAGTTTAAGTTGGCGTTCCAGCAGTTCAGCTCATGAACTGCAAAGTTAATGAAGTCTCTCCCTCACTCATCCTCACCACCGTTCATACATTGAACTCCTTGTAACAACATGTAAAGTAACAGCTTATTTCCACAAAACTCACCACTACAAATCCTCGAAAATCGACAATTAAAAATAAAATCATCAACTAAACAGATCGGCGTTCCTTGGCAGGTAAACTCCATTTTTCACCAGCCCAGTAATCGGTTCTGCCCGTCCCTAAGATGCCCCGCATTGAGCGGTAATTTATTAGCTGGGGCTTAATGAGGAAGCTCAAGCAAGCCGTTCTCCGTAATTATATTAATAGTCGGCTCATTTATACAAAGTTATGGCGAAGCTTAATTCCGGCTTGAAACTCCGATTACCTACAACACGTTTCAGTAACAAACCACGAGTTAATGGTTCTCATAACAGTTATTTATTATTTTTTTCATTTCACTTTTTCACGTAAGAATCCCGGTTGGTTTGACGTGAAATGAAGTCGAGAAGATGAATGGACTTAGTTCAGACAACTTGAAAAGTTCGACCTACAATTCATTAAGGTTACAGTCCATGAATTTATATTGGGGGTTCAATGAGTTCATTGTAGGAATTTAATCACAAGGAGTAATTAACTAACGTTGTTATTGGACTTGATTATTAGAGGAAACAACAATTACGAGTTTATTACCACCTTGTATAGGTGACGTATTAACTCTCTCCAGGGCTTGAAACGGAACCTTACTAGTCCTTAAATGTTCTTCTGTGTGGGATTGTTCACTAGTGATTGTCACGTGTTAATTGACTTACGCTCCTAACGTGTTAACACGCTCAACGTGTTAATGAGCACTGGTCTTCAAATACTATATTTTTTCTGTTACTATGTTCTATGTCTCAATGTTTCCTTGCTTTGGTCCTTGATCTAAACTGTAATAATCTGGGGATGTACCCAAGATTTCATTCTACAATAAATGTACAATCATGAACACAAATCGCTAGTGGCTAGACACCCCAAAGGCAACGTTTTTGTTCAAGTATTGTACTCAGTTAAGAAGAGGTTCTTTATACGAGCATGCATGTGTAGATATTAGTATGTACTGCACTTCCTATTGACTCGTTCATAAGCCTGTTGACTATTATTATAGAGTACATTTCGTGGTCACGTAGAAGGTGGTCTTGAAGCGCCTATAAGAGCTGTAATATACGGTTGGGCTATTCTGTATTTCATGGGGTAAATAACTATGATCCAATTGCTTATGAATATACAATTTTCACGTTTCGAGCAGAACTGTAAAATTTAATGTTACTCGAGTCAAAAGGTCGCACGCCTGTGAAGCCACAGGGTGTCTACCGCAATTCAGAGGAGTGCTCCAATGTTGCCTAACAAACCGTCGATAGGCACCATTACTAAACGGGTTGTAGATCGTCCCCCAGTCACTATATTTCTCAGAGATCTTGGCGGTCGAGATCTTTTCTTAACGATCGTTACCTCTGTCTCACCAATGCTACGTTGATATACAATACAAGTAATAATTTACCGTCTTCTCCAGGTCCGTACATAATTGAAAATGTGGTGTTTTCAGGATTGGTGTCAGTCACCGATTGGTGTGCAGCGCTGGAAAAAGTGACGGGTCTGGCCCTCCCGTGGAGGATGCTCCGAACCAAACTGGCCACTTTGGACAGTTCAAGCGGGCTCGTCCAGTACATGACTACATTCCAAGAAAACATAACAAAAAGAGAGGTTGGTAGTCGGAGAAATTCTTCAAGTCGAATTGCCAATAAACTTGTTGGTAGAAATTGTTTATAAAATAATTTATTAATAAGGCTATGAGCACCACTTATTATTTTATATAGCCAGATGTCAATAACTGATTTCATCACAGGCCATACCAAATTACAGCTTCATAGTGTGAATAAACTAGAAATTTGCTTTAGGAGCCACTCAGCTGATCTGGAGGCTGGGTAGCGTCAAGTTCAAGTCCTGAGGAGGCTACTTGCCAAATTACAGCTTCCTAGTGTGAATAGCATAGAAATTAGCTTTAGGAGCCACTCAGCTGATTCGGAGGCTGGGCAGCGTCAAGTTTAAGTCCTAAGGAGGCTACTTGCCAAATTACAGCTTCATAGTGCGAATAATCTAGAAATTTGGTTTAGGAGCCACTTAGCTGACCTGGAGGGTGGGCAGCGTCTAAAATTATTGAAATCCTAAGGATGCTACTTGCCAAATTACAGCTTCATAGTGTGAATAGCATAGAAATTAGCTTTAGGAGCCACTCAGGTGATCCCGGCCCTATGCTGCTTAAAGTGTAAGTTCTAAGGAGGCTACATACCAAATTACTGCTTCATAGAGTGAATAGCATAGAAGGCTAAAACATGTTCCATGTTAAAACGCCTTCATTTGCCTTTTCGGATAGAGCATAGTCGATATGTTTTAGAGTGTAGTTACAGTTTTATTATGAGATTGTGTCAATATGCGTTTTCCCTTAACATCACAGTACGAATTAGCTACTCGGTGTATCTCCTCCGTCGTCTTCTTGTCATTTTTCGGTTTTGAACGCCTTGCAGTCCGGAGCCTTCTTAGCGCACACTACAGGCACTTTGCATATCTGCGGTTTCTTCTTACGCAGAGCGCAGATGAAGTCGATGAACTGATCGAAAATCAGCTTACCGTCTTGATCGTCGTCCTGTTTGTCGAATTCGTAGCGGATTTGGTCAGCCGTTATGTTTTCACCGAGGTAGAAAATAGCCTGTTTGGCCTCCCAGAACTCGACCATCGCGTCATCGTTTTTATCGAACATGTTGAAACCGACGGCGACTCGTTTCATGCTTTGAGGTTTGAACCTTTTCGACGAGTAGGTCACCAGCTCGTGAAAATCAACGTAACTGTCTCTGTTGAGGTCGTAACGGTTGAAAACCTGTTCAACAAACAAACAAAAAGTGTCTTGAAATTTGTTACTGTTGTGTGGTGTTAACCCTGCACTGAGCTGATTGAAAGTTGAACCACGGAAATCGCTCTGGGCCAATACCCAAAATACAGGGTGGCGGAGTTATTTGTTTACATTTCAAGGTTGAAGGTGGACAAAAAATCATAATAATCAATTTAGAAGGCCTTGAGTAGCATTCCAGTTTGCCACCTGCTCAGATTAATTTCTCATCAAATTGCTTATGGACGACAGTCTAGTTAAAGAGCTGTGTTAATACTAGGTTCACTCAAATATAAATGAGCTGAAAAAACTCTGCAAATTCTTGACAACGGTTTATTATATCCGTGGTGCAGATCACCCTTTGGTCACACTCGTGAAGCTATCCTTCAAAGACCCTTCGTTATCTATCAACGATTTTCTTAATGAATAATCGTCCAGTCGCCATTTTCCGCTGCATCTGACAGGACACCCGCTTAGAGGGCCTATTTGGCATAACTTCGTGGGACATTTGGGAGGAGACTGGAGGCTGAAGAGGCTGATTTGCCCATCAGATATGTACGTGGCGTTCCCCTTCATTGTAAAGATCAACAACAATGGCCGCTCACATGGGAAGAGCCCGAAAATTGCCAAAAGCAGTAGAGTCCAAAAAACTCCAAGCGCCCAGGGATGAGCCCAAAAAACTCCCAACTCCCAACACATTACTTTCTTCTACTAAACGTCCGTGGCCTCAATACAAAGCTATCAGCAATCCATCACCAGTCCCAACTCTTAACATACGAGGTCTTGCTTCTTTCTGAAACGGATGTCCTCTGCTGTTGATTCTTCGGACCTTCGGTTGGTGAATGTATACCGGACTGACCGTTCTCCCCCAAATAACTTGCTAAGTCCCGTGGTGATGAAATTTCCAACTTTTGAATAGAAATCCTCGCTGTCCGTATATTCCTAACTATTTGAGCCCAGAATCTTACGATCTCTGCTTTGATGAATTGGATTTCCAGATTTCAGAATTGTGCTGACTGGTGACTACAACATACCAGGGGTCCACTACAACAAGTGGCTTGAATCCCCCCAAATTCTCCTCCGTCTTCAGTCATGCCAAATTTCTTGGTCTCGCCCAGTACAACAATTGTGCCGTTCGTTTCGCAAAGTGAACTCCTTCTCGAAACGTTCCCCGATTAAGATTGTTTCTTTTCTGCTGTAAATTGTGTTTAGTCTATAGCTTCTGAGGGATTGTTTGGAGTTCACAGCAATAGGCAGCATATATATCATATTGTGCGACTATGAAGAAGATCAACGACCAAAACTCCTTGAGTATTCCAAAAAATTGCCATCAGTTAAGGCTTTTTCCTCCTGTTCATACTCTTTTTGACTCTGGAGTGTCAAAGTCTGACCTTCATTTTGAAAACGAGCAAGAAGCGTACGTGAAACTCCAACTCGCATTTTTGTGTTCTTGGTTAAGCAGACGAGCAGACCTCCCTGAGATTTTTCGAAATTTATGGTGGTTTCGTATGATGTGTACACTGATACCTGTTTCCTGACCTTACCTGACGCTTCTACGTCCAGCGGTCTTTCTAAGCCCTCAGTAGCAAAAGACTTGTATATATTTCAATGACCCTCGTACCTAGCCTTGACAAATAAAGACGAATCCAGCTTTGTTAATACTAATCAAATAACTCAGTCGTTCCATCGAAATATACGTATATTTTCATTTGTACTTTTGACTAGAAAGTTCAGACATGAGCAGGGTGAATTCTTGAAAATCGATCTTCTGGTCCTTGTCGCGGTCCGCCGCCGCAAACATGTGTCGGAGAAACGGTGACGTCGTGTCCTTCCCGAGGCGATCGAGGGCGGTTTTCGTTTCCCAAAAATACAGGAGTCCGTCCATGTCGACGTCCATCGAGTTGAAAACCTTTTGACCTCGCTCTCTTATCAATTCCACGTGTCTCCTCTTGAGGTACATGACCGTCTCGCTCCACGATATAAAACCGTCTTTGTTTTTGTCTATCTTCGAAAACACCTGCGGAGTCGGTGATTGTCGTCAGTAAACAGTTTTCCCCATGATTGTATTGATTTCTGTCAAGTTGACAATTATGGATTCTGTTGACATAAAACCAATGCTAGCCAAAGGCCGTTTTTTAAAAATATCAAGATTAGTAGTGTTAATCCAATATTCACCATATGTGTGACTCAAAATTCCTGGGTTTTTGGAGGCACAGAAAACATGAAGTTATTCTTCACGAGGGGACATTCAGTGCAGTACATTATAGGCAGCGAGAAACAACACTATTTGTTTGTGAAACCCCGAAAAAGTACCTCAAACTCAAAATTTGTTCACCAAATTTCAGAGAGTGATCTCCTGACAGCATGGAATAGAAAATGCGAAGTGCCTCCGATAACCGAGGATTTTGTTGGGAAATTCAACTGGGAACAAAAACCAAGTACCTATAAGTACCAGTTGGTAAAATGGCTTTATCCGCTGACTAAAATGTTAGATTTGAACAACTACCAGTCACTGATGGATGGTGGCGCTCCTAGAAACCATTGTTATTCCGGAGCCCCATTCATATCCTCCCCTCATTTTGAGTAGCAGCAGAACAACCTAGTTCAACCCAGCAGCAGTTACAGCGTTTCAAGGAACTGCAAACCAATTCAAATAACTGCAGGGTGCTACAAGCATGGCGGGTCTGGGCCTGACTGCGCCAATGCGAATTCCATGTCTGTAGGTCTTCCTCCACTTCCAGTACTGATCTCCTTCGGAGGCTCTGGATTGTTGGCAAAACTTTTCAAACTTGCGCTGTTTGCAGGCATTTGAAGATCACTTCTGATTAGTCTGATGATCACCATAGAAAAACCAGAGGAAAAACCAAATATAAGTACCAGTACGTAAAAATACCAGTCATCGGCTTCTTAAGACGATTGTGAAAGAAGTTGTTTTAGCAAACAATTGTTGTTGGTTTTTAAAGGGTAAACTGCTGTCTTCCCTAAGGTACTCGTTGTTGCAACCACAAATTCAACAAATCAGTTTCCTCAAAAGGAAGTTTGATTTAAACTTAATAGGATTGAGTGATAATACAAGACCAGGTTTGCGATGGTGGCGTTCTTAGAACCCAGACCGGCAGCCCATTCATATTCCTCCCTCGTATTTTCCAGTAGTTCGAACAACCGCAGACAAATCATTCTCACCAAGTCTCTTATTTCAAATAACTCCACAGCACTACAAGAACGAGGTCTACGCCTGACTGCGCCAGCAACGAACCACATGTCTTTGTAGATCTTACACTTCGGAGGTTTCTTCCCTCTGGCTTGACGTTAAACTTTGCAAACTTTGGCTCTTTCCAGGAATTCGCTGCACAGACCATCAAATTCTGGCTCTTTTGGGATTCAGTTACTATATTCAGCTTGTTTATCTTGTCATGCCCTTATTAAATCATGTTTGGAGTCTCAAATATATAAAATGGTGGAAACCAGAGTTACTTGCTAGAAAGCGTACTTGGCTAATGAGGATCCGAGCAGGACCTGAGATGAGACTTAAAATTAGGTTTGATTAGGTTAGACAGGATTTCTGTTTGATTTATGTATTTTTGTCGAGCCATGAAATACCACAAAATTGCCAGTACCCACACGAAAATAGTTCATACGTTTCACTGCACCCCCACGTTCATCAAATCCAAAACATTATTGTATTTCCTCAGCATGACGTAGTCGGCAAACTCTTCGAACGACAACAATTTGTCGCTGTTCCGGTCTATCAAATTGAACAGGTCTTTATTGAAACCTTTTTCCATTCCAATTTTCTCCATCACCATCTTCGTCTCCCAGTACTTGAGGAGGCCGTCGCCATCTCGGTCGTGCTCGTGGAAGCTTTCCTTCAAGGAAGCCTCAGTGTTGTTCAAATACCGTCTCATCACTGGGGTCATGATCTCGTTCCAGCCCAGAAACCCGTCGTTGTTGCCGTCGAGTTGGCTGAATACCTGCACCGTCGAAATACACTTTTAGCTTCGTGAATCGCAAAGTTGCTTTGCTTCAGTTTTAATCACTAGAGAATGTCATGAGTAACTCTGCTCTCGAGAAGACACCAGACTAATAATTATTGTCCACGAGCCAAGTATTTTATGTATCGACTGTTACCCCAAGCCCAGAACCAAGCATCAGGAGGCTGTTTTAGGCCTAACCCATGAGTGATATATCCTAGTAGCGCCACAAATTAATGCTGTCAATCGTTGGAACGTATTTATTTTTAGCCATTTGTCAGTGTGTTCACAAAAGTAAATGTAGAGGACGTGTCGAGATCACAGAGCTTTCTTCCGCAGAACGCCACAAAGGAAAGAACAAAACTCCACCCACGTCAATTTTCCATCTTGATCAGTATCCACGGCGTCAAACTTGTAGCGCATCTGTTTAGTGAGGATGTCTTCTCCGAGGTAGAAAACCGCCTGTTTAGTCTCCCAGTACTCCAACCGCCCGTCGTTGTCCTTGTCGAAGAAATTGAACGCTACCGCGACCATGTCCTTCTGTTGAGGTTTGAATTTCCTCCCGAAGTGGTTCATCAGTTCCGGATAAGTGACGTATCCGTCTCGGTTCTCGTCGACTCTTCGCAAAACCTGCACCGTCAAATACAGGAATCACCACTGAATAGAAACACTCGGTCAATCATATCAGGATCTTGTCGCGCGTTAAGCCGAGTTGGGTTCAGTCGAATTCCACGTAAATCTTATGGATTGGGTATCTGATGAATCCTGCACTTGACCGTAGAGCCGTTACTGCATTTCAATCTACGTTTCTCTACCTGACTTTGCTAAACCTGATACAGAAAGGCATCTCTGTGGTGGCTCCCAAATAATGTGTCATCCTGATTTCCTCCTGTCTACGACCCCATAGCAATTTTTAATTAAGGACCCTTGTATTTCAAAATATGAACTAAATACAAAACAAAATAATGATTTGTGCATCTTGTGAATTATAATTCTTGAGAAAATTTGTTTCTGTATTATTATACCTACCTTTTCCAAGTCGATCGAATTGTAGCTCCTTCCGACCAGAAACTTGGCAAACTGATTGAATTCCCACCGGTCCAATTTGCAGTTTTCATCTCTGTCGTACCTGAGTGGGAACGAAGAATCAGATTAGTTATAAAAGGAGCTGCTGAAATCCACTGTCTGAATCCACTGTGTTTGATAGTCGAACTTACTTCAGAAATAATTTCTTGAAAAGGTTCAATTCTTGGTCGGTGAATTGCGATTCCTGTTCGTCATACTGCTTCTTCACTTGAACGTTATCGTCTTCGTATTTACACTGATTCCTTTTTTGCATCGCCAAGACACTCCTCAAAGAGCCGCCTTCGGGACTCAAAGCTCTGATGACGGCCTTGCCCAACTTGTTCATACTGGTCGCCGTCAACATGGTGGTGTGTGGTGGACAGTTCTTTTACTGGCAATTTTGTTTTGTGTAAGTGGCCGAGGGTTTTTAATTTTATTTTTTCCTTAATTCCTACCTGATACTGGTTTGCCTGGGAGAAAATTGAATTTTACTTGAAAACTGACAGTAGTTTGTGTAACATGTGGTACATCTTATTGTTTGTCATATGATGTCCAAAAGATTGGTTTTTCAAATCGGAGTCGCCAATTTTGAAACTCACCTAACCGCATAATGAATCTTAGTCACATTTCAAGACTAAATTTTTGACATTTTATGTCTTTACTCTGGCACATAACTCGAAAAACGTTACACAAAAGCGTTACACGAAATCGTCGCGAAAATTTCTGATGATTTTCGCTTACAACCGATTCGTTGCCACGGAACTTTATCTTCGCCAGTTATCATCGTACAAAAATCGTTGACCACTCGTTGGATAGCTCTCGATTTACCTAACCATATTACGTTAACTACTGCGGAGTGCGTGGACGACAAGCTGCGGTATGAGCGTGATTGTTTAAATAATTGTTTACACACAGGTGATCATTCTCAATAATTTATATTGTCTATACGAATGCAAGCTTCATAATTTATGATGAACCCTACAATTAAGTATAACAACTACGCTACTGGGGTAGGTGATGTAGCATTGTTCGAAGGTTCTTGAATCACTTCTTTCAAGACATAAAATGTCCCAATGTGTTGCAGACTCGTATGCAAGCATTTAATTCTCGACTGTATCAACAACAGGATGGAGTTGACATTCTTTTGACATTTTCATGTCTTTGCTTTGGCACATAAACTGAAACGGGAAAAATTTGTTTCCTTGATTCACCCTTTCCCTCAGATCACGTCAGAACACAAGCGACAGGCGGGCCACTACGTCAGACGCACCTATGACGCACGAACGTATGACGTCAGACGGCTGGCAGGAGGCTAACTAGTACGTCAAAGCCTATGCCGTAAAAACCTATGACGTCAGACGGCTGGCCGGAGCCCAACTAGTACGTCAGAGCCTATGACGCACAAGCGTATGACGTCAGACGGCTGGCAGAAGGCCAACTTGTACGTCACAGCCTATGCCGTAAGAGCCTATGACGTCAGAGGGCTGGCTGTCCAGTTGGTTGGGTTTTAATAAGCCTCTGGAATTCCGTGCCTTCATTTTGCATTCATTTACATCTTCACGTTGAAAAATGCTTATGACGTAGTAATTCAAAAATGCATTTTTTTTTTACATTGATGTCTTTTAGCTTGGGGTTTTTAAAAAAATTGTGGGGATCAAAAAGATTCTTCTCATTTTTTCTCGATTTGTATGTTCCAGACTGAAAGAACTGTAGCTGAGACACTTTACAAGAACAAATCGAGTTTAGAAGCTATTTTCAGGATAATTGACAAAGACAATTCAGGTACGTATCTATGCAGTCTACAAAGCTGTTGGTAGTTGTAATGGTGTGCTGAGTTTCCCTTGCTTCTCGTGTTTTTAGTTCGACCACTCTGGAGATAGGTAGGTCTGTGAAAGCAGACCAGGCAATCTCTCTGGGTGGGCGTAATTGCCTAACCTTCCCCGGGTTGCAGGGGCAACTCAGCAAACCATTCATCACATAGTATATTTGTCTAACAATTGAATCCAGGCAAACCCAAGGCTTCTATGGTAGACTCGGAGGAAATATCCATAGAAAGCCCTCATTGACCATGATATGGAGGTGAGGAAGTTGATGAATTGAATGGCAACAATTATTGTGGGCTGTGGTTCAATTGGGTTTGCCGTTCTGCAAAAGGAGTTATTTAAGAAACTGCACAAAAATTGGAGTCCTCAGCTGTCGTCTGGTGTTTGAACCAGTGTCAGAAAATTAGTACTTTTCGTTGCTTTACAACGGAGCTCCTCACTCCCCACCTAATGGCTGGACACACGTCCCTGTCAACTTCTTGGTGAGGGGATAATCCAATCAATTCAAGAAACTTAAGGAACTGCTACAAGAAGCTACTGCTGATTTAGCCGATGGTTAACTCTACATCTGGTGGGCCTCAGGTAACAGGACCATCAAGCCTGAGACTGTAACAGAGTAACCAGAGCTTTAAAGGTTTTTAGTCATATCCCCAAATTGGGCCTCTGAATAGCGGAGAAAAGCTTGGCCGCCGATGATGTTTGGTATAGAGAAATGATCTGTCAGCATTTGGATATATTGCCATACACATTTAACCGAGTTTATTCCGGGGTCTGAAATTTAAGCGTCTTTACAAGACGACTCTATAGCTTTGTATTATTTGCAGGATTTGTACTATTATGGTTGTTGTTTGCTTCTTCAGGATACATATCAGTTGAGGAGTTCAAAGACGCCTGCCAGCTCATCGGTCAGCACCTCGATCACCCCACGGGCGACGCCGTTGACATCTGTAAGAGCATGGACATGAACAAGGACGGGCTCGTGGACCTGAACGAATTCCTCGAAACGTTCCGCCTCGTAGAGAGCCAACATTCGATCGACGTGGAAACGGACGACGATGACAACTAAATGACGAGTCTACGGGCACAGAACCGCGTCGGAATAACATGAAACGAGGCAATACGATTGTCATCGAAGTAAAATTCTGGTTTTTCTCTCAATTTTCTCTCTTAATTCCGAGGGTTACGAACGATCGAAATGTCTCATTTGCCCTCTTTATGCTATGAGTGGTACCAATGCTTCCCAAAGATATTACAGGTAACAAGCTTAGCTTAGAACCCAACTGAATTATGTCAGTGCCAAACAATTCTTAAGGATTTTGTATCGAACTATATGGCACGGGGCAACTTTTAATTAAAAGGTACCTCTTCAGATTTCTTCAAAATACGTGTTGTTCAAGTAATAACCTACTACATCTGTAATTATCATCGGTGATGGAATAACAGAGTTGTTTTCGCTGGGTTGATGTGTTCCAATTAAATATAATTGACTACCGAGGGGAGGTCACCGATTTCAACCGTTTTTTCCCTGGTGATTATACACTGGGCCAATCGAAAGAACACAAATATTATTTGAAGTACATGACGCCTCTCAATTGAGTTCTTCAGAATAAAATGTTTTCCCCACACTAACTTACTTCGTCGTACGTGAAAAATGGTTAGCATCTTGAACTGCTCGCTTTAGGCTCGTCACACAGTGTTGACTTTGGCCAATCTTGATGAACAAAAAAGTGACTCATTCACAAAATTATCCAAACGTTGTGGACTATGAGGATTTGAGTTGCTTGGTAGTTTTCCCTTAACTATCTTTCATTTTTCAGTGGGTAAAAAATTAGTATAAATATGGGGGCCACCTCTGTGAACAAAATTCAAATCCAGCAGAACAAGATTCTGAGACACATCTGCAACGCCCCTTCGTCAGAAATGACACCCGTCACAACGACTTGCGAATAGACACGGTACAGGAGCTATGGCCTTTTAAGGACGAGAGCTACGGACCATCCAAATCCAGAAGTGGGCTAGGCTGACGGGCAACATTCTAACTTAGAACCCCACACACAACCTAAACCGCATCACCATACCAACACTGAACATGCCAAGAAGATCTACAGAAACAGCTATATTATAATTCCCCCCTGATCCCCACAACCTGCCCTTCAGGTAAATATTGTGAAATAAATTGAATTGAAACTAGCGGAGAAAATACAGTTTTAATACACAAATATCTCATTAGTTTTGTTTACGTAATACAAAATATTCCTAATATTGAAGATAAGAACTACATTGGTTCTGCAAATAACTTTATAATTCACAGAGCGCAAAACATAGCAAAAAAAGCTGCTTAGATCCTAAAACTAGAGTATGTTTTGAACAACTAGAGACCAAAATGAGCTCGGAGGCATCTGGCGATAACTAATTTCAGCTCTATTGAAATAGAGCTAAGAGTAGTAAAGATATACGTTTCAGGCCAAAAATGAAATTTTTGTAGACATTTTCAAAATTGCTTGACCTCCTCTATTTATGAAAAACCCTTGGAAATGCTCTGGTGTTTTCTAAGTTTTTTTTTCCAGGCATTTCTAAGGATTTTTTCATAAATAAAGGAGGTCAATACCTTTTGCAAGTGACACCAAACTCAAATTTCGATTTTTGGCATGAAGTGGACGTTAACATGGTCTGTGATGGTTTGCTGAGTGTTCTTGGTTCCCGATGGTTTGTTTCAACCACGCAGTGGATACCCAGGTCTGTGAATGCAGACTTGGATATCCTTCTGGGGACAGAACAGGTCTTTATTCGACGTGAATCTTTCGTTTTTATGATTCCTTCGTTCTTGTGAATCTTTCGTTCTTACGAATCTTTCGTTCTTATGAATGCATCTTTCGTTCTTATGAAGCATCTTTCGTTCATTTGAATGACTTTTACCAGAGAGATTGCACCACTTTGTGATTATTGTCTGTCGATAGGAGCCTTATTACTCCAGAGTAAACATATCGTATCGTCGAAAATTTTAAACTTTTTCGACGTTTAACACATTTAACACGCCACGACGTCGTAAACCTCCCGACCATGAATATCCTCAATATTGTTTCGTATTCTACGCTCTACTTTGAGAAATTCATAGACTTCACAAGAACACATTTCCTTGTGATCGACCAATAATGACCTCCCCTCTCAACGTACTTGTTCCATTCACTTCGTCTTACTCTTATCGATTTGATATTCGACCAACCCTTGTAAACCCTGCGATTGTAATTCACCATTTCCTCTTCCAAACAACACAATTCACATTCGAATTTTAAATTTACACCTCCTATTAAATGTCGCCCAATAATTAAATCGTGTTAATATGGACTAGCGTTAAGAGTGTCATTCGTTATCCTTCTTTTTAAGCATGATTAGCTATTAAGACATTTATAATAAATTATTGTATCAACATAGTGGATGTAGCGTTTTCAGTCTGACTCAACGTTTCAAGCAGTTTTCATTTTGATTGCTTGAAACTGCTTGATACATGTAGTTCCATTTGGTTGACAAAAAGTTTAATCTCATTGTTAAAAAAAACGCTATAATCATTGGATAGAGACATGTTTTAAACTTCCAGTTCATGTATCTCATTCCCATCTTTAAATTACTTATCTCTAATATTGTCCACGTGAGAACGACTGTATTGAATAAATCAAAAGACAGTAAATTTGTATTTTATCTTTTAGAGCACTTCGTATATCGATACTCTCATTCAATTAAGGGGGTTTGTCTTGTTATAATATTGTGGTTATTGTATCGGTAAGTGGAATTGGGGAAATTAATTATGGTTGAGAATATTTTGTGATAACGAATAGTTGCGAAATTCCTAATAATCGAATTGAATTCGAATATTAAATAACCGAGAACTTTTGTACCTAATTGTTGTTTTGAAATCATTGCGTGTGATGAAATAGTTTACCACGTTGTTATAAATATCGATTATTTATTGTATTTTTTGTTGTAATAATTACTATTACATTACATGGGGACCACGTTGGACTATTCCATCTCATTGAACTTTGGGTTGTAGACGTTACGGTTTCTCATAGTGATAAGGACCCTAAGAGCAAGTGAGTTTTGTCTGAACCTGGTACTAAATTTATCCTGCAATCGAAAAGATTTATTTGTCATAAATACGTTCAACTCATCTATATAACTAAATTTAGAGACGATTTTCGTGTTCCTTGGGTATATTCGAAAAGTTTCACTACAGTTATTCGTTTCGCGTGAAATGGAGTCGAACCATGCCGATTTTGAATTTGAATCACGCAAAAACGGCTAAATGGATCGAACCCTTCTCCCGTATTTAAATGTTTACGCGATCGGGGAAGGACATAGGGGGGTTCACTTCCGGATGCATAGGGGTGGGGGTTTATAGGGAAGCCGAAATATAAAAATCTTAAATTCTTCCTTCAAGAAAATTCATATTTTCTTCGTTGTGCGGCGCTCAAAAATATTCTATGTAGTTCATGATTTAGTTGATCTCTTAACGTAGGTACAGTCAAACGTCCCACACGTTATTAATATTTGTAAAAGGGCCCTCACACTGGCGAAAATTGTGTACAATATTTTGAAAATGACGAGTTTGCGCAAAAATATTTGCAATAGTGAGAATATCGTTAGAAAAAAGAAGACGTTCAAGGTTTTTCCAGTAGATTTGAATTTTTTCGTGTGAGGGGTAATATGCAATATTTTTGTGGTCATCTAATATTTTGCTCAGCATTTTGCACTATACAAGTATTTTTGCTCAAAATATTGAACTCTCTCTCCTTCTTTTATTTAAATTTTTTTTTAAATTTATTTATTTATTTTTTGCCAGCGTGAGGGTCATTCTGAGACGAAAATAAAAATCAGCTAATCTACAAGTTTTCCTTCGTTGGAGGTTTTGCATATTATGTTAGTTTCTGTGGCGTCTCAAATTGAATCCACCGTTTGTTCTTTGTTGATCATAAGGTCACTTTTATTTCAACGAAGAAGGCAAAAAAAAAAAATAGAATATTAAATATTCTATTTTTGTTTTAAATTTTAAAACAAATTATGATACGATAAATTGAATGATTGATATTCTCGTGAAGTTGTACAAGGGTTATTATTATAAAGTTATCACGATTTATTGTGATACTTGTCATTGGTGTTTTTGTGAAGTAATGTTACCATTTTTAAATATATATAACGCATCGTACTAACTTAACGTTCGATGAGTGAAGTTGAAAAAAAAAAACCCTTAACTCGTACCTTTGAAAACCTGACGTAGACTGCTATGAAGCATCTGCAAAACGAATTTTATGTACGTTTGAAAGGCTTTTTGGTCCATTTTGAAACTGTCTACGCTTCTCCTATTATAATATAGTATGATATTGAACGTTTTGATATGTTGTACGAGCTTATCGCGATTTTTGTGATTTATCTACAAAACAAAAAATATGAAGTTTACGTAATTTCGTAGTAGGTACAATTTTGTATGTAGATGGATAGCTCTCGGAAAAAGCATTCCCACTTATTCAATAGGTACGTACCTAATGTATTGCACGAAAATATCTGTACGATTGCTACAAAGACTTCATACTTTATTTTTTCTACGACAAAACGAACCTAATCAAGTACTGGTAGGTTTCAAATCCAAGAAATAATTCGATATGTGGCAGTCGAGAAGAGTGATTTTATTCTCAACTTGGGAGCTAACCAAACTAAAACTGCTTCCAATTACATTTTTCCACTTCAAATAATTATGAAGAGAAGAGTTTACCAAATTCGAGATATTCTACCATAGTTTATAGTGAGTTGTGTATCAGACTGTGTTCTGTCAATATCAGATTCTTCAATATCAGTTGTAACTTGATAAAAAGCGCTATTAAGTTACCGATTAGTTTTGTTTTCTATGTCCCTCGAGTTCCTGAATATAGTCATATCTCGTGTTGTGGACACAGTTACGCAGATGTACGTCTCTATAGCGTCAGCAGGTTTTTGATAATATTTCTGAGGAGCAGAGCTCTGTGAGACTGAAAATTGGTGAGTGCATAGCCACATTGGTCGGTGTGTAGCCATATTGGTCTGAGTAAAGCCATACATGGTCTGTGTATAGCCATATTAGTCAGTCGATAGCCATATTGGTCTGTGGATAGCCATATTGGTCTGTTTACAGCCATATCTCCGAGTACATAGAGTATCAGTCAGTTTATTCTCAATATTGCCTGATAGGCTAATGTGGTGAGTGGTGTTTGTGTCAGTTATATGTTGCTTGGATTGTGTCTTGATGTCTTTGTTTATGGGAATGTTTCATCTGAGTTGTCCCACAGTGTCTCCTCTACTACGATACACAAGAAATAACGGTCAGGAAGCAATGTGTAGGATATTCCAAAATGACTGTTTTCGGAATTTAGCATAACTTATGGTTCAAATTGACCAATTTTTAAAATATTGGTGTTGTTTTAAATTTTTGTTAAATTTACTGCAACTTTGAACAACAGTACTTTGGATGCTACAGAAAATGTATCAAATGGTGCATTTTAACCGATATGGGAAAGATGGTGGTATTTCAACCGTTGATTACTTTCTTAAGAATTGGTCCAATTTTGAAGTTCTGGGGGTCGATCGACGCAGAATTAAATGCTCACCAATTTGTCTCATGGTACTGTTTTCCTTAGGATGCAGTGTTTAGGAGTTACAACCGAAGAATGATCGGAAAGGTCGACGTCATGCGAATAGAAAGCAAAGAGGTGATGGCCGTTCATTTTGAAGCAAGAATTTTAGTGTCTATCAGAGTTGTCAAAAGGGTCCAAAGGGAAAAGTGAAGATACAGAAATAACCAACATATCGATATGAAAAAGTTAAACTTGGAAAGAACTATAGTTGAAAATGATACGTGCCATGTCATGTGATAAATACCGCTTGTTTTTATCCCACACCGATAATTGCATTATATCCATAAAAGAGAAACCTTCATTTAAGCGTAACATATGTTCACTCTGTGATAGTGGATCTGATCTTATTATGAGAACAGAAACTCTTCTCCCGGTGTTTATCCTCACAAAAAACGACGTTTAGTTAAAGTGAATATCTTTCGAGTTCTCTTCCAACAGGTGATCAATTGTTGGGGGCATATGCAACACAAAAACGCGTTTTCCCTTTCATATTGAAAAAAAGTAGAAACCGGAGGGACGTTGATTGTGAGAAGAGTACAGCAAGTAGGGTAAAGGGTTTGGATGGTGTTTCAGCACTTTCTTGTGTGATGCTAATGCACTTTTGTTGGGATCCGGAGAAAGAGCGCACGCAAGGATCCTCCTTCGGTATGCGGCATCTCGTGCTACCAGGTAAACTTTTCTGGGGCGGTTTCCACCCTCTGGTCGCACGCCACACCGTTCGGTTTTTGCTGTCGAGGGGTAAAGAGCCGTCGGGATTCACCTTCTGTGGGTTTCTTGTGTCTAAAACGGATAATTTATGGGAAGGGAAGTTCGGGGTTTTGAGAGTGGAATCGGGTTCCCTCCGAGTCAATGGTTCACGCTTGACAAGTTCGAGACGAGCGTCCTGTAGGTAATCATATCTAGTTCTCGTATATCTGTAATATACGTTGCATTCAACAGTCTTCAAAAGAAGTAAATTTTAATTCTGCTCGTTTGGACATAATCAAAACAAAAGACTCCGGATGTGTACAAGTCATACGTCCCCACGGAGCACACGTATTCCTCCAAGCTGTGGCCGAAGTCCAGCACACGTCTTGGCCTAGTGTGATACTCATAAACCTGTTGGCCGCAGAAAGGATGTACAAGCGGAGATACGAAGGTGAAAGATCATGCCTTTCCTGAGAAGTAAGAGAACGCACAATGACAAGATTGCAGGAGAAGAACCACTGCCTGGATGGTTTCTGACATCCATGTATGGCTGCAAAGAAGGCATGAAAAAGTGAACTATTACCTGACAGGACAGGGACTTTTCTGTGACAACTTGTCCAGAATGGGATTGTTGGATACCATCGTGCGGCAGCTTCCAGTATGTGGAAGATGATGTGCACCACGCGCTCTTCGGATGCACGAAATGGTTAGTGGAATGCTGGCTGCAAGAAGCACTGGGCACAACGTCTCCCAATATGTTACCAGAGCGAGTAGGTGCCAAGATGTTGCAGAGTGGGCAGCGTTGGACCCACAAATCAGAATATGTGAAGAGGGTCGTGAGGGGGTGCTCCTTGAACTGGAGCGACAAAGGGAAAAAGAGTGAAGAGGATTCAGGCCGAAGTTATGAGTTAATAGTCCCAAGCTGAGTCCCTACTCGAGAAAGTTAAGTGAGGTTTGAGTCCCACACAACCTGAAGGTGCAGTCCTCTTCAGATATTTTACGAGACCCAAATGCCACCTGTGGATCTTGAAGATGTCCAAATCTGACTCCTATTCTGAACTCCTCCCTTAGAACACAAACAACTTAAAATCGTTGCAGGTACGTCTCCATCAGTGTAGAAAGCTTCCAAAAACTATGGGAGCAGCACTATTGGAGACGCTCCTTGTCTGTAGATTAACCAATCAAATCAATCCCCCCCCTTCCCCCCTAGACTAATGATAATATTTAGAAAAAATACAATTTAAAAAAATAAAACCTAAAATTTTCAAAATACTGCTGTTTTAACATACCTGAATTGATCTTGAACCAGAGCTCCCAACAATAGAGCAATGGGAACAACTGTTGCTCCATTGTTGGGAGCTCTGGTTCAAGATCAATTCAGGTAGGTATGTTGAAACAGCAGTATACTGTTTTATTTTTTTAAATTATATTTTTTCTAAATATTATTATTAGTCTTGTTGATTGATCACCATCTTATTTACGCCACTGGGAACCATTGAGAATCACTGCGAAGTCGACCCACCACCGCTCCAACATCCTCAATATTCAGAAAATTATTTAACAAAATCTACAATCATATCCAAGCTTATCTGACTATTAGTTAAAATCATTCTGATCTGCACCCGCTCAATCCAACGTACAGCCTCCACCAATGCTAACGCTTTTACCTGGTTGCTGCTGCACTCGCCTGTTGCACTTTGATTGTTACTTTAAATTCTTGCTAAATTATTATTTATCTTCTTATTTACTTTTTTCAATCTCACCTGAGATTTGCGAAATTTCTGACTTTAACTTGTGAGATATGCGTTATTGCCATTATCACATAGATCTTTTTTGTGTGCTTGGAATTTCATGGTAATGGGGAAATCGGTGTGGAATACTGTTTCTTTTAGACCAGAAGGGAATCAACTAGGGCATCTGATCTGATTGGAAACTTGGCGATTCTTGTCGGAATTCGAACACTACTCAATTCGGATCACGCTGAGCGGAGCAACCTGGAAACTACTTGAATGAAACGAATAGTCCAAATCGGGCAGAGGTGATTTTTTTCCCTCGGCTTCTTTCACACCTTTTGCTCTCTATCAAAACCCCGTATCGGTCGACCTCAAGGCGCTATCAGGGGTGATTTGTGATCGGAGTTTGGTTTGTAAGAAACGAGAGAGGCGAAGGGAGTAGAAAAAAAAACAAAATTCAAACGCCCATAACCCTATAATTTTGGCCATTCCGGTGCGCATATGGCCACCACCTGTCACACGGAGTTGAAAACGTTATAATCCCGGCGCAATCATCTTTCGGACAAACACTGCACGATGCGTCGTTAGTCATTTTTTTCCCTCCGTCGACCGCGTTAATCCACAGAAAACGGGGCTGAGCATTCAAGGTGATTGTTAGCCTCGAGGATCTACGAGAAGAGGCGAGGATTCCCGTGATTTACTATCGGTTTAGGTCAAGCTTTATCCGGAGCGTCAGCCCTTTTTATTTTTTCGAACGCAAACGTCTATATCACTCCCGCCTTCAAACCGCCCACTCTAATGCCCGATCAAGGCACTAATTCATGCTAAAATGCCGGCTGTTCAAGATCCATTGAGGTCACCAGTAGGATACCTGTTTACATCGTACGAGGAAGTTGGATAACAGCTGACTTATCACGAACATCTATGGATTAGGTACATAGAAATGTATAAACGGCAGATATAGTTAGAAAAGACAAAATAATCATATTATTATTGCTGTTGGCAGTAGGCGGTCGAGGACTAAAGCGAGTGATGGAGTGGAGCATGATACGTTTCTTTCGATATTATTCTAATATCAATGGATTAATTCGATACCAAATATCGGATCGAAAAGTGCATCGTATCTGCACTCATAATATTTAATACTGTTGTAAGCGGCTGTGAGGTTCCATGGGTGGAGGGGTTTCAGTGGAACTTAGATAATACTCTTAGGGACCATTGCCTACAAAAACTCGAATTAGAAACATTTTTGAAAAAAAAGGCTGTAAAATTCCACTTATTGGCTTCTTGCTAATTATCAGCCCCAGTTTCACCACTTACGGATTCAATCGAAATTTTGTAGCAGTCTAGCCAACTTGTGCTCGCTTTGAATTCCCTTATCCCAACTTCTGCAGCAAATTGCTCAGCTCTACTCCTTGTGGCCGTGGTGAGTCCTGATAAGTGAGTGGAACTTTCCTGGTCCCTCATCCTTTTTCGGTCTCTCTGATTATCATTTTCTATGGCAAGAATGTCTTCTTTATTTTTTAGGTAAAAGTGATAATGTTGGTAAGTTCGAATTGTTCAAAATTGAATTTTTTGAACCTTGTAGTAATTCTAGGATTGAGAGAAAGATTTGAATTAAAGAAGACTTCGAAATATAGCGATTCGAATTATCCATACTTGGTGCACGTACCACTGAATAACTCAACTTCAGGAACAAGAGATTTCAGTATTACAGGCGTCGGGAGTGCCAGTACCACTGCCGGTTCACTGTCAGTATTTAATGTTAGGAAAACTGGGAAGAAGAACGTTACCTACTGGTCTATGAGCGATATCGTCAGATATTGGGAATGAATTTACTTACCTCCTGTGGTTTTCATGTAAGAATCCCCAGGTGCATGACATCATTGTATGGTGGCTAATTAGGTATTAATACCTAATATGGCTCATATCGTTACCACACGCCAAAAGCGCCAATTAGCGTTTCTGGTCTTTTTCGTTTTACCGATACGCAAAACGAATTTCTTATTTTTCAATCCACTGGGAATTACTTTGTACCCAACTCAAGGTCTCAAAAGTGCACTAAAACGAAAATGACCAAAAAAGAAGCAGATTGGCGCTTTTGGCTTGGTGGTAACGATGTATTCAGAGTGTAAAGTTCACTATGGTATTGGGTGGTTTTTAAAATATAGTATTTATTGAGTTATTTTGGTGTATATATCAGAACAGCAGGCAACGAGCACAGGTCCACCTACATTTTACGATTTTTTCTTCAAAAAAGTGGTTTTGTGCACATGAACTGACCCCTGAAAGATCTTGGCACTTTTCCCGCTGAGGCAGTTGATACATAATAGACAATTCATCAGTCCAGGTGAGGAAATTACTCGTACCATGACTTTTCGTCGAGCCTGACAACACACGAGTTAAAATATTGAAGTAAGAAACATCAAAACTGCGCCAATTGAGGTCACTATAGGTCAAGAGCAGGACCCTTGTTATACGTGATCGTATATATCATCGTTATATAAATGTGAAGACCAGGCAAGGGTAGAGCTAACGTTCAGGTAAAGC
Organism: Stenodema calcarata; assembly: GCA_963920205.1. Classification (NCBI taxonomy): domain Eukaryota; kingdom Metazoa; phylum Arthropoda; class Insecta; order Hemiptera; family Miridae; genus Stenodema; species Stenodema calcarata. The sequence goes on along the minus strand of OY986062.1, from coordinate 14,060,070 downwards.
CAACATCGTGTTGAAGAGCAAGCGAGGATTCCCTAATAAGCGGTCGGTGCTACCGTGCTGCTACCAGTCCGGTAATCCGATACTATCGCTGCTCACCTTCATCCCCAAGAGGCAAAGAAACCGGGTTTAGTGTTGTAAACGAGCTCTATAAGAGATGAAGGAATGTCTTCTCCGTGTGATAAAAACCCATTTCATCCTGAAGGTTTCGGGGCCCCCCGTGACAACCCAAAGTTGTCATAACACTCTTCTTTGTTTCAGGGGGTTTTTGTTGTAAGTCGACAAGAACTGAAACGGACGATTTTCATAGACTTTTAACCGTAATTTAATCTCTGTTGAGAGATTAACTACACTTTAACTAAGTATGGTTTGAGCATGAATGTCAAAAACCTATATTTATGATAACACCAAAGAATCCATCAAACCATACCAATTGCAAAAATTAAAATTGATAATATCGAGATAGAAAAAGAATCCTACAATCCTGGGCAACAGCAATGGTGAAAATTCTTGCAAGAGCAAAATTGAAATTGCGAGACCCAATTTCTTTAAAATTGGGGATAGTTTTTCAAATCGTTACTTGTAATTGGAATTAAGAACTAGAATGCTGAAATGTTACCTACATTTCTTCAACACGTTTGTATGGTATGGAGTTTCTGGCTCTCAAGAGAGGAGACATGCGTAAGATTCAACCATTCGAAATGTGTCTGAGAAGAATGAGGAAAAAACAATGAATAGCAGAAAGATGCAGTATTTTGGACATATTATCAGAGGAGAGAAGTACAAGGTCTTGTACTTTACAGCTTGTTTTAGAGGAGAAAATAGCGGGAAAGAGAGGTAGAAGAAGAAGGACAAGTTGGATGAACAATCTCAATGGATCCTCTGCAACTGCAAATTGAAATGCACACGCAGCAGAAACCACTTGGAGTTACCAGAGGCTCAAGGACCACCAACTCCGAATAACCAGCGGCTCAACGCTCCAAAAACCACTTCGACTTCATGTTAGTTTTTTCTTCGAGTTGAGCGAGGTTTTCCCTATGGCCAGGCGAAATGGTTCGCCTCATCGCGGTTCCGTTGTAAGTTCAATCCCAACAAAACTGCCTGATCTCAACCAAAATTAGGGTAATTCTGAAGACCTCGAGGTCCCTGAAGACATCGTTGAAAGCGTCCGACTGTTTAAGGCTCGTACGAATAAAAGGTTGGATCCCTCCCCGATAGTTATAATAACATGTAGTTTGAAGGTATCACACAATCATCACCCACGTATCGGTTGGCAGGTGGAGCAACCTTCAACGATAAAATAAAAACTTGAGAAATCGATTCATATCTGAATGTTAGCGGCATCTTCTAAAAACCCCACGTGAGTTTATAGGGAACGGAAAAAAATCCCCTCGTCGACTCTTGAAAAAAAGCTTTGTCTGGGCAAAGCCTGTAGGTCAGGGTGTGCATGCATTAGTTTTTGTCTAAATGTGTTCCTTCCTTGTGCCGTCTTCTCAAAACCTTTTTTTTCCGTCCGATTAAAAGAAGTCCTGTTATTAAACTGTCTTGATCCAACAATCGGGAGGTAATTACGTTGATGTAGGTGGGTTCCGTGCTCCTGGAATCGTTTTTCTGAACGGATTTTTTCCCCCGTTTTCACTCCGGTTTCGAGTCCTTCACAAGAAGCTACGTCTGGAACTATTTTGGGGAAACGTTTGATTTTTTGGGGGTGTTTTAACCCCGCGTTTACATATTTGGTCACGTGAAGTCGGCCAGCGGACGACCGCGTGATTCCAGTAGCTGTGGGGATTGTTGAGTTTGGTTCGTATGGAAAGATGCAGTACTGAGGTGAGTACTGAGAGCGTATGGGAAGAAGACTTTTACCTGAAGGATAAAATGGTGTTAATTGCGCACAGGTGGTTATGCCACTTGTAGCCTGTGGTCGGTGTTTGTTAACGTCGATCCTACATTCATTGACATGTAAATTTCAACTAGTCACCCCAAAAATCGACCTTGATTCTCTTACTTCAAGGAAAGTTCTTGAATGACCATCTCCAGCCAACTATCAAATATGGAGTCATCCACGATGCGAAGGAGTGCAGGAAGAAAAGGAGATGGGCATGATGAGCTAGAGACGGTTAGATGGTCGTTTCAGGATGACCAGAGATCGTTAAAGAAGGTTATCCCGATAAAAATCCACGCTAAATCACTTTTATCCGTTCAAAAATCGCCCTGCAACAATCCAAATTTCAAACAAGAATCCCCAATAAATTTCGTCTTCTAAGGGACTATTGTTGTTTTTCACGTTCGGTGATTCTGTTTGAAGATTGAACTTGAACGACATAGGTACCAAATTTCAACTTCATTGAGTGAATAGCCTCAAAATAAGCTTTATGAGCCACTCAGCTAATCCTGGGCCTATTCTGCTTAAAGTGTAAGTCCTAAGGAGGCTACGTACCAACTTACAGCTTAATAGAGTGAACAGCATAGAAATTAGCTGTAGAAGCTACTCAGCAGGTCCGGGCAGCGTCAAGTCCTAAGTAGGCTACACGCCCTATAACAGCTTCATAGAGTGAATAGCATCGAAATTAGCTTTAGGAACTATCCATGTCAAAACTCCCCATTCCTGTTTACCTTCAGAGTTGTCAGCAATGCTTCCAAATGCCATTTCATCTCCACGTCGCTATCTTCATTTATTTTTTTCTAAGCTTGTGTTCAGTTTGCTGTGCATTATACAATAGGGATGTATGATACTTCGAAATGTATCGATACATATCGCATCGATATTTCTAAAAAGTATCGAAAAATATCATGCTGATACTTTGAAAAAGTATCGATACATTCAAGTATCGATACTTTTTACAAACTCAAAATTAGAAAAGTTCCAAATTTATTAGGTAGGTCGCACTTTTTGGTAGGAAACAACACAATCCATGAGGCCGTGTTTATTTGTCCTGGCCGCCTCCATGCCTAACATAAGTGCACAGTTGAGTTGTTTCACGTTTCCAGTCCTACTAGATGCTGGACAGTATCAGTTGAATGAGTGATCATCTCCATTTTTATGTCAAGGTTGTTGACTTCAGGCATGGTAGCGATCAGGCTTTGTAGTCTTCTGTGAAACTTGGAAGTAAGAAAAGATCCTTGAAAAAAGTATTGGTGAATATACCGCGAAAAAAGGAAAAGTATCCCGATACATTGCACAAAAAAAGTATCAAAAAGTATCGATATTTTGAAGTATCGATACTTTTTATACATCCCTATTATACAAACATGTAATTGTGTAATAGGGTTTGCCTCAATTTGAAATCAGTAAATGTTTGTAGATTTTAGAACACATTGTTGCAATGTTATTAAATAAATTTTATTAAATAAAATTTGGTATTTGATAGTGAGCTCGATTGAGTCAGAAACAGATTTCGAACGAGGTTCTCTACCGGCGCCCAAGGTACCTCATTCCACGCAATTATCCCTTCATTTTGTGTGAACGAAACCGAAGTCCTTATTGTCCACTGTGACCCATGCGAAGGCCTTTTGTGTCCGCCTCGTCAAAAGATTCTCGACGTCCTTTGTCTGCAGCGTTTCTGGTCGGGCGTGACATCGTCTCTAATAGTCGCACATGGTTTTGATTTGACACGAAAAGACTTCAATAAACAACGAAAACTCCTCGAAATGAGAAGAAAAAACGTGAAAACCAGCTTCCTCCGAGTTTCGCAAGACATCCGAAATGGCGGGCACAGAGCGCGTCCGGGGGGGTTTTGCGTGCGAACAAAAGCCCGTTGCGCGCTCCGGACCCATATTTACAGCCGAAAAATTTGATGAGCGAATATACTAATTGACCACTGTCAAGCCCCATGTGACGGACTCAATCTCGACACAATGAACAGTCTTGATTGCCTTCGAAAAAGGACCCCTCAAGATGTCCTTATTGTACGTCTTTCTTCCACCAACAGCCACAAGACCATATGCACCCGTCGCGTTTCAAATCGCGGTAAAGTCAGACGACGGGATTTAATTGCCTTTTGAATATTTTCAATATCATTTGAGAGACCCCATAATTTTGACATAAAGAATCCTCCAATTACGGAGGCAATCGCCAGATTTTAACCTTGACAAAAATGAATCGTTTAACCAAATGTTACTGAAATATTGATTTTATTCTTCCTTCCCTCGGTCGCCTTGGTGGTTCTGAAGTTGGCCCTCTTTTACTCATGTAGAAATCATGTTGATCTCCGACAACGTCTAAAACGCCTCTGAAAGCCTTATTTTCGATTTGCCGATTATGAAATTTTTTTGACTTCTTTATCTATTCAGTCTTTATTTCCAATCACGCTGATTATATTAATATTGTCTTTTGAATTTATCGTAAACATCATTATTATTATTAAATGGGTTATCCCATTTCTGCCCAGCGTTACATTTTTGTACCGCAAATCAGCCACCTACAGCATGTTCGTATATGACACCGTTTGTGTTGGGTGTTGGTCGTAGGTGACTGCCAGTCAGTTTCCTAGATAGTTCGTACCTTTTTGAGCTTTCAGTGTTCAATCAAAAAGTACCCTTTATCCAACCCAATAGATGAAAAGTAAGTCTTTGATTTTTGAAATGCAGGCCAGTGGGCACTAATATATTGGCTGATTGATGTTTCTATAAAATTTATAAAATTATTATTTAATAATATTTGGAATATTCATCAAATGAGTACGTACAAACAAAAATTGCCGCAATTGGAATTCCGAAGAATTCAGTTTGGGTTATTTGATATGATACACAGAAAGGGTAATGTATCATGATACATTATGTATCATAATGCATTAAGTACATAGAGAATTTTGAAGAAATTCTGAAAATATCGATTTGTGTGCAGAAATGGGTAGGTACAACCCAATAGTGGCCACTAATCGGTTGTTGATAAAAAATGAGCTTATCATATATTTATTTTAATATTAACACTTTCTTGAATGACTAGATAACTTGGACTAGACTGCACACAGTGGCCGAAACCGTCATGGCTCCTAAAGCTAATTTCTATGCTATTCACACTATGAAGCTGTAATTTGGCTTCTAGCTTCTTAAGACTTACACTTTAAGCAGCATAGGGCCTGGATCAGCTGAGTGGGTCCTAAAGCTAATTTCTAGGTTATTCACCATATATGGTAACCTCGCCTAGTAACCTCGTAACCTCGTAGTACTAACCTCCTAGTAACCTCGCCAACGGGAGGTATGAAGGAGTAGCCCCCGTTGGCGAGGTTACTAGGATCCAGGTCAGTATGCAGCCTCGAATCGAGAATCTACCAGGGTGTATCTGTTTGTGATGCTGCAACACAGTCCCAGAGACAGATTCCAAGGATGAGTAGCTCCAGATTGGCTTGGTTAGAGAGACGTACAAGAGCCTCTTAGTGTGCTATCATATTTAGTATGCTCACGGATCCTTCGTACAAGATATCGTTTATGCCCTTCATACGTCCACTTGGTATCGAGGTGTAGCCCCAAGGTATCCGATCGAGAATTCAGCAGGTATAAGCGGCTCACCAACTGATATCTACTGAAGTCAACTGATTCATTTCAATTCTCCAGTTCCTACACCTGTCATTAATTCCATCAAGTGCATGTTGCAGGGCATCGAGGGCGTCTGGGAATGTATCTGCTACCCCTACCATTGCCAGATCATCAGCGTAGCTTGGTAAGTTACAAAAACGGGCCAAACGCACTACCCTGAAGAACTCCAGCTAGAATAGATTGTGAAGGCTGATATTTTAACGAGAACGTCCGTCCCTAGAGGTGGGCAATAGTAGGCAATAATACGTTTCCGGCTCCAATTCTAGAACCTTTTGTGGTTTTTGTAGTATTTTTCCGACCAGGATCTAAAACAAGGACCTAATCTAACCAAGGGACGTCCTACAAAATTGTAGCGCAAATCACCTCGAAAACTCGGTACTGATTAAAATTCATACCGTTACCGATTGTTCCTCTCACGGTAGGATGACCCTCACAACTGCGATAGTTCCATTCTAATTAATAGGCCTCCTCCCCTCGGCTATTACCCGTTTTTAATGGGTTCTGAATATTAAAATGGGGTAAAACAGTGGATGGGCGGAGCTCCGCAATTTGTTTTATTCGTTTTTATCTGATGAAGGAAATCCCCTCTTCGAAGGAAGGTGAAAATAATCATCGTCAACTTCCGGTCACCCACTGGATTGTTTCTTATCTCAATTTCTTTATTCACATTGTGATAAATGATGATAGTCCACAAATGAAAATTTTAAACAATCACAAAATCAGGTCTCAGGTGACATGATCGTTCAAATGCGTTATAAATGACACAATAATAATTCACGATGGCTTTTCACATAGACCTACAATACACATTTCATATAAAATAATGAGAACAACAACAACAACAAGTAGGATTTGACAGAGTTTCACCATGAATTCGGATTGCCTGTTCCAACGATCCAACCTCACATGCCAATTTATTTTAGTATTATTTAATTTGTTGATGCTATTGGTGCCCATAATTCGAAGATTACCGTAACAATGTTTGACAATCAGCTGGATTGAACATCTGAACCAAATAATCGATTATAACATAAAATTATTTATCGTAGGTAAGCTAATAATCGATTTGGCCAACTAATCGATATTGAATAATCCAAAGCAAATAATAGATTTTTCCAGTACTTATTTCAAACTCATAATCATAAGAATTTAATAATTATTTAATGATTATAATAATTATGAGTTTGAAATAAGTACTTGAAAAATCGATTATTTGCTTTCGATTATTCAAATTTTGCTTTCTCACTAGGTATCTAAAAATCCAATGGTTTTCTTCGTCTGTAGGTGACAAACTATTGTTAACTTTTCAGGCTAGGTACTGAAGATAGGGGAATGCCAAAACGAATAAAATTGCATAATATAGTTTTGACATGGATATGTCTTATGGCTGGGGGCATTCCAAAATTGGCGTGATATGAATTTGTGTGATACAAAAAAAAAAAACAAAAAAACAAATGTGATGTGCTGGTAGAAAATTGAAATTTGGCAAGTAGCCTCCTTAGGACTTTCACCTTAAGCAGAATAGACCAAGGATCAGCTTAGGGGCAGATATATCCATGATCAGATGTTTTTCCTAGTAAGGGAAAAAATTTCATTATAAATTGAAGGTATGAATAGAACGAATAAAAGTATCAAATATGAAAGTACAAGACGAATGACAAAGACATGTTTGAAGACAAATCGTCGTGGTTATTGTTACTACCTCCACGGATGAAGGGTGCGTATGCTCCTTATTCTTATGCTTATGCATACTACTTCCATACCTGAGCTTTTTAAAAATCCTGTGCATTCGAAAACCAATTAATCAGTAACAATAATCGCTTAATACAAAATAATTGGTAGCACTACATCGGGGTAAAATAATCGATAATCGATTTGCATCCCAACAGCACCCATTCATCGTTGTTACTGTGGATATTGCAAATCTTAGTTCGAAATGGTATTCATCAATTAGGTATTCAAAGTATCGATGGTGCGTCCGTCACGATCTGAACTGCGTTTCTACACCTGACATTTAATTATTAATTAATAAATTATGCATATCGGTTGTTATGAATAAACAACTCACCAAACCCAGCTCAAATGATACGGGAATTATACGACGGGTGAAATGGTTACGGTCGCCACTCTCACCTATAAAATGCGTGGACCCATTCGCCAAATTAATTTTCATTTATGCATACGTAAAAGAAAAAGTAAGTTGTGCGTTATCTTGATCAATAATTACAAGTCACGATAGAAAGATATGCAAAGAGTCCGCCGCCCAAAGGATCGGAAACGACCTACATTTTGCGATGGCCACCTGAGCGCAGTTTTAGACACGATGTTCCATCTCGTAAATCATAACCGGCAGATTATAATGACGGGTTCTATGTAATTCCGACATTCCCTAAGGGTGACAGGCGCAAGGTGGTTGTGAAAGTTGAGTTTTTGCACGGAAAACGGGCGAAGGAGGTATGGAAATAGATGTCATCACTTGGGAATATTTAATGAAGGTTTTTCGAACGGGGGAGGGGCCTGTCGTGGCCGGATACGATCATTTTATAAGTCACTACAGGGCACCTTTTGTTAAATATTAAATACGAATTAATTAATAAACATTGGTCCCCAATTATGTTATTAACGTGTCTTCAACGCATCAACTTCAATATTAAAAAAATCCATTTTGGACTCAAATTTTTGAGTGTACCAAATGTGGAAAAAACACAAATTGAACATCATGTTTATTGTATGTCGTCACTTAACATCCCACATGGGGTAACTCACTTTTCTCAACTTTGCAGGAGAAACCAAAACGTGTGCCCAGTCTTGTTATATAATATATAACATAATATGTTATATAATATATAATAATAACATAATATGTTATATAATATATATTATATTATAATAATATTATAATATTATTATATTATAATATTATTATAATATATGTATATATAATATATATACATATTATGTACTTATTGGTCTGCAATTTTGTTCTACAGTTCATCTCATTACACATTCGTATGGAAACCCAAGAATAGTAGAACAAAATTGCAGAAAAGTCTTTAACAAGACTGGGCACACGTTTTTTGTCTCTCCTGTAAAGTTGGGAAAAGTGAGTTAGCCCATGTGGGATCTCAAGTGACGATGTATTTAATGGGTGATTGCATGGGGTTCTTATTTTGCCGTATGGTTGCAATAAAATATAGGGTTTCATATTTAAAAAATCAAAATTTCAACTTTTTGGTCATTTTCATGGTATTTTTGTACCATTAGCTTCGTGATCTTTGGGATCTTTGTGAATCGAAAAATTAGTAACACAGCGTATATTTCATGTGGAAATGGGAGAGCTCCTAAGAACTAGATATTTTGCGTTTAGCGCCTATTTTGATATTCCCAAAATTCGTGTGGGGGTCATTTTTTCATGAAATTTCACTCAGAATCTGAATGTGCAATAAATGTAGGGGTTCCTATTAAAAAAAAAAAAAAAATCAAAATTTTAACTTTTTGATACTCTCTGATTTAGGTACTTACCATCACAACAACAAAGCGTTATTTAGAGTGAAAAACTACCCCGAAAATCACTAGGGTGAATGTACCGAATTGAGTACCATTTGAGACTCAAGTACTTTGGGTTCAACAGGTCAAGTGTCTAAGTACCTATTTAAATAAAACTTGAGCCTTTGTTTGGAAGAAAGTATAAATTTACTATGTAGCCTTTACTAGATTGCTAAGTACCTATAACATGTGCATTATTTTAAGTAAGGGAAATGTTTACATGTAATCGTACAGTCGCACTTGCTGTAATGTCACACGAATAGTGAAGGGTATATTTATGTCTTTGTGGGTTACTCCCCATGCATTGTATAGGTGTAAATACCTTAAACATTAAAGACTGGGTTGATCGATTGATTGATTGAATACACCATTCCATCAACTTGTCATTTGAAAAAAACCAAGTTGGTGTCGGAACAGTTTCAATGATTTCATCATTTTGATGAAATTTTGATTTTTGATTTGAGATTTCCGCTTAAAATCACGGGGAGTTACTGTTTGAAATTGGTTTGTAACTCGATTTTTAAGGAAAATAGTGTAGATTTGATCGGGATTTTAGTTGATAATTGAGTCGGCTCAACTCCGTCGAATTCTGTAGGCGTCGACGTCAGTACAAAGAGTCAAACGACTGAAAATCCTTAACAAAACAATACCAATTAGACTCGCCCGTTAAACGATGCCTCAAAACCACAACCGCGATAGGTTATAATACAACCTGAAGGCCCCATGTCCGAACGCCTCCGTAATTATTGTTGGGAGCATCTGCTAGGGCCCACAGGAAATGCCGTTTTTCGTGAGGGCGTATTTCGGTAATACGGGTTTCCACTTCTCGAAGACGTCTTCTCATCCCGACCAATTAATCCTGTCTGGCGATCACGGGTATATTTTGAACGGTCCGAAAAATATACTCGTATTATGACGATTTGTACAGACAACGTCAGGATCAGTGGTTTGGATTAGCGACATTTCTCCACCTGGTGATTATCTATACCTACTCAGAACGTCCCCACAAAGATAGGGAAAAGAGCGAGCGGAAAGGCACCGTAGAAGGCACCGTAGAAGGGTACCATGGAATTCCTACTACTTAAGGGTACCTACACGTCAATTCGACGTACTTTCACTGAAAATTCTCATTAGTAGCAAACTCAAAGGGGTATTAACAGAAAAATTCCAAACACGAAGTTTTTCAATGAACAATACTGTAATTTTTCAGACCATCCTGAATTGAGGAGCTTGTTTCCAAAAGGTACTAAGGACCACTTTTGTCAAAATGGAGTTATTACCTTCCCGGGGGTTTCGGGACCGAGTTCTACACAACACCTCGAGTCGATATGAAGTCAACTTTTTTTCGTTTTCACGAAGTATTTGAGTCGACGATTGCTCTTCTTGAAGGTCCATTCGAACTCAAACAAACACCTCGAGTCGATATGAAGTCAACTTTTTTTTCGTTTTCACGAAGTATTTGAGTCGACTATTGCTCTTCTTGAAGCTCCATTCGAACTCAAACAAACACCTCGAGTCGATACGAAGTCAACTTTTTTTCGTTTTCACGATGTATTTGAGTCGACGATTGCTCTTCTTGAAGGTCCTTTCGAACTCAAACAAACACCTCGAGTCGATATGAAGTCAACTTTTTTTCGTTTTCACGAAGTATTTGAGTCGACGATTGCTCTTCTTGAAGGTCCATTCGAACTCAAACAAACACCTCGAGTCGATATGAAGTCAACTTTTTTTTCGTTTTCACGAAGTATTTGAGTCGACTATTGCTCTTCTTGAAGGTCCATTCGAACTCAAACAAACACCTCGAGTCGATATGGAGTCAACTTTTTTTCGTTTTCACGAAGTATATGAGTCGACAATTGCTCTTCTTAAAGGTCCATTCGATTTCAAACAAAACCTCGAGTCGATATGAAGTCAACTTTTTTTCGTTTTCACGAAGTATTTGAGTCGACGATTGCTCTTCTTGAACGTCCATTCGAACTGAAACAAACCCCTCGAGTCGATATGAAGTCAACTTTTTTTCGTTTTCACGAAGTATTTGAGTCGACAATTGCTCATCTTGAAGGTCCATTTGAACTCAAACAAACACCTCGAGTCGATATGAAGTCGATTTTTTTTCGTTTTCAAGAAGTATTTGAGTCGACGATTGCTCTTCTTGAACGTCCATTCGAACTGAAACAAACCCCTCGAGTCGATATGAAGTCAACTTTTTTTCGTTTTCACGAAGTATTTGAGTCGACGATTGCTCTTCTTGAACGTCCATTCGAACTGAAACAAACCCCTCGAGTCGATATGAAGTCAACTTTTTTTCGTTTTCACGAAGTATTTGAGTCGACGATTGCTCTTCTTGAACGTCCATTCGAACTCAAACAAACACCTCGAGTCGATATGAAGTCGACTTTTTTTCGTTTTCACGAAGTATTTGAGTCGACGATTGCTCTTCTTGAATGTCCATTCGAACTGAAACAAACACCTCGAGTCGATATGAAGTCAACTTTTTTTCGTTTTCACGAAGTATTTGAGTCGACGATTGCTCTTCTTGAAGGTCCATTCGAACTCAAACAAACACCTCGAGTCGATATGAAGTCAACTTTTTTTCGTTTTCACGAAGTATTTGAGTCGACGATTGCTCTTCTTGAAGGTCCATTCGAACTCAAACAAACACCTCGAGTCGATATGAAGTCAACTTTTTTTCGTTTTCACGAAGTATTTGAGTCGACGATTGCTCTTCTTGAAGGTCCATTCGAACTCAAACAAACACCTCGAGTCGATATGAAGTCAACTTTTTTTCGTTTTCACGAAGTATTTGAGTCGACGATTGCTCTTCTTGAAGGTCCATTCGAACTCAAACAAACACCTCGAGTCGATATGAAGTCAACTTTTTTTCGTTTTCACGAAGTATTTGAGTCGACGATTGCTCTTCTTGAAGGTCCATTCGAACTCAAACAAACACCTCGAGTCGATATGAAGTCAACTTTTTTTCGTTTTCACGAAGTATTTGAGTCGACGATTGCTCTTCTTGAAGGTCCATTCGAACTCAAACAAACACCTCGAGTCGATATGAAGTCAACTTTTTTTCGTTTTCACGAAGTATTTGAGTCGACGATTGCTCTTCTTGAAGGTCCATTCGAACTCAAACAAACACCTCGAGTCGATATGAAGTCAACTTTTTTTGGTTTTCACGAAGTATTTGAGTCGACGATTGCTCTTCTTGAAGGTCCATACGAACTCAAACAAACACCTCGAGTCGATATGAAGTCAACTTTTTTTCGTTTTCACGAAGTATTTGAGTCGACGATTGCTCTTCTTGAAGGTCCATTCGAACTCAAACAAACACCTCGAGTCGATATGAAGTCAACTTTTTTCGTTTTCACGAAGTATTTGAGTCGACAATTGCTCTTCTTGAAGGTCCATTCGAACTCAAATAAACACCTCGAGTCGATATGAAGTCAACTTTTTTTCGTTTTCACGAAGTATTTGAGTCGACGATTGCTCTTCTTGAAGGTCCATTCGAACTCAAATAAACACCTCGAGTCGATATGAAGTCAACTTTTTTTCGTTTTCACGAAGTATTTGAGTCGACGATTGCTCTTCTTGAAGGTCCATTCGAATTCAAACAAACACCTCGAGTCGATATGAAGTCAACTTTTTTTCGTTTTCACGAAGTATTTGAGTCGACGATTGCTCTTCTTGAAGGTCCATTCGAACTGAAACAAACACCTCGAGTCGATATGAAGTCAACTTTTTTTCGTTTTCACGAAGTATTTGAGTCGACGATTGCTCTTCTTGAAGGTCCATTCGAGCTCAAACAAACACCTCGAGTCGATATGAAGTCAACTTTTTTTGGTTTTCACGAAGTATTTGAGTCGACGATTGCTCTTCTTGAAGGTCCATTCGAACTCAAACAAACACCTCGAGTCGATATGAAGTCAACTTTTTTGGTTTTTCACGAAGTATTTGAGTCGACGATTGCTCTTCTTGAAGGTCCATACGAACTCAAACAAACACCTCGAGTCGATATGAAGTCATCTTTTTTTCGTTTTCACGAAGTATTTGAGTCGACGATTGCTCTTCTTGAAGGTCCATTCGAACTCAAACAAACACCTCGAGTCGATATGAAGTCAACTTTTTTTCGTTTTCACGAAGTATTTGAGTCGACGATTGCTCTTCTTGAAGGTCCATTCGAACTCAAACAAACACCTCGAGTCGATATGAAGTCAACTTTTTTTCGTTTTCACGAAGTATTTGAGTCGACGATTGCTCTTCTTGAAGGTCCATTCGAACTCAAACAAACACCTCGAGTCGATATGAAGTCAACTTTTTTTCGTTTTCACGAAGTATTTGAGTCGACGATTGCTCTTCTTGAAGGTCCATTCGAACTCAAACAAACACCTCGAGTCGATATGAAGTCAACTTTTTTTCGTTTTCACGAAGTATTTGAGTCGACGATTGCTCTTCTTGAAGGTCCATTCGAACTCAAACAAACACCTCGAGTCGATATGAAGTCAACTTTTTTTCGTTTTCACGAAGTATTTGAGTCGACGATTGCTCTTCTTGAAGGTCCATTCGAACTCAAACAAACACCTCGAGTCGATATGAAGTCAACTTTTTTTCGTTTTCACGAAGTATTTGAGTCGACGATTGCTCATCTTGAAGGTCCATTCGAACTCAAACAAACACCTCGAGTCGATATGAAGTCAACTTTTTTTCGTTTTCACGAAGTATTTGAGTCGACGATTGCTCTTCTTGAAGGTCCATTCGAACTCAAACAAACACCTCGAGTCGATATGAAGTCAACTTTTTTTCGTTTTCACGAAGTATTTGAGTCGACGATTGCTCTTCTTGAAGGTCCATTCGAACTCAAATTTCATCACTGTTGGTTTATTATCTTCGATAATGAACCATGGGAATCGCCCAAAGAAAATTGGGCGATTCCAATGGTTCATTATCGAAGATAAATTCAACAAACGTTCCGAGGTCTGAAGAAACCCGATGAAATGAAACCAAAGTAAAGGTGAAGGTATGCTCTTCTCTTCCTTGGGGAATCTTGGGTTTTCCAATCAAATGTTGGAAATTCCATATCATGCACACGAGATTCATTCATCACTGATTCAAAGAACTGATTCATAGATATTACCATCGACTCCAGAAACTGCGAATTCCTATGTTCGTACTCTTGAATCAACAATTCAGCTGATTTTTTTTAAATTTTCATTTGTTTTTTGAAAAAAACAAAGATACAAAGTAAAGAGCATTATGGTACCTACATGTCAATAAAGTTACAAAAAGAATATCTACAAAGAATTGATAAGATCGCAATTTGGGATGATGGGTTCATTTGTGACCGCGAATGCTGGCGGTCCTACTGACTGCGCCATAATTTTAGTTTCACTGCTACGATTATAAATGAATATTAATAAAAGATGAAACAACACGAGAATACACCAAGACTTAGACTAAACTCATATTACCTAGTATAAAATCTCCAGGTTCCATTTATACAAAGTCGGTTTTAGACAACATAATATTATTATACGGATGCTACCGTAGTATCATCACATGGAAATATAGAAAAATCTATAAAACGAGGTACCTATTACTCCGCAGAAAATGTAGACAAACTTTGTTATAAAACCAGTAAAATGGAGACATTTTACATAAAACCAGTTATTTCTTCAAAAGTTTGCTCTTATAGCCATGCTGCACGTCTGTGGATTTGTTAAAAAGTATACCCTCTTTTGGCCTCAACTAGGAAACATAGCCACATCCCCTTCAGATCATGAAGGCCTGGGGTGTGTCCCGATGAGCAGTTCCAGTGCTAATTGTCCGTTGGAATGATTGACTTAAGAGATAATATTGATTGTTATTGGATAGTTGAGCGGGTGCTTCGCGATCCAAACGCCGATATAAGAAGCTACCGGACCCCATACGCTGGCGTTCGCTCATTATCAAGTGAATCAGCCCCAGTTTGATTTACAGGGCCGACGGTGAGACAAAAACGTTTTCGGTAGTTCGAAACTCCGAAACGAATTATTTTTTCTGGTGATCCTCTCACCCCCCGCGGGCGATCGAATGTGGGTGAGTTGGAAGCGTTTCATCAGCCCCGATCTAGTGGGTAATGTGAGCGTTTTCGATCAGCAACAATAGTTAGCGGTTCGGAAGAGAGAAAAAACCAAATCGGGGAGTATCATGCAGAACGATCAAACAGTTGATTAACGAGGTCCGGGACACAGAGTCGACTTTGCTTCCTTTAGCCACTGAATAAATTGCTGATTACAGAATCACTGGCTGTTCCCAGTTGGGAGAAATGAATTATCCGAAGGCGAAGTGCGAAACACTGGAACCGAGTTGAGAAAGTTCGATCGGCATGCAGATACATCTAATTTATGACCAATAAATCAAATAATCAGATAATTGTCCCGAATCAGGAGATTCCACGTATTATCTGATATTTGAAGGCTACTGCCTTCTCTACACCTACTGCCAGCTCACAAAAATACTGTGATATTGAAGTGATACTGAAGTGATTTATCACCCTGGTCACAGTCACACTGATTACAATGTTCAGCAATAGTAAAAACTCATTTTGGAGGGAGATTCTTGTACTAGAGCTCAGCGATGTAGAGCCTCTACATTAGAGGAGAAATTTGTTACTCAACAGAATTCAAGCATTACCGGCTATTGAAACTGCAATGTCCACTTCGACAGGAACACAGACCTTTTACTCCAACAAGGGTTCAGGAGGAAATGCTCGTTTTCAGAAAAATAAGGACAGATACCAAGCAGCAGAAGCCAAAGAAACAGAATAAAATGACTGACTACTTCAAAGCCGTATGGACAACAATGTATCATCCTGTACATCCGGGTATGCTCTTGTACTTTTGACTTTAAAAAATTGTCTCTGCATAGATTTAGAATAACCTTGTAAGTTCGTCTATTTGAAATAATTGGAGTAACGTAGTAAAATATTGATAATCCGATGATGGAGGGTAGTCGGTAACTAGCTCAGTGGTGGTCTCGTCAATATGACAGCTAAATTCCGGATCGAGTTGCTTAAGGGACTATTATTTTCCTGAACCCACCAACAATATCCTTCAGGCCAAATTTTTCGTGGCTACTGAAAATGACAAAATGACGTGTACATCAATAATATGGCGCACAATATATATTATATTGATTTCACACACCTACAATCAATGTTATGGTTGAATAGAGCGTATCAATTTTACTTTAACCCTAGAAAGGGTACCTACACGTCGTTTTGACGTGTTTCCAATTTCATTTGCGTTTGCTGACCACTAGATAACGCGGCAGTAGCTTGTAGGCGGGCAGTGCCGCTTCCTGACAGTATGGAACGAGCAGCGGTGATGGTCAGCGATCTCTCTCCCCCCCCCCCCCCCCCCCTTCTAAGGTGAGTGTCACATTCATTTCTAAACCTAGTGCGTCAAGACGACGTGTGACTATGTACGTCAAAACGAAGTGTGAGTACTTCTAAGCGCCTGATCTATGTACGTCAAAACGACGCGTGAGTGCCTCTAAGCGCCTGATCTATGTACGTCAAAATGACGCATGAGTACCTCTAAGCGCCTGATCTTTGTACGTCGAAACGACGTATGAGTAGCTGTAAGGGACAGATCTATGTACTTCGTTTTGTCGTGTGGGTTGCTGACTAGGATTAGGTTGCTAACTTCTAGTTGATACGATATAGGTACCTAACAATTCTTCCCCTAAACACTCGAACATTTTTATCTGCAGCTTGATTGGTGAGAAAAAACTTGTATTTTGCTCATGAATTTCACAATTTTTTAATTTATAATAAGTACCTAATTCAAAAATAGCTTTGTTGAGTGCCGTTAATTTTTTACCGTCTCTGTAGCTTATGACATCATTCAGTATTGATTTTTCTATTTTTTAATTTTTCTCTTCAGGAAATGGATTGGAAACGAAAAATAATGTCCAACGAGGGAATTCTGGACGAATTTCGGCTTTGTCCATCTTCGGACATTGATGCTGAAGGGGAGATAGAAGTAGACGACAACTCACTTGCACTTGATAACGAAGAAATGTGTTCTTCTACCAAACTTTGAAGATGATTTAGACGAAGATCCGGATTATCTACATTAGGTATTATTAACAATATCATGTATTCAATTAGGTTGTTTTGACGTATATTATCATATTAGGTATTATCATAATATAATATTCTAAGGCTGTGTTCAAAAAGTTGGTACTAGTGCATTATACGCATAATATATAGTGCATTATCGAATGTTGCGATTATATATCGATTTCACTTGTTTCTCCCAGTTTCTCCCAAACTGACATAAAATATTATTTTCATTTTTACAATGCAATATACCTACGACTTTAGATTGATCTATACGTCCAACTAATCTATATGGTACTAACCAGTTGTTTGGGGGATGTTTTATTCTAGATTAGTTGGACACATAGATCAAGTGGACGGGGTTGCGGAATAAAAACATCCCCCAAACAACTGATTAGTACCATATAGATTAGTTGGACATAAGATGTCGAATTATATACATCGATATATAATCGCAAAATTCGATTATCTCGATAATCGAGTTCACCGGGCGTATAATGCACTAGTACCAAAAAGTTCCTTATCCCTTTGGAAATGCGTAGATACTATGCACATCTTCTTATAGTAGACTTGGGCATTTTGTGAGTTACCGACATAGTTATATGAATACTATGATGGTGATTACTTACTGTATTACTCATGTGATTACGTACTTAATTACACATTTACACAGAGTTTATTATTTAGAATTTTTTAAGACGCTGGCTGTCATACGCGGAAGTCATATACAGTAACGCACACTGCAAATTAGCCTACTTTTAAATATCGTCGGTGAAACAGCAATTTTTCCCAACTCAATTTTCCCCAACTTTTCAGGAGAGACAGAAAACTGTTAACAAAACTTTCGTCGTCTTCCATGCTGAGTCGCTGCCTCGCCACAACTGCACTGTAAAACAACTGACTTATAGCATGTTGGTTTCAAACTGAATTATAGCTTGTTGGTATCACTATCAATAACCTCCCAGGGAGTCGTTTTTTCGAGAAACTGACTTCTCCAGTCGATCCGGCGCGAAAATTTGAATACGGAATGATGTCTAACTCCTTTTGGCCAAAAATTGACTTATAGCATGTTGCTGTTTCACCGATTATATTCACAGTGCCTTTATACTGCAAACGACGTTCCGTACTTATTCTCAGAGCCGTTTTCGTTTGCGCTGAGGGTATCGGGAGTCAGATCCCCCCCACCCCGCCGCTCTATCACATCCTTCCATACAGCTCCTCAATGTTCTGTGACCTCCTCAATGTTCTGTGACCTCCTCAATGTTCCTTGACCTCCTCCTCACTGATCGTTGACTCCTCCTCCTCTTCTTATCATCGCACCACCTCATCACAGCCCCACCCACCACTTCATCGCGGTTCTGTGACCACCTCACGGTTCTGTGACCACCTCGCGGTTCTTCTCCTCCTTTCTTCACCTTCTCACTGTTCTCTGACTTTCTCCCCTTGTACCTCCTCATTGTTCTTTGACTCTTCTGTCTTCACTTCCTCACTGATCATTGGCTCCCTCCCCTTGAACCTCCTCACGGTTTGTTGACTTCCTCCCTCCTCCCTCCGCCCCTTCATCTCCTAAGGGTTTCGTGAAATAGGTTTCAGGCAACGTGAAACGAAAGTTGCTCGCAATAGACTGATAAGATTACGCAGGGTTGTGCACACTGAGTTTCACGAAACTCCAGTTTCATTGATTGCGTGGAACCAGTTTTCGTGAAACTCGAATAATCGGTTTCCACTAGCTGTAGTTTCACGTTTCGCGTCGAGAAATTGTGTCATTTGTGACAGAAAATTATGGCAGGAATTTCATTCCAAGTGAAGTTGGCCGAAGCTGTGGAAAAACGCCCGTGCCTTTACGACTTCAAACTCAAGGAGTACAGCAACAGGGAGAAAGTACAAATTGCATGGGAAGCAGTGGCAAAAGAAGTGAAAAATATTCTCAATTGTCCTTTTTCAAGTGATTATACAATACTCCGTGCAAAACTTTATGCTTTAATTGTAATTATACTTTATTATTTCTTTTACTTCATACATTTTTTTTCCTGTTTGATCTGTGCTGTTTCGAACTACTAGTGGCTAAGAAAAAAATAAACTATTGTAACTGAGTTAATATACAAAATTATATTCACATACCTCAGTGTAATTGTCAGTTTTTGCTCTGCGCTCACAGCCAGCCTCCAGTAGGTGTCCTTCTTCGTTATTAAATAAATTTTGTGCACTGACTAATGCCACTAAACGATCAAAAAGTGGCATAGACATTCGGAAAAAATCCTTAAATTTGATAGGATCATTTATGAGCAAGTTCGCAACAACGAGGCAACTATGGTCTCGATCGCTGATCAGTGGGTGTACTGACGGGAAAACCGTTTGTTCAGTATGCATGCGCGAGTGAAACGGATTGCATGAAACAAGTTTCATGAAAGGGGTTTCACGAAACGGTTTCTCCGGTGTGCCTTAGTGACTTCCTCCTTCCTCCCTCCGCCCTTCATCTCCTAACAATTTCGTGACTTCCTCCCTCCTCCCTTTTACCTCCTCACGCTTTAGTGACTTCCCCCCTCCGTTCCTGCATCTCCTAACAATTTCGTGACCTTCTCCCTCCTCCCCTTCACCTTCTCACTGTGCTTTCGATCCGACCTTCTGTGCTTTTGATTCGACACCTCTGAAAACGATCGAATTTGAGTTCATTCGACGCAGAATTCCATTTCCCACAACGTTTATACAGACGTGTTTTTGATTTGAGCGCTTGTTTTGAAGGGTTGTAGTCCAAAAGTATTTTCAATGTTTTTTGGCAAAAAACCTTGAAAATACTTGATTATTAGAATTTTTCCAAGACCGGCCTTTTGTTCACAATGAGGGCTCAAAGTTGGAGCAGATCAAAAGACGTCAACATGAGGATGAATCATGCAGCAGCCTCTCAGGTCAATGTTCATACCTACTGGCCCAACTGATTCGAACAGCACATGGTTATCAGATATCGAGTTAATTAATAATAATAATTGATAATCTAGACAGAAGGGTGATCTGTACAAAGCAGATCTGTTTATTATCTATAATAAACCATTGTGCCAAGAATTTGCAGAGTTTTTTTCTCTGATTAGCTTTTCCATAATTGATTTTTCTAAATGGTTTCCTTATAATCAAATCATTTCCACTCTCATAAATACTGATTCGTTGAAGTGAAGATGCCACCAGGATTTCACCTGGACCAAAGAAATTCTCCTATTTCTCGCAATGAGAAATCGCTGAATATTTATACTTAAGCTAGACGCTTATAAGCTCACTATGATTACGTTTACAGTCTTCCACGAATCGTACGTACGACGCGACACGCCATGTTACGTGACCGGCCTCTGAATAATTGCTCTTAAAACTGTAATTTGGACTGATTCCGCTGAAATCGTCCGAGCAAGTCGACAAACTGTTATCCAACCATTATTGGTTTGCACGAAAAAACACATCTAAGTTACAAAAATTGAAATAATTTGAGTGTGTTCAAATTTTGACGCCCTACAGTGAAACGAAGGATTTTGTTCTTAACCGACTACTGGGCGGTATGACGAGTGTCACGTTAGTGGATGCTAGCGGTACTCGGTGACGCGCATTAATTTTCTATCATTTCTCAATATTTTTGGGCCTTGAAATCTATTTTCAATAACTAAGATGGATAGGAAAACTTGATAGCTAGAACATAACATATTATAAAAATTCAAATTAATTAGTCACATCGGAAAAGTGGTTCGAGTTTCATCATCGAAATTAGTAGTAGGTATTATGAAACAATGAAAATTAACCAAAATATAACGTATCAATCAAACTTATAAGAGATCAAGTTTTCCACATGGAAAATAAGAAAACACAAGATCATTACATTCGTTTTTGCCCAATTATTTTAGTGAGGGGGTCTGTGCTAGGAATATCAATGGGCGTCACCGACTTCAAACAAAGATTTACCGCTCTATCTCAGAATTTGCACAGATGCGGTATGGAGTACTGCTTAACGTCCACTAGTGGGTTAAAGGCAATTTTTGACTGATCAAATTTGTATGACGTCGTAATGCAGTCATATTTTCACTTGTACGGTGGTGTTGTGACTACAAGTAAATAATGTGTTGACGATGATTAAAAATTGTCGTTATTCTTTACTAATAACTTCCTTTCAAAAAATCTAACGTGATAAATTAATCGTGTTACAAACTGTATCCTGCCTTTCTTCTCTCGCATCCGTCTTTTTCGGCGGCGTTTTCTTCATGCATATTAAACCGCGGCGGGGGTGCTTCACGCCAAGAAGTTCCGGCGAATTAATTGTGATCCTTATTATCAACTTCCAAGACCGGGGGCAACGGAGTCTAAAGAGAGCACCTGGCTGCTAACTAGCTCTGGAGGGGGCGTGAAGGCCTTTTTTCCCTTCTCAAATCAAGGAAACCGCTCGTCACTGTTTTAATAGAGGTGTTAAAAAGAGGTATCGCTTCTACAGCTTGAAAACGTTAAAGTGAGAGTTGAACACGTTAATTATACGAGGAACAACGTGTTATAAATTGGTGATTACCGGCGCGTTTAGTAATGAAGTGCTGTGAGGACATTCTGATTCTGTGAGTGATGTGATGATAGTCTGTATACTTGTACATTCATCTGTAATCTCACAATTAATTGAACTTCATAATATTCGAAGAAATATTTGTAGGGGACAGTGGGGTAATACCGCCACCACAAGGAAATTTCATTTTTGCGGCTCAGGTATGCTTTGGAGATTCAAGTCATAGAAAGACATCTCCAGTAGTGAATTGCAAACTTTTTGGTACTTAATCGTTACGCCACCGCATATTACTAACACTTATTTACAAAACCCTTATAAAAGGTAGTAATAGCTAGGGTAATAAGTACCGCCATAGGATCAGAATTTTTCGGAACTACATGTTAGATAGTAAATTTTTATTACTTTTAATCATCGTTCAAGAGTTGGAAACATTTTTCTTGTACATTACCTCCTTGTACACAGGTAGTGGAACCATCAAAATTTGGATTATATTTAATATGGAAAATGTTACATCCGCTGGTACGAGTACAAGAAGTAGGTACATACCTACCTACTCCTTCCTCCGTTTCCTTGCTGTGTTTGAACATTTTTTAGACCAACTTCCCGTTGATATTTTTTCATAATTATTTTTCCTTCGGGTTCCCCACAATGTGTCATACTGTAGAATAAAATATATATTTTTATCAAAAATTCGATTTTTTTTAACGAAAAGTTAGGAAGCTCATTTTGCACCAGCGCGACGAAAGTATCACAACTCGAATAAACAGTTTTCTTCAGGAGCAGCGAAAAACCAATTCATAATACCACGATTTTAACCATAAGTTGAAATTGTAATTTAAAATGAGTGATGTTGAGGGATGTCGAGGGTCGGTCAACATCACTCCCTCAACATCATTCTTACTGACGGTCAAACTAAATCACACACACTCATTTAAAATGAGTATTCGTTAAATTTTGTTATACCCCCCTGAATTGCACGAAAAGTTGTCAGAAAAGTGCGTGATTGTCGAGTTATAACAGTTTTGGAGAGGTTCGCAGATGGACTTCGACGCCGATTCAACTGTTATCTAGTGGCTACTAGAGTCCTACAAATTAGAGCCGGTTTTTCGAACCAACACCGCGGATTTTTCTGAACCAATTGATAAAATCAGTCACAAAACTCGAATTTTCAGGCGAACATCAAATCAGTATTTATCCTTATTTGGAGAGTTCTTATCCGATAACACGAGCTTCGAAAAGCTGCCGCAACGATCGCAGCTGCGTTTCGACTATTCGTCATCGAATCGACTAGTCGTCGTAAATCGAATCGTCGAATTAGACGGAGCGCATCGGCTTCCTTTGAAACTCAAGTTTCGAAGATTTGACGTCGAATTTAGCGAACCATGAAGACGTCTAATGTAGAATAAAATATATTTTATTGGACGAAAAGTTAACAATGAGTACTTAGGTACTTTTAAGTAATTTTGAGGGCTTTTAAAATTTTAAAATTTTAATTTTTGAAGGTTATTGATGAATAGATTTGTGTAGTACTGAAGTACTGCACTACTACAAATTTAATTACTTTCATGTGATTCTGTCAATGTCGATACAACGCAGACCGGCGGATTGTTACAGAGTGTTTCACAGGTTCCTGATCAAGCGTAGGGTGTATTTGAAGCCTCGAATCAAGCTGTTCAAGAGGACAATTACATCAAGCATACGGTACAGTTTTGACAAGGTGTCGATGGATATTCGATTGAAAAAAAAAAGCGGTGAAACCAAACTTGTAAGGTGTAACATTGCAAAGTGGCTTCGGACGGCCTCGAAAGCAGTTTTGTCCGGAGATTAAGACCAGCCGAGCGTGCAGTATTGGATATCGCGGTGCAGGATACCGGCGGACGAAAAAACAAGAGTGGGGAGCGAGAAAGGCTAAGCTGAAATATTAAGGCAAAGGGGCAGAAGCCATTGGTTCTGGAGGCGGCCATGTTATGACCGCTTCCGCCCTGCTCGCCCGACTGTGTCCGAAGTGGGTGCGAGTAAATGGTTAGTTGAACTGCATAACAATGTTCACCGAAGGTATAGGCCGATCTCCGTCATTTTCGTCTTCAACCGTTCACGGGCTCCTGAGCACGAGGGAAAAATACTGGACTCCTTCCATTTTGAACCCGTAATCAGGGTAATAACGATACAACATACTAAGCTGCAATTATCCTTGGGTAGGTGAAGGGCCGCCGATTTTAACACAAGTTTTCCTTGTGCCTTATCAGGAGCGCAACTACATTACGATCAGTTGGTAATCGCTCCCTCACAACGACAAGACAATCAATCGTCATGTAAGAGACACATCAGGAGATTCGACATTCCGTCCATTCTAAATAATCGCTAACAATAAATGCCGAAAAAAGTAAATTCATCAAATTCAGATTAATTAAATTCAAATATTAAATTCTCGTATCCCAGAGCGGTGTGTGGTACTTCTGTTGTTTGATGCTGCGAATTTGAGTCTAAATCCATAATTCCCCCTCCTATTCCCCAGGAGCACATGTTCAGATACATCAGGTGTAGGATTCGCCATGTGTCTACTACTTTCCTTCTTAAATTGTTACCAGGGGTTCAGCTTCACGTCCTAGCTGTCCTGCTATTCTTCCATAAGCACCCAAATTATTTCCATGTACCTACCGTAACGTCAGCATTCGTATTCAATCCGTTCTTCCACAACATACGATCTCGACTTATGAGCACAACATATCTACAACGGCCCTGCACTGTTGCCTCACAATACCACTTTTTAGCTGCAGCCTCCTTCAGACTCTTCAAGAACCACTTACGAAAAGCTTATTTAAAATAGCATGTTTAAAGGTGCTTTCACAAAGAAACCTGGTTGCAAGCTTGTGTGTACATAACAAACGCTTGCATTTCAAGCTAGTCTTTTCTCAGCTCTCGTTAAATGAGCCAGTAGAAAATTATAAGAATCTTCCTTGAATTTAAATGTAAAGTCAATTCATATTCCCATAATTCTCAGTACCTAATAATTTATAGTAAAATATTCTACTTACCATCTGCTTTCATTTCTGCAGATATCTCCTTCCAAAAGTTTTCCACATGAACTGTTCGCGTGTAATTTGAGACGTTTGTCCCAAATAGCCCCTCTTCTAAAAACTTGAGATATTAGTTCGTCGACATCCATGCCGCACACTTGTTTGTCACTGACTGGTTCGGTCAACTAGCGCAGGAAAACGAGTACAAAACGTTCTTGCGTGCTTGTCAGAACTTGTAGCAATTGCTTGCTAGCCGGGACAAGCTTTCTCTGTGAACACACACGCTTGTACAACGTAGACTTTTCTCACGCCGGTTGGAGCTTGCAAGCCCTTGCCAACAAGCGCTTGCAACCAGCTTTCTTTGTGAACGTACCCTAATTCAGCAACGTTCCGTTACTACCAGTTTCTGTTCCATAGTATACACAATCTCAAAGCCGATACTTACATAGTATTACACTTTGAAAAATTGTAAATTCATCTTTGCTTCCCTCAGAATTACTAAATGGGTAGTTTATAATCAGTCTATTAATTTATTTGTACATTTTTTCTTCTTCGTGGATATTGAGAAACTGAAATACTCCATAATAACAAGCGATCTTTCAATTAGTTTAATAAATAACAACTCCCCATTAGGAGCACTATTATCAAGTGGGGTGATTCTAACAATTTGGCCATTAATTCAATATTGTATGTAGAACTGGATCAGTTTGATTTACATTTCATGTTGACTTACAGGAAATAAGAGTCAAAATTCAGATCTTTTCAGATTTCTTGAACATACGAGTATTTTGCGTATTCTGAACCATAGGAAATGGTAATGTACGTCAGTCAAGTGGTAGTTGCAATTCTGAGTCTTGTACAGTCTTGCGCGGTAGAAACTGGGTGACACGATATGTAGGTACCTACTTATTTTCGTAAACTGAGGATAATGGCGCAGCGATCACGTCTACCAACCTTGAGTCGCAGTACGTGCAAAGCTTTAAGTGGCATTAAGAGTGGCATTAAGAGTGGCGAGGGTAGCGGCGGACTTATATGTCAGACGATTTCGCTTCCCTGACGGATAACGGTGTCGCGTAGGTGTCTCGATACGGAAAGTGCCTCCGATTTGTTATTTCCACCGGAAAAAAAATGATTCATCGCCTCCCATTAAACGGAAGCTCCCCCTCCGTCATTTCGAAATTCTCCGTAGAAACTTTTCCCCGCTCAGTCAAATCAAAGGAGAAAAAAAAAAATCTTCACTTTCGGACGAACTTGCGGTAGCGTGAAGAAGATAATGAAGTTTATGACGGTGGGGGATCGAAAAAAATAAAATAAACGATCGGAGCGCCCCCGCGGGCACGCTACGCACTAAGCATGTGAAATCGGAAGGGTGACGGCATCTATACGAGAAATGACTGAAAGCGATCGGACTCCCAGCGGTTTTTTTTTCTCGCTCCTTTGAATACCGAAACAGGCATAATGAAACGGCCGTATTGATGCTCCAGCTATCGCTGGTCTCGGGAACACCTTGCCGACAAATCGGCGTCCCGTTTTTTCAACGGGGGATTTTCTGAAGACTCTATTAGCCTTCGCTGCTGGGGTCCAAAAACCACTACCGGTCTTAAGCTGTTAACCATCGACGATGAATGGGTTCTCTCGGAAGGTTATCGACCAAACCAAAAAGGTGATTTGAGTTCCCACAGACAACCCCCATCCATCGACATTCTCTCCCACATGCCGTCATTTTAAGGATTTCTTCTTATTTTCTTCTTCTTCGATATCCTCATAACGCGTACGTACTATCGTTTCTTTTTCAACAACTCAACTTGCTCGTATAAGATTGACCTTTCGTCTCGGGCGATTCATCAAGGAGTGATTGACCCATTAATTTGGCCTCCGTCATAAAGAAGGTATTACGCGTAGATCTCCACGCACGGTTCTGACGGCTACTCGAGACCTGTTGGTGCCCTTTCCCCTGGGAGATATATTGGGATTTCGGAGTGGTTCGGACGTGCACAAAGAGCTTTTGGAGGGGAATGAAATGATCGGGGTGCCGATATCTTCATCAGACCAGGGCGATCAATTCTTCACGCGCACATCAATTTTATTCAACATCGAGAGGCATCCCAGCTCCAGGGATCCCAGCGTTACGAACTGTTAACGACGTCGGGTCGAAGTACGAGTAAGATGGTGGGGGTCATTTATTCGTGAGAAATACCCAATCATCCATCCGAACATTTGAACAGTTGCACCGTAAGATGTACAAGAACTGGGATGCTCCTCCACTGGTCACTAATACAGCGCTCCATCTACTTATTCACAACCAACACGTGCAATATTTCTGACATCAGAGCATCATTGGTACAGTTGTTGACCTGTTGCGGATGATATGAATTTGATGGCAAGGACTGTTAGGAGCTTGGAAGATGCCTTTGGCTCCCTGTCGCGGGCAGCAAAAGAGATGAGCCTCCAAATCAATATGGATAAAACCAAGTATATGGTCTCTGGCCTGAACCCAAACACTGGACTCCCTGGCTCTATAACTCTCGGTGGGTCAACCTTTCAGAGGGTTAAAACTTTCACGTACCTCGGTTCCACTGTGCATACGACAAATGATAGTGCGGTTGAAATAAGTAAAAGGAAACATACGCCTTAAATCCAGTAAATTATTCTGGCTTAGAGGACGTCATTCGGTTTTACCAGTTGAGAGCAGCAAACAGGGCTTCAAGCCTGTATGGACTCATGAGTGCCATCTCTGGGGCTGTGCAGCCAAAAGTAACGTAGAAATAGTTCCAAAAATGCCGAACAAAGTGCCCAGGACTGTTGCCATTTCGCCTTGGTACTGTGATATCCACAGAGATCTTGGGGTGGATTTCAAGCCAGAATACGACGATTCACAACACCCTAACAGCATAGGCTTCAAAGGCTCGTCTACTCGAAGTTGATCACCAGAGAGAAGACTAAGGAGGATCAAACCACATGACATAGTGCTGTGATTTATCTCTTTAGAGACACCACGATAACATGATTCAAACAAAACTGCTCAAGGTCGCTAGTTTTATATAGTAGATTTGTACATTTCACTATTTGGCCTCACCACTAACTTTATTGTTCAACTTGTCTCTTGACTTAGGTGAGTTCCCTGG
Source organism: Stenodema calcarata (assembly GCA_963920205.1). Taxonomy (NCBI): domain Eukaryota; kingdom Metazoa; phylum Arthropoda; class Insecta; order Hemiptera; family Miridae; genus Stenodema; species Stenodema calcarata. The sequence goes on along the minus strand of OY986062.1, from coordinate 14,032,224 downwards.
AATATGGAAGTTAGGATAATATCCTAACTTATCCTAATATCCTAACTCATAATTTATTATGTTGAACCCATTTTCATGTCTGGGAAGAGACATTTATTCAATAACTTCAGAGCCATCTGTAAGTTATCTGCTTTGCTTAAGGTTTTCGAAGCTTTGGTGGTCGAGTTAATAACCCCTATGTGCAGGACTGTTATATCGCCGCATCAACAAGGATTTGTCAAGGGTCGTCCTGTTGTCACAAACCTCATGGAATTTCAGATGTTCACACTTGAAGGTATGGAACTCGGTCGGCAAGTTGATGCTGTCCATACTGATTTTCATAAAGCCTTTGATCAGGTTAAAGTGGGTCTTTTCATAAGAAAACTTCGTGCGTTGGGAATGTTTGGGCCTTGGTTGAGATGATTGAGCTCATATTTGGAAGATAGGAGACTTGCTGTGTCCATCGATGGTTGTGTGTCATTTCAATTTATGCCCACATCTGGGGTGTTCCAGGGTTCCCATTTAGGTCCCCTGTTCACTCTTACAATATCGAAAACAATTCCGTACAAAGCGATCTCGGCGAAGGTTACCTGCCTTTGAAGATGGAGGACACCCAAGCACCGAGTCACAATATTGTTTCCAAGCGCTCCCTCGGTTCCTGAACCACAACAATACGTCCTCATTAGAGCGATAAGTGCCACTGATTGATGATTTCTAAAGCGACTTCTGTCAACCCACTTGATTACTGTCACATTCGTTAACATGTAATTCGACTGAAGGGGTGGGTGCGTTTTTGAGAAAAGAAAAAAAAAAACCTGACTAACGACGTGTGTGGTATTTTGAATCGTTGATTGTCATTGATATCCGGACAGCGGAGGACTTTAAGAATCGATAAATAATAATCAGGGAGCCCGAAGGAGCTGACTGATATCAGGCATTTTAATTGATTTTTTACTTCGACAAATGGGGGGATGGGCCCCGTTACTGACATGATTTTCGTCGGCGGTAATTGAAACGAAAAAGATTTATGGTCACGTTAAGAAATCGCTCGGCGATACTCTTAATTGTGTGACAATGAGACTGAAAATATTATTCAAACTGTCCTGTTTCGATGTGACGTTCAGAGCACCTACGAGTTTTGAACTAAGGAAAAGTGGTGTGTTACAACTTCGGTGTCATCCATCATTACTAATTAAGGTGCATTTTCAATTTAAAAACAACAATATAATATATTTATAAGTGGGGAATCTTGATGTAATAGCGCCCAGAAGGTCCTGAATTCAGTGATCCTTTTAGGAAATATTTGGGAGTCTCTAAACATAGTTTGGTTTCAACATCCCATAAGATGCGTCTTCAAATAGATGAAAAAGCTTTAAATAATTGTATATTCTCTGAGTAAAGCATGTGAGATTTCAGGTATTTAACAAGGAGTCTAGTCTTCCTACCGCAAGCAGAGAGAGAAAGAATTCGTATTTCCTGTATAAATGGTATTCCTACATTTTTCCCCAAATTACTGATTATTTTTCGTCAGGAGTATATCCGAAGTAATACCCAGAAATAGGACCTGTATTTTGGTTTCTAACGAAAAATATTCGTTATCATTATTTTCCAAAATACGCAGGAATAGAGTCTTGTAAATAACTCACGCTTCTTGACATCGTGGTCGTAATAAGTAATAATCACGTCTCAATATTATTCCAGATGAAAACGACAGCCGAATTTTCCTACGAATTTTCTTATCTTCATAGCGACCATTTATTTATTGCATATTCCATGTCCCTTACCTACGATATAACTGTAGGGTGCAAACCTAAGGAAGGTATCGGAAGGACGCTATTGGGGGAGGCTAATTGTATGATAATGCAGAGAGCAGCAGGTGTCACATCATTCACTTGGCGAAAGATAAAGGACGTGTAACCACTCAATAAACGGTTTCCAACGAAGTTCGCACGAGCGCCATTAGATGAAAATCAGTTTGTGATGTAAAAGGACTTTCGAATCCACAGGATCGGATTGTAAATTGTACGAAACAAACAATTGATTCGGACGCGTGTGAATTGTTCATCGGAGCCGGTTTCCTTGGATACAGTAGCGCAATCAGACTTGAAACGCCACTTTGCTACTTGTAAACGTCAGCCGCTGAAGACTTGGTCTTTTGATTGTAGCGAGTGTCCTTGAGCAGGCAGGGGGTGGGCTTATTTCGTCATCGGCAATCGATAATACCGCATTTTTCTCCACTATTTTTTAGAAGAAGTGAATTTGCGACCTCTGGGCACCCATGTGGTTGAGGTCTCTAAACTATTCGATTTTTGGACAAACTTTGAACTATACTGAGCCACTCCACCAATCCTTCTTGTAGATGTCCTTGCATTACATTACCAGAACAATATTTTGCTGCTCCCATCTTATTCGAAGCTATATGACACAAGACCATATTGATTCGTAGATATTTTACTACCCTCAAAATGTGAACATAGTCGAAGCTTTTACCCGTAAAAATCAAAGCTAATTCTACTGCGTTTGCTCTATTTCACGTTTGCAGTGCAGATTCCACGGTACTTCATTATAATGATATCAGGATACTCGTAATGTATTACGTACCAGTCGTAGTGCTCACATTAATACCACTATCTTCGTACTCGGGTGCACTTAGTTGTATAATACCTAAGTAGAGAATAGCACCTATAAAAACAGCTGGGGCAGGCTTCGTTCCATTGGTATATCTGATTCGCAAACTAAAAGAAAACTTTATACCTTATTACTATTTAGATATGGGTGAAGCAGTATTTGGAGAACTGCGCCAAAAAAACCTCTGGACATTTAGGTACAGTTTACAGGACACAAAACGTTTGAGTTGGGCACCTACCATCAATACATCACCTCGATATTGGGTACAGAAACAGGGATTGGCAAAGTTACAATCATGACAACGGACTATCGCATCGTTATATAGAAATACAGAAAAGCAGTGTACCTATTTCTACATCGCTACGGTCAGAGCAGTGATCTATGCAGCAAGGTTATTTATATACAAAATGATAAACCGTAGTGGATGAATTTGCAGCGTTTTCATATTTTTTCTTCACTATGGCCACCTAATGAGGACAGGTCCATGGTTTGGCATTCAATCTTACACTCGGTATAACAGGCTATCTTAACAGGAATCCGGTTGTGGATGATAAATACCACAGTAGCCGCACCTAATGAGCTTCTGACGCTTGATGATTGCTCTTCCATCTTATTCTCTACAGTCAAAGTAGACAAAGATACATTTCTTGAGAGAATTAAAAGTTGAGAAGAAGTTGACTGATTTCATTTTGCTTGCGAGTCTGCCGTGAGACCGAAAGCATTTTTACCACTTTTGGAATGAAAAATGCGCGGTCTTCAAAATTAAAATTTCAATACCTTCCTGTACATCCGTCCTATAAGTTTTAGAATCCACTCAAGCCTTCCGATAGTCGCTGTGAAAAACGCTCCGAAGAAAATGGTCACCAACTATTATCGTTCAACGATTATTCTTTCTAAGTTGATCGCTGAACAATCATCGTTACAGTCGTCTCGAGCAAAACGTACCTTCTCTGTTAAAAACTATTCTGGCGCAGTTTTTCAGAAGTCGTTGGGATCGTTCCTCCAATAATGGTCCTGTATGATGTTCGTGTGCATTTTTTGGCACTACAATGTCCCAGAACTAAATATGGGATTTTCAATGACTAGTTGGTTCTCAGACAGTGTACTGTAACTGTCAAAAAGAGCAACAAAGTCAAAAAGTTTGAGCTCATCAAGATCTTGCAGAGATTATTTCGACCAGCGAATTCTGTATGATGAATTACCGAAATAGAAATGAGGATCGTGCAGCCATTCAAGGCACTCGAATTCCTACATCTGCATGATAATAAGCAGCGTAGCTCGGTAGCCCGTTATGGAAGCCAGAGTAGCTTAACGTAAAGGGCTTAGAGGCGTCAAGTGACCGAGATTAGGGGCACCGTTGTTCGACCACTGGTCTAATAATACGATTCCAAGAGTGAGTAACCAATTTTGTAATCAAGGACGAGTTGTTTCGGCTCAATTCAGTAACGGGATATTTGGACTATCAGTTGGTGTGTGTAGCAGTGATATCGAGCGTATTGTATGGTAGGTACATACGTCTACCATAAGGAATCTACTGACATTCCACATAATACTAAAAAATATTTATCTTTGTTACGTGTCAAAGTGTACATATACTCAACATGACACATTAACTTTAGTTTCAGGTGTTTGCAGACCCCGAGTCGCTCTTTCGGATGGTTGGGTTTTGAACGGCAAGAGAGTGGAAACTAACCAACTAACCGGGTCAATACGCTTCACCAGTCGTGGAAATTCGCTGTCTGGCACCTCCGAGGCAGGCTCGCTCCTCCGAGCAGTTCAATGGATGGGTAACTTCAGCGCTTTCCTCCGAAAGAATTAGTTCCGCGATCAGGTCCCATAGTTCTGAGGAAATCGTCGGAAAAAATAAAAGTCTTCGACAAAACCCGCTCCCTTGGGCGAGTTAGGTCCCAGGGGTTCCGACCGTGTAAGAATCGCGGCTTCGGTTGGCCGCTCCAGCCGCCCCCGAACCGCCTAACGGTCCAGAATCGTGAGGAACAGTTCATCCGAAGGCAGAAAAAATCGTTCAGAACAAAATGGAGTCGTCGTTTTTTTTTCTGGTCTGACAATGGGTTTTCTTCCCAACGGGGTCCTTCCAATGTGCAGAGAAATCACTACCGTCCAGGAAGTGTATCTCGGGAGAACGGTTTCTTCGAGTTATGGACGATGAAAACGGCTTTCGGTGCTTCATGATTCCGAACTATTAAACGAACCAATCCCTCCAACAATGCTATCGGTAATGAGGCTAACTGTACCCCAATGGGAAGACGTTAACTGGGTTTCACACCCCCTTCGGCCCCTGGCTCTTTCCCGTTCCCTCAGATCTCTTATCTATGTAATGAGTTCAAACGCGGTGGAGCAACTCTTTAGCAAATGGTATGTGAAAGGTTTCCATAAAGGTATTGTCCGCCCGCGGATCGCATAAAGTGAGATTGCGGATGCGAAATATCCATTGAAATCCAAGTGCTTTCCTACGTAGGGTGATTAGAAGAACGCCTCCCATACCTTGTTTCTTCGATCTCAATGGTGAAAGAACTCCGAAGCAGCAGAACTCACTACATCGTAAAAATTCCATTCAGCACGAACGTTAGCCGCTTTCACAACTCTACCACGCATTTTTAAATACACTCAGCAGTCCACATATCCAGTAACTAAATACAAATAAACCGTTGTTATGATGAAGTACTCGTAATACACAAGGGAAAGACTGTGACAATTCGAGGCCCTTAGAGAGGTGGGAAAGGGCTGAAATTTTGAAATGGAAGTAAAGGGCTTTTTTCATCTGTGTAGCATCCAATGGATCGAGATTCAATTCTAAAAATTGAAAAATAAATTCGAAAAAAAGTTGATTTTGACCCTAATAGGCCATTTGACCATATTTTACTCGAAACCACAACAAATTCAAACAATGTCAATTTTGAATCGAATCCAGATATTTATGGTAGGATAGATTTTCAAAAAAGGACGAAAAAACGTGTAAAATGTCAATTTTGAATCGATATGAGCCATTGAGCTCAGTAATGGCCTCTTCAGTTTTCTTCAACTCAATTCCATGTCCTCCTAATAATGTGACTACACTCATACGAATTATGTGTAAATTATAAATTATTCTGAATTCACTGGTGCTCATTTAGTGAGATCTCATTCCAGACAGATTCAACCCCCGTTTGGCCCGGGCTGTTCCTTTTCACACAGGGTTATCAACAGTTTCAAGACCCACCCTGAGCCTGGTCGGAGCTTCCGACCAGTTCCGACCATTTAAATGAGCTAAATACATTAAATGTTAGAAAAACTGACATGGATATGTCTTACCTCCTTGTAGGCTCCTTAGGACTTACACTTTGAGCAGAATAGGCCCAGGAGGGCTCCTAAAGCTAACAGACATAGGTATCCATGATCAGGTGTTTTTCCCAGTAAGGGAGAACTTCGATTGAGATTTTGATTCTATTCACCCTATGAAACTGTAGTTTGGTATGTAGCCTCCTTAGGAATTACACTTTAAGCACAATTGGCCCAGGACCAGCTGAGGGGCTCCTAAAGCTACTATCTATGCTATTCACTCTATGAAGCTGAAATTTGGTATGTAGCCCCTGTAGGACTTACACTTCAAGCAGATTAGGCCCAAGATCGGCTGAGTCGCTTCTACACTCAATTTTACACGGAATTGTTACACGGAAAAAAAATTATAACGCGATACCAATACATAGCAACTGGTAGATATTATCAGCACACTTCGGTTGAGTCATAACGATGCTTAGGAATTAGAACATACTCACCATGAGTTTACTGATTTGCAGAAGGAACTTATCAAATTCAATATTCGGATTCCACGTATCTTGCAACGTTAGTTTTTTAAGAATTATTTTGTTAAGAATGAACCAAAAATAGAGAAAACAGTAGTTAAATCCCGTTTATGCGGCATGAATAGAATTGTACTCCTACTCGAGAAAGTTTATTACATTATCCGACGTATTTCACCGCTTTTTATCAAAAATTATTTTCTGCTGGTTAAATTGTGTTGAACGTAAGGAGTTTGATACGTGCATTGTATTTTCTCCGTACTGTTCATGTTGATAACTCGTGAGTGACACGATCATTCGTTAGTGATTCAGCGTGAAAAAATCAATTCGCTAAACGTAACTGCGTGAACGTATTTTACATAACGAGAACATTATATAATCACACATTTGAACCCTTTCGTGGAACTACGTAAAAACACTTCAACACGGAAAGTTCCGTAAAGGGACGGACAGTTGCCGAGGTAGTCACTCCAAGCAGTATTCAAATTAAACGCTTCTTCTTTTTGTATGTTATTGTGTCGAGTAGCGTATCATTAGCCCCGGCGGAACTCGCCTGTATGCTTTATGTCCGCACAGATGTTTACACGTACCACATGTCGTTAATTAAACGGTGCGTAATGTATTTCACTGTCATCTCAAAGGGAGACTTCATCGTTTCGAAACCCTCCCTCGGTTTTTATTCCCACCGCGACGCCCGTAATGAAGGTTCATTCGGTATACGCTAAGAACAAACAGCCGTGAATCATAATCCATCGATTCAACTCATGTATATTTCTTTTACGAGGGTTGAAGAATTTACGAGTCTGTGTGATTAGCCCTATCTTCAAGCTGTTATCCCCTTGTCGTGAGATTCACGATGATTAATCACCCGCTCAAGTTTTAAACGCTGAGGTGTTGAACGCATGTTCTGAGTTGGTATCTTTAATCTAAATTATGTTGAATAAACTAATTCTTCTGCTGAAGATGAAGATATACCTATCGGACTATTGTTGAATTCCGCTGACCGTACGATGTACCAACGAAATAGTATGTCTGTGCAAATTTATTCGTCTGAGTGACGGCAGTTCATACTGTTATTACGAGTACATACTGTCAAAGGCGTTGTGAGTTATGTTAGGAATTCTAGAAAATATGAGAATTCCTAACATAACTCACAACGCCTTTGACAGTATGTACTCGTAATAACAATAGGTATGTAATAAAATTATAAAACAACTCAAGTTCTCCCTTACCTATATAATTATGAAGACTACAGTAATTTTACATTGGTATAATTGTGTAACACGTAATACATTGCTGTTGTGATAAATATTGACATTTTATGTCTTTACTTTGCTACATAAACTCGAAAATGTAACGCGGGAATGTAACGCGGGACATGTAACGGAGAAGCGTCACGAAAATATTGACATTTTATGTCTTTACTCTGGCACATAACTCGAAAAACGTTACACAAAAGCGTTACGCGAAATCGTCACGAAAATTACTGATGTTTTTCGCTTACAACCGATTCGTTGCTACGGAACTTTATCTTCGCCAGTTATCATCGTACAAAAATCGTTCACCACTCGTTGGATAGCTCTCGATTTACCTAACCATATTACGTTAACCACTGCGGAGTGCGTGGCCGACAAGCTGCGGTATGAGCGTGATTGTTTCAATAATTGTTAACACACAGGTGATCATTCTCAATAATTTATATTGTCAACACGAATGCAAGCTTCATATAAGTTTCTGATGGGAGAGGGCGCAAAGACATAAAATGTTCCTCGTGGTCTAGCATTGTGCTTCATATTCTTGTCTGTGAAGGCCACTCGAGATCGAAGGGTGAGTTCTGGTGGGTGGTAAACAGCTGTCCCGCCTCTCCGTTCTCCAATATGAACATGTAAACGAGAGAAACCAAGTAACAATTTTTCCATTATATTTGACTAAAATTTTTTGTACAAATCGCACGGTGGATCGATTGATTCTCTAGGTCCAATCGATTCGATTCACCCCCGTCATACACAGTCTTAAATTGCCAGATTACACGTCACCTCCGCTCTAACGAACTACGAACTATGTTGACGTGTTTTTAAACAGTGTTTTAAAAACATGAACATGAATATCTATCACCAATTTCGATTTTATGTAATTTATTCATCTAATCCATACAGAATTTTGGGTAGATGGTCTAGACACACTTCAATGTAGTGACTACATACTAGTTGGGGGCGGATTAAACAAGGCGCTAAATCGATATGTTGTACCCAATAGGCAAAAACGGCCATTGACCAGAGAAACAAGTGGTCATTCCAAGGAGTGTGCCCAATTCCCAATCCCCAAAGAACTGTTACTTTTAACGCATTGAGCAAACTCCAAAAACATGGATTGGTAGGTAGGTACACTTGTTTTGGATTTTGAGCATTCAAAAATTTGAAAATCCATAAAATTTAATGAATATTCGGTTTAGTTAACCTTTACCTGCTCGGGAACACATTTGAACTGAAACTTAAAATTAATTAATTTTTTTGTGGTTTGCTAGGGGTTTGTATAGGATCAAAATAAGTGCAAAATCAGTCAAGAGTGTTAAGCGACCTCTACGGCGGTCTGTTTTGGTCAAAAGGTGTTCTAAATGTACGAATACCGAAACAGGTGTGCCAATCTATACTTTTCAGGGAATTATCACGGGGAATGGTAGGTAATAATTCTTACATTTTTACACAGACATGGGTTTCATCACTCTGAGGTCCCTTTTCACCCGTTTTTCCTCCTTTTCGCCCTTTTCCGGCCATTTTCGTCTTTTTCGCCTATTGAGTCCAAGGGATACACCGGAAGTAAAATTATCTTCACAAACACGATCGGGAACAATAAAATGGCGATGAGATCCGCGATGAGGTGACTATAATTTCGTTCAAGGTCTCACTTGAACGACCAGTAGCCACAACCCGAGCATGTTGGAAGCCTTTTTCTTCTATGTAATCAGGACTGAGAACTGCCGTTAATTACCCCTGATATTAATTACCGATGATGGAGACCTCCGGAATCAAGGATGCCACTGAGTGGTAGCTTGTAGTCATCTCGTTTCGACGTCAAGGGTGAGAAAACTCTCGTGATTAGTCGAAATGAAGATGTACAGTGATATTGATACCTGCAATACCACTTCATACCAGTCATACAGCATTAACTTAATCAGCAAATTCTCTAAGTATTGCCAATTACCTCGATTTTGAACCAAAAAAACCAGAATTTGAGCAATTTCAATGAACACAAAGACATGTATTCCGATTTCTAGCAATTTTCCCCAAGATAGGTACCTAATAACTCAACTTTTGATTATTTTAAAGCGCGGAAATATTTCTGGTAGGTAAATAAATTCATTTATTTATAAACGCACCCTTTCAGTGGATTTCCAGACGATTTTCACGATTTTGAGCAATTTTCAACTCTCAAAAATTTTTGGAGTGTCCGTCAAAAGTACGTTTTGGAGTGTCCATTAAAGTGAACGTATTTTCTTAAATTTACGAGCAACAACTGGAAAACATTCAACTTCCAACAAGAAAATTGCCTACACATTTGAATTTTTTTAAACAAAAATGATGATCTACGTACCTTGAATTAGCCTCTTTATGTACGTCTTCGGTCCTTATTACCTTCTTAACTCAAACAAGATTGGTGAGATTTATTTCTATGATCTATGAATCAAACTGTTATTTCGTACTTAATTCCATTTTATTTGTGAAGTTTATTTTCCGTGATCTCAAAATCAGAAAGTTTTTCATAATTTGAATACATTTTTTCTGATGTTTAAACATTTATTGGGCATATAAGTCAAATTTGACCTATTTTCTTACTCTGTGATGTATTTCTGTAATTGGATATTTAAAGAATAATGAGATGCAACCGTCACATGATTGATAGGTTCTTCTAAAGTACCAAGTAATGATTAATAAGAAAGTATTGATTATTTTAAAATCTAAGGGTTTGCCCGAGGGTACCCCAAAGTGGATTTGCACCTCTAACAAATGCTAACAAAGGATTATAAATAATTTACACATTTCTCCTCAAATATTTGCTAAAAAAAGAGTAGAAATTCAATTTTTGTTTTGTTAGTTGCATTCAACTTAGCTGAAACGGTGTTCTTAGGGTGCGCAAATGGTTCTGAGTTAATAGAATGTATTTTATATGGACAGTTTATAAACACCTGGATGATAATGAATATGGTAGTACGTGGTAATAATATACAGGTACATATTGTAATTTTTCTAGTCACATTTGAAGGAGAAGGGAGCTTGGAGACAACTTTCATGTCTCATAGTCGTTCACCTCCTAACTATATCGCGTGCACTTTTTCAACGAATAAGGACGAATCCACTAGGAAACTCCGGTAACCCAGCAGGTTTTCACCGTTTAATTTCACTCTTTATCAAGCATTCTACACCAGAATGGGGGGGGAGGAAAAAAATTCGTGCTAAGGCAAAGTACGCTTGTGTACGGATCATCACGCGATGTCCTACAACCCGTACTCAAACCGAACAGTGAAATATAATATTTAGCCCTAATAACCCGGTTATGAAGCTAGCAAAATATATGGGTGTATAACGCTAGAGATCTGAGGAAAGGAGAGTAATATGCGAGTCCTGTTTTCAAAAGGTAGGAAATTTCCAAGCATACCCGTTCACCTTGTGTTCTATTGCAGGTGAGCCGAAAGGAAAAGTTGAATTGCTGGGAATCCGAAGGGAATTCTATTTGACGAAATACTCGTCTGGTAATGATGAATGTCCACCTCATATTCACCCTGTGTGTATTGATTCTAGCTGTATGATTGGATGCAGCAATATATTCTGTAAGAAACACCTACGACGAAGGTGCGAATATGACGGTCACTGGATGACGGAAAATTCATTATTTTTAATCCTCTCCATTTCTTTTTTCGTCCGTAATCAATATCACGTTTTCCCATTAAATGGTTAAGTATGCATACAAAATTTTAGTATGCATACTTAACCTTTTTTTTGGCCAGTGTAAACTACACCCAACGTCTTTTTGCTCTAACTAGACCCAATGATTTCCCAAACCTTCATTTTCGGTCGTATTTTGACTTGTGTTATCGACAATTGAAGGTGTTCATACCATAATATTATTTAGCGGAAGTAGCTCAATATTTATTTCTGCGATTCCCCAGAGAGTGTTGTTAACTATGTACAGTAGGACAGTGCTTCAGTACCGACAGTAGGAGTCCAGTTCCCCAGACGCCTGTGTTCATTGAAAGTAATGAGTTACAGTGGTAACCATTCAAGTTTCCGCCTTTTAAAAACAATTGGCGACGCGATTAGACCTGATCATGTCCAACCTACGACTCGTTCCACATGGGGCCTTACTGTGATTTACATTCTGAATCAGGTCGGCGAATGGCTGCCCCGAGAAATCCATATTTTTCTTGTTTATCTTCAAAGAACCTTTTATCAGCCCTTTATCGCTTAGTAAAGGAAAAAACTGGGCGGAGCATAACTACGAGAGAAAAAGAAAAAAAAATGAAAAACATTAAAAAGGTCGAGAAAAAAACGCTATTTGAATACACGCCCCGAGTCGCTCATGTAGTTTTCCACCAAGCACTCAAGTAAAACTGTGATAAGGGGAAAAATGGAGGGTGAAACCGCTAAATGTATTCAAATTTATGTAAGAGATCCCGTTTGGGCAAAACTTAATGAACTTCTAGCGCATGAAGGGGGCAAAAGGGCTCACGCAGGCAGCTTTTCTCACGACAATCTTTCGCTTTTATCTCGGAGGTCACGTGATCCATTATGGATAAAAACGGCGGATAATTTAGGGCATAACGAGTCCCCATGCGGGATTCACTTGAAATATTCACGATTCGCCTGCGGTGTTAAGGGAGGGCATATCAATTTTTTTCCCTACAGGGCGAGGGCAAGGATTCAACTCTTTTTATTCCTCTTCTTGCGGCCGTTAAGGGCTGGTGGGATTTATCAAAGTTGTTCCGCCATTTTTTCTTGTCCAAGGGAGAGTCTTAATGTTTCCCCGAAGGGAAACCCGTCTACATTAATTTACCATCATCGCATGGATAAGGACTTTATGGCCTATTCCGGTTATATGTCCGTTGTTGTTCATTTACCGCAAAACCAAGAATCATGGAGTTTCGTCGGATTCGTCCACACTTTACCAAATCATGCGGCACACTATTCGAAGAAATTCCCATCTACTGGAGGGGATTCAAAGTGGTATGAAAAGCACCAACTGCGGATGTTGCATGAAAAATATTTTCATAGACAAAAAAACTATTGCAATTTTGACATGGATAATATCCATTGGATATGTCTATTATCTGGGTGTCAGTCAAAAATGTCCGTCATCAAAACAAAATTTAAAAAAAGTAAAAAAACATTGTAAAGTTTTTTGGGACACTTCCGGTGGTTGGAGAGGGTAGCGAGTAGGTATCATGAAAGTTTTCTAAAAAAACAGACGATTCCAACGAGTGGTGAAAGATTTCTGTGCGATGAACACTACGGAAGTTCCATTTCCCTACCAACGGCTTGGTTGTACGTGAAAATCATAAGATAAGTAACAGATCGCAACAGATAAGTAAGTACCTTGCCGTTGTTTACACCGGTATGATTTTGAGAAGACAAGTAAGTAAACCATAAGATAAGTAACAGATCGCAACAGATAAGTAAGTACCTAGCCGTTGTTTACACCGGTATGATTTTGAGAAGACATATCCATGATCTAAAAGGTCTTCCAGTAAGGGATCCCTTACAAAAAAACTAAAATCCATGTCAAAATCTCGAGATTTTGACATGGATTTTAGTTTTTTTGTTTCAAACATCCTGGGAACATGCAAGAAAATATTGATAGTACGTTACTTCAGACATTCGCTCATCCGAAATGTTCAACATCGATAATTATGATTGATCAATATCAATCATATTATGGTTGATAATTATGGTTGATCTTGCTCAAAGATTAGTATCTACCAAACAATGGTGGAATCTGTATATACTCGAAGACAAAGAATATCCACATTCGGGAGATTATTGGTGGCCCAAAGGTAATAGGTGATACAAAAACAAACGATAAAACTCCAGAGGACGTAAAATAAATAAATGCATGTTTAATGAAGATTTAGATTAAAATTTATATCATACTTTATTCTTAATGGGTAATCAAAAACAAAAAATCCACATAAGGTTTCTCAATTTTTAATGAAAATTTACATTAGGCTCAAACCTGCATGGGAGCGTCTGGCCTGGGAATCGAACTCATGACTACCTGCGGCAGAGGAGGATCCAGAGGTTGTGGTTGTGGTTTTACCTAATGGGTAAAACAAAAATGAATAAATAAAGTTTTTTTTAACGATAAGTGTTTTTAAACTGAAATTTATAGTAGAGATTCTAATAGAACTTAAAGCTTTGTAAATACAATTAAAGCTTTGTTTTATGTTTAATATTTAAGCAATGTTATTATGTTTTTGGACTAAAACTGGCTCTAAAAAGCGCCCTTGCTTAATTAAGAATCTGCCCCCCAGTATTTCTTAATCACTTTCGTCCACTGAACCAACATTGATTTTTCTTTTTTTAAATCAAATTTTTATTTGGCTTTGTTAGGAGTACATACAGCCATGCACACGGAAACATTGATTTAAGTTCGACGTTCCTTCGCCTCAATGAATTCCACCTAGAACGTCTATCTTTCCCGCTGTTTTATTGAATACCCGTTTTTGTCGTTCACATAACAACTTCCAGTAAATGACGTGTGGTTTTGGTAAAAGTCAAACAGTAGCTGAAGGTGGACATTTCCCACGTGTTTCCTCAGGGGACGATCCGTCACTTGGGAAGTTGTATTATGTTGTTACCTTCATTTTCAAAACGGTGCCGAACCCTAATGACTACGCCGAGGTTGCGGTGTAGTTACCCAATCATATATTTGTCCGAAAACAACTGAAACAATCGGTTCGAAGTTTTTCCTACGGGCGGTAGCTTTACTAATTCATAGGCGCCGCTGTGTTGCTCGACGCAATGCTTCCAAAAGACACTTTCAGCGCCTCTTATTCGTCTTGAATACTGAACTCGTAATAAATAAGGAAGAAATTGCATACATAAGATATAAGAACTGTATGTTTACGTTTTTATTGTTTCAAAAGTCAATAAATTCTTTCTTTCTTTCATATTGGATACGAACCCTCAAGCTTGGTTCACATCAAAGGTCTGGTGCGGCTGAGGTTGTGTGTTCTGCAATCTGATTGGTTGAGCCGCAATACTGGTGGCCGCGTCTGCTGTTATGCGTTCAATGTTTTTTAAATATTTGCCGCACGAATGCTATATTATTTCATCACTAGCTGACCCAGCATACGTTGTTTAGCCATATTATTTCCAGTGAATATTTTGTTAGTTGAATAAAAAGTAACTAACTTATTGTATGTGGGGATGATGTCTATGACTGAAAGATGAATGTAGCGCTATGGACGATAACGGAATTTCACATTCATGGAACACGCATAGAATTTCTTTAAACTAGAATGATTCCCACAAAGTTTTGGACGCACTGAGAACGGCGGCATAGCCAAAGGGGGGGGGGGGGGGTTACACTGAATTTAAAAAAGATTTCATTGAAAAATGAAGTTTTTTCGATGATGAAAAGTGTTAAATCAGTTTAAGAACCGCTATGTAGTACCCTGTTGGGCAAAGATTTTACCGGTGGTGGTGGGGGGTGTGGTACCCCGGTCAGCTGACCTGGGCAGCGTCATGACCCCCAGCGGTAAGACACGTACACGAGTTTCAGTCAAAATCCCCAACCCAAAACCATATCCATGTTAAATAGTGGTAGAATTGCGACAAGTTTTTGATCCAAAATAATACAAAAATTTAAAAAACATTGTTGTTCAAAAAATAAAAATAAAAAATTCTAGGGAGGTCCACCCTTATCACCCAGGGGTATACAAAATAGCATAATATCTATTCTTAGACCTACCAAATATACATACACATAAAATTTCTTAAAAATCGGTAATGCCGTTTTGGAGGAGTTTGGTAACAAATACTTTGACGCGAGATTTTGGTTTATTATCTTCGATAATGAACCATTGGAATCGCCCAAAGAAAAACATTTTTTAACCCCCCCTCAAAATTTATTGGTTTACGTTTCAAGATACGTAGATTCAGAAAATCGAATAAAAAAAACTCTGCAAATTCTTGACACAACGGTTCATTATCTTCTTTGTACAGATCACCCTTCTGTCTAGATCACTAGGTCTAAATGTCTAGATCCTAAATGTTAGATTAATTATTATTATCAACTATTTCTCATTGCAAACCTGTTCATTGTGTACCCAAGATCCTTCCCTGAAAGACCTGGCAGCGGGAAATATTATTCAACATGGTTTGAAAAGGGAAAAACAAGTTTTGTAAAAAATCCCAATGCTCTCGGTAGTAGTCGATACCAGTGACCAACATTTTCTTCAGTAGTCGACATGGTTTTGCACTAGTAGTCGACCTACATGTGTTAGAAGTCGACAGTATCACTTGAGTCAGTAGTCGACAGGTTTCGTCATTCCATCGTTTTCGAATTTTACGACATCTAAATAAAATACATTCAACTGTGAATCGGAACTTGAAAATAGATTAATAAGATGTGATAAAGTAGTTATCAGACTTTTTATTTGCAAACAGCTCATTATCAGTCTCAAATTGCAATAAGTACTTAAGTAAAAAGGTATGAAAACTATAGTCGAAAACTCATTGTCAGAAAATTGACATTACAGTTGGGCTTAGGTACCTATTTACATATTTTTATGACATTTTCATGTCTTTGCTTTGGCACAAAAACTGAAACGGGAAAAATTTGTTCCCTTGATTCACCCTTTCCCTCAGATAACGTCAGAACACAAGCGACCGGCGGGCCATTACGTCAGAGCCTATGACGCACGAGCGTATGACGTAAGACGGCTGGCAGGAGGCTAACAAGTACGTCAGAGCCTATGACGCACGAGCGTATGACGTAAGACGGCTGGCAGGAGGCCAACAAGTACGTCAGAGCCTATGACGCACGAGCGTATGACGTAAGACGGCTGGCAGGAGGCCAACAAGTACGTCAGAGCCTATGACGCACGAACGTATGACGTAAGACGGCTGGCAGGAGGCCAACAAATACGTCAGAGCCTATGACGCACGAGCGTATGACGTAAGACGGCTGGCAGGAGGCCACTAGTGCGTCAGAGCCTATGACGCACGAGCGTATGACGTAAGACGGCTGGCAGGTGGCCAACAAGTACGTCAGAGCCTATGAGGCACGAGCGTATGACGTAAGACGGCTGGCAGGAGGCCAACAAGTACGTCAGAGCCTATGACGCACGAGCGTATGACATAATACGGCTGGCAGGAGGCCAACTAAAGCGTCATACTACGAGACCTTTTATGTCTCTGCGCCCCCTCCCACACCCACACCGCGTACCTCGTACTTCATTTTGGTTTATTATCTTCGATAATGAACCATTGGAATCGCCCTAAGAAACCTTTTTAACCCCCCCCCCCCCCTTAAAATTTGTTGGTTTACGTTTCAAGATACGTAGATTCAGAAAATCGAATAAAAAAAAACCGTCCGTCCGCCGTACACCGTACACCGTCCGCCGTACGCCGTCCGCGGCACTTTGCCCAGTTAGCGTTGAGTTAAAATTACGAAATTTTTTTATGGGTTTCGACCAACCCCACAATGGTCCTCGAAACTTTTCATAACCACTGGTCAAGGGGAAGAAGGGGTTCAAAACGAATTTTGGTACGACATGGTATGACTATGGTATGGTATATTATTGTATGTATGATTTAGTATAGTACAGTACGGTATGATAGGAAAGAAATGGTATGAGTACGGTGAGAATATGGTATGGTGCCGATTTGCAACACAGTCTGGTATAGACAGAAGGGTGATCTGCACAAGGAAGATAATAAACCGTTGTCAAGAATTTGCAGAGTTTTTATATATTACAAGAATTTATTTATTCTTAATTTTTCGCGGGAGATAACGAGACCAAGTGTTGACGTAAAAAATCCCACTGATACCGGTCGAACTGGAAAATAAGATGAAACAATTTGTCGAATTTGTAAATGATTGATATCGTCACTTACTACGTGCCGTCGGAGGGTGGATGGAAGAAAAATCGTTTTGATCGGATATTATCGCCAGTTACGTTATCTCAGATCGTCCGGCTGCGTCGGATCCGGGCAGGTGCTCTTTAAACGGCGAACAGAACTCCAACCCAATAATAACAGAGTCAAAACGACTAATATTTTCAAACGCTATCAATCGTTGTGAAGAAGCCAGTCATTTTCTGGGCGGTAAACAAACAGAATTAGAGCACGAGAAACGAACCGCGTTCGAGAGGTCGGAGTGGACAAATTTGACGAGCGTACAGATTTCGTCGAAATATTTTAAGTGTTTAAACTTAATAAATTCGATCTGCCTAATGGTTTTGACGCCTTATGGCCTGAAATGCGTCTGGGGTCGAAAGTTTTACATTTTGATTGACAATCATATTGACGATGTTTTACGGCTGTGCCGTTGTGAACGAGCGGCTGGTCATAAAACGGTCTTGAAAAATTCTCTGCATTAAACCCTTTTCAAATTTCGTACAGAAAATTTCGAACGACACGCTCTATTTGAAATTCGCTCTATTTTAAGAGTATGTAGGGTACTGCCTCGCACATACCATGGTGCTGACGTGATTAACCGAAGCACCCTGTTCTGAGTTACCTGTATCTTATTTATAAATAAATGTGTATAGTAGCAGCTGCTCCCCAGATTCCGCAAGCATAGGCCCATGATGAATGAGTGTTAGGTTTTAACGTGTGTTCATCGTGAGATCAATCCTGTTGCTGTCCTGAAATTTGAAGTTATAACGACGAAATGTGATAACACGATGAATTAAACATGAATTTTCCGAAGAAGTCGAGCGTGTTGAAGAACGTGTGACGGGGAGTTCGTTAAGTGGCGAATAATTGCAAGTGAATACAAATGAGTTGATACATTCTGAATTGTTGTTCTTCCGGTGTTGAGCGGTTGGATCACTTCCAAAAAGCAATAACTGACGTGATTAGCGCCAATCATTAAGGCGGCTAATTGTAATTTGTCGACCGTATACGGAATTACGGGATGAGGGGAAAATGGCGTGAGGAGGACAAATAAAAATGAATTAGCTATCAGGGCTGAGTTCGAGGAGGAATGGGAAAATAATTGCCGGAGCTAATTGCATATTACACAAGCCGTCCGGCGGGAGGGCACCACCTTCGAGTTGTACGGGAAAACGGCGGTGTAACTAGAGGAACCAGCAGTTGTAAATGGCTGGTTAATACGACAGAGGACGGAGCGGTGGTAAATGGATCGATGGGGCGTGGTGGAGAGAACTGACCAATCGGTGGACGGGGAAACGGCTCAGCGATCGCCTCGTGGAGTAAAAATTGATTAAAATCGACTACAGCCGATTGTTGTACCGTTTCGTCCATCGCTCCACAGGTACGTGTAGGTACTTCGCCCGTCGATTTTGGAGTATGTTTGTGCGAACACAAATTTAGAAAATCGTCATCTAAACGACAATATCGAATCCTCAACCAACTCGAAGTAAAGTCTCAAACTTTTGAAAAACTTCGAACATCGATACAGCGCTCAATACTCCAATATTAGGTAACAATAACAAAACCAGTTTAAAATTTTCAAAAATCTTGAAAATTCAAATAGACCGTAGAGTATAGTTCAACCCAGAGAATTTCTAAGACCAACCGGAACGTCTCACGACCTCCCGCTTGCTCAAAATCATAGCTCGAAGGTAGAACCGATAAAGAATCGTCAACATGATCGTGATTCAAACTGTGAACCTACAGGCCAATGTACAAATAAGTGGTTTAACGTCCCAAAAAACGCTAAATCCGTAAGAAGGAGAAAATTCTTTTTTGTCTCAAATAATTTGAGTCATTAACTATTTTCGTATATAATTCATTTATGTACACAATAAATTAACAATACATTAAAATGTTTTATAATGTAATTATTTATATTTCGTCACTTAAGAAGCAACACAGCCGTTTTATCCCAATTTTTCAGGAAAGATAAGAAACTGTTTTATTCCAAAACTACCAGTAATTTCACACCACTGTAGACAACCTATTTTAAACAATTAACAGCACTAAACAAGCAATTTCACACCACACACTAAACAACCTGTAGTAGCTAATTAGCTAGTTAGTAGTAGCTAATTAGCTACTACAAACTAGCTAATTAGCTAGTTAGCTCCCCTTAAGTGTCCTACCATGATTTAAATAAATTAATACTTCAACCGTGAAGTTTTTCTGATGCTCGGATGTTCTGATGTTCGGATCGGTAGAGATTTTCTTGTAGAAATTTCAAGTAGAAATCTTGTAGATTGTCTCGATTTTTGAGCTTTTATGGTTGATTTTCGAAATTGTGACTACGGAGTTTTGAATAAGAAAGTCCATTTTGACCAAATCGTGTTAGACTTTGTTGCTTCTTAAGCGACGATTTAATTTGTCCTCATATAATTCTAAATTTTTTACTTCTTACAATAATTTATAACAAGAATTACCCACCAAAAAAGTACTCAAAATGATCTTCTTTCCGTAAAATATCGTTCGAATAGGCGTCCAGATGGCCTTCATTGAGTGCAAGGGAGAGACGGTCTCTGCAGTTTTCCAACTGAACTCATAATAATCCATCTGTACTTATATACTGCATGGATTTTTCTTTGTACCTACTAACAATTATTCAAAATCACTTTCGTTCCGCAAACACAAAGAGCTGTTAAAGTTCATTGAATTAGCTGTTCCCCAGTATGAACATTGGCCTGTAGTTCCCCCGTTTAATTCCCGGTCATGTTGATTATCTTTCGGTTTCACCTTTGAGCCCTGCTTTTGAACCAAGTGCTGGTATTGAACTGGTTCCGTACCAAATTCTGTTTAAAATTTTCAAGATGTGGCGAAAACTAGCTCAGGGATGGTCTATAATTTTTTTATTATTGTGGGTTGTGTTTTTAATAAAACCACCTTGTAGCAGCCAATAATTTTAATGGAGGGGTGACGTTTCGGTCTCCAGTGTAGACCCTAATCATACCTAGTTTTTAATATAATAATAATATAATTTTCTCCAGTGTAGACCCTAATCATACCTAGTTTTTAATATAATAATAATATAATTTTTTTATACAAATGATAATTTATACAATCATATTTGAGGTAAACTATTTAGACTAATTTAGAGTGATTTATTGTAGGTGGTACCTACCAGTAGATAATATTGTACGGAATTAACTTCTTTCCGTAGTAAACCTTAATAAACCAAAAAACGCTATTTTCGACTTCAGAGCCTTCTGACGCGCTGAACCTAGTAAGTTAGTCTTCGGATGAATGTATGTATGCATATCGATTTGATAACATCACACTGACAGAACGGCGTTCCAACGACTAAAAATGAGGTCTGCCCACCTATCAATATACAATCTATATTTCATATTTATTGTCCCTGAACACAACTTGGGCCCAACTACACCAACTTGCTCCTCATCAATTGTTCACGCGAGCGGTTTAGCCAACCGCCTGGAATTTACCGGAGAGGTAAATTTTGTTCTTTACTCCCGTCGAAAAAAAAGGAACGAAAAAAGGAGTCGACTGTATGAAGTATTCAACAGGCCAATCAGATCTGTCGACGGTGTTTATTTTACGTTACTTGCGTTTGTTTTTACTGTATTGTGCGACCGAGTCGTACTGAATCATTCAAAGAGGCCTCGTAACCAGGAATCAGTTCTACAAGTGGAGAATCAGATGAGGTCAGCGTTTCTCTCTTATGGTAAATCGTAGAAAATTGATTTTGCAATCACTTGGGCGTCAAAACTGTGAAGTAGGTTATCAAAATGATAATTAATAATTTGCGATACGTAGCTCTATAAAGCACTGATCCTCTAATCGAAATGATGCCAGACGTTCTATAAAAAACCATTTATTTACCATATAAAATCTGTTTGAAAAAATCCTATTTATTCTTCTAGTACAAGGGGAAAATGAAGTGAGATCTTGGGTAAGAGACACAATCCTGCCGTGTAGTACAAATAAATAGGTATCTAAATCAGTAGGTAATGGTCTGTCTGAATCCGGATTTGGTGAGAATGGCTCGAGATCGGTAGGTAATAAGTATTAAATACTTTTGCTGGTTTGCAACGTGGTTCGACACCACACACAAATATTATACTACTGCGTAACCACCTGCGGAGTATCAGGAGTTATAGAGTTACAGGTACTTTCGGCCTGTCAGTGGTCAAACCATTCATACGAGTGTGTAATGAGATGAACTGTAGAACAAAATTGCAGAAAATTCTATAGCAAGACTGGACACACTTTTTTGTCTCTCCTGTAAAGTTTGGAAAAGTGAGTTAGCCCATGTGGGATCTAAATGCGCCAGCAGCAAATTGTAACCTTGAGAAACACTTATGAAATAAATTATATAATTATGATTCAATATCGTTGTATGGTATCTTTGAGCATTGTTTATTTAGGACAGATTTAATAATTATGTTATCGTATACAGAACTCATCCTCTAACACGGGCTTTAGCCCATATTGAGGATTAATTTCCATGTAAATTAAAAGATTAAGCCTACACAGATTTGTCCTGTTGTAAAACAGAAGAAGTAAAATGTATCTATTGTAAATAAAATATTGGAAATAAAAATATTTAAAAAAATATATATAAATATATATATGGATGCGTTGAATGACCAAATACTAGTCGTTTGTTTGAAGGTTTTTATTCCACGACGTTTCTGCTGTTCATAACAATATTACGACGTTTCTGCTGTTCATAACAATATTACGACGTTTCTGCTGTTCATAACAATATTGCTGTTCATAACAATATTAATTCTACTTCCTCTTGTAGATCTCCGCATGAATAGGGCCCAGTTCCTGGGCAGAAACGTCGTGGAATAAAAACCTTCAAACAAACGACTAGTATTTCGTCATTCAACGCATCCATATACTTCCACTAGTCATCAAGATCATAACACTATATATATATATTGATATTATATGTTGAAGCGAAATTTGCTGCTGTTTTCATCGAGGTTCGGTCAGAACCTCGATAAAAACAGCAGCAAATTTCGCTTCAACATATAATACCTACGTCGATATCAAAAACTCCATTATATTGATATTATATGTATGCAATCATACATTTATAACATAGGTAATATTATTATGTATGATTTTTGGTGGCTTTAGGTAGTGCATTCAGGATGGTCTAGAACGGATTTTGGTATCGAGTTTTTGGTATCGGATTTTGGTTCGAGTTTTAAAAACTTTGGACCGAGAAAATTCGCTAAAACGGGGTCAAAAGGCAGTCAAAACTCCTCTGTGGTCTGTATCTTCTTTTTTTCCATCTCCTGAATAATATGTGATTTGGAACTTGACAAGTCTTGAGTATTCACTGATGATACCCACGTTGGGTGGAAAATGTGACATTCTGCTCTCAATTATCGTTTCGTTGACGCTCCGCTCGTCAACCAACAAACCGAACTTTCGCCGGTGTCAGGAGCAGATGTTTTCAGGCCTAATGATTTCTAGAGCCGCTCAAGGTGCCACGAACATCGCTAAATCAATTTGGAGACGAGCTCCTTAAAATCCGGTTTTAGGCTTAATCACCACACATTACCCTACCGTTGAGATCATCCAAAAAGAGAAAACTACAAATTTGTTTTGACCCCTCCGTAAAATTGGTGACTGAATATGTAGAACACGAAAATTGAATAAAAATATTTGTTTTCCTGCGATCCACAGTCCTGCTATCTCCATCGTTCCGATATAACCCTCCCCACGTGTTCCAATTCGTATCGCAATTTTGCACGAACTAGTGGAAGGCTAAATAAAATTCACCGGGAGAAAATAACGGATAACCTGCAAATGATAACAAATACGAGGTGTTTTGATTATAGGGGGACGTTGTCAAAACAATTTAGCCGGTTATCTAAGAGAGATGGGTTCCTTTGACCCCCTCAAAAAGGCGTTGAAGGAGCGTTTCTCCGGATCACCACTGGGAGTTGGGTGGTTCGTGGTTAGTTCATATTTATGTATATACGTTTATAAATATTATTATCAATTATATAATTATCAATAGAGAAGCAGTTAACTTTTATTTTGGAAATTTGTATGTATTTTAGTTAGTGTGAATTTGTTTTATGATATTACGTTTGTCTGCGAGGATTTGACTCCTCCCCTCAGCACAAGCTCTGTTTAAACAGGAGAGTAGCATTAAGTACAAATGTAATGTATTTTGTGTGACGTATTTCTTAAATAAATGCCCTAAATAATTTAAAAAAAAATGCATCCAAGTTTTGATTGTTCAAATAAAGTTATATTGTTCATAATTAGTTTAGTATTTATTAGTTCTACCACAGCTAGTATTCAAGTATTCAGGAGTTTTTGGATTTGTAATATTTGCGCCATCTTCACTGTTAAATTTTTAATGGGCATTAATTATATTTCTTTATTTATACTATGTTGTATAAATTATACCTACTTCTTTATCCATAAAAAGCAGTAACTCCCCCCCCCCCGTCCGCTAATCATTAATACAGTCCACTTCTCTCAATTTCGATTATTTTTGTACAGAGGACTGATTTGAATAATTAATTACTATTCAAAATTCGCGTTCTCATTTAAATGAAGGTAAATAACTATTTTGATTTATTTTCAACATAGAACTGGTAGAAATCGATCGAAAACAGACAAATGAATCCAGCGGGTAGTTGGTGATTTTCGAGCAAGTATCTTTTATACCCTATTTTTATGCCTACCCATTTTGTTGTGTTTAGGTTTCAAGCGGTCTCTCTGCAGTATCATTAGTACGGAAGAAATTAACTATTTACGTTCGTTCTTGTCCCGGGACCGTTTGCTGCACGCTTCGCTCGCCCAGATAAATATATATAACCGATAAGAGGTCTTCGTGATGGTCATACCCTGTCGCCCCCTGTCTACCGAAATGTATGAATTTCCCATCGTCCGAGTCCCGCCATGTTGAATCCAATCGAGCAGCTTAAGGTTTCAAAATAACAGCTTAATGTCTAATTGAATATCTTCTCCGTGGGGAGTTGGGCGTTCACGGTTGTAACGGTTTCGTAACACAACACATGTCATTGGTGGAAGGGGGTACAATTACGATTCTGGAACTGTTTTGTCGTTTGGCATCACCTTGATTGCTTATTCAATTATTTCTTATATTAAATATTTGTTTAATCCAAGCTGAACTTCGTACATTTGATCGAAAAACTACGCCGTTCTTTATAAAATTGTTGAACGGCTGGTCGTACAAAGCTTAGTGTGGTCTTAAGTTTTAAGACGTCTGCCGTTCGTTCACAGTGAGGGCTGACACGGTCTTATGGTGATTTTGAGGTACCCTACTATATCTGCCACGTTGGGCCGATAATATTCCCTGAATTTGAAAAACAGTTAGTTACATCTACTAGTTTAGGAACCTGTGATACCAAGTAGGACTGAACATTTTTTGATTTTAATCATTATTATCTAAGTCACTCTTAACATTGAGAAAAACACCAAAATCTTGGGTACCAGGTTGATACTTCAAATCAAATTTTGAGAATACGCATTCTCGAAATGTTTATTGACTC
The DNA here is from genome assembly GCA_963920205.1 of Stenodema calcarata. Taxonomy (NCBI): domain Eukaryota; kingdom Metazoa; phylum Arthropoda; class Insecta; order Hemiptera; family Miridae; genus Stenodema; species Stenodema calcarata. The sequence continues at coordinate 14,007,153 of OY986062.1, read as the reverse complement.
GTTGAATTGAGTTTTTTGTTTTGTTTTTGAGTGGGAAAATGTCCAAGAGGCCCAGGGAACGTTTAAATCCGATTTCCACCGACACGGGAGCCTCATTTGACTCCTGTCAGCATTTTCACGGTGTCTCGTTAACGATTAAATGACACGGTTTGTTTTCCCCGTGGTCCTCGGAACGAGAGGGCAAACAAACGAAAAAAAGGGCCACAGTTAACCTCGTTCACCAGTTTAAAAAGGCAAACAAATCAATTGAAGCCGCCCATCACTATGGGAAAACTGTGGTTTGTGACCGTCGAGAGGGTGAAAAAGGAGGATAGGGCTCCTAACACTAAAACCGTGTGAAATTACCTGAGATGGGACACCCACACTGAGCCACCACCTATCGCTTGAGGTTTAAAAAAAGTAAACAAAAAAAATGTTTTTCAACTCCCGAGTTTCGATTCATTTCACGGTTAAGTTCGAGAATCTCAGAGAGGTAGAGGAGAAAGGTGCTTCCTTTTTTTCTCGTTAAACGTGAAATGAATATGGTTTGGGTTTCGATAAACGATTACAGTCTACGACCAACAGGTATAGATATTAGACACGACAGTTGCGACGTATGCACAGACATACGACATGGTTACCGCTAGAAATGTCCGAATAAATATCTCTCTAAGGGTGGTACACATGATTTTCCACATTCTGGCAACTGCGGCACGGTGTACAAGTAGACATAGAACAAACAGTCCATGTCCTGAGAAGAACTGATTTAGGAAAGTTACCATTGGATGCCGAAGAAGTCCTTGTATGAGTCCTGCTAATCGCGATTAATTTCTCCTTGTAGATTTTTAGGGAGGGATTGTGTAATGCGATCTGGACCAGGAGACCAGGGGAACCAGCAATAGCGAACCAGGGGAACTAGCAATAGCGTTCTTCACTTGACTAGGGCTGAATAAGTGACAGAGGCTCGGGAATAACTTCCTCGACATGTCTGTGAAATGCAGGTAGTATGCTTGGATTGGGAGTGAACTGGTTTTTCAAAGGATCTGAAATTTGTCTTCGACAACCATCTGTTGTCGAATTTGAGAGGAGGTAGGCTATATACTATTACGCTATTTAGTTAATATTTTTGCCTTTTGCCACAGTGAAACATCTCTTCTGTCTAACGTAAGTAGTTCCTTCCTCTTACCTTCACTTTAAAACCTTTAAGAGCCATTTTCAGATCGGAAAGTTGCCTTTTTGTAGTCAGTGTTATGGGGCGGATATTGCATTCGCTCGTATAAGGATCTGGCATCATGTTTTACAGTTGGGTAATAATATTATGGTGAGGAACGTGTGTTACGATTCAATGTGTGGTCGCATTACGAGGAGCACTTGCTACATTTGCAGCATAATGTATATTGTGTGGTTGACTGACGGCTTTGTCAATATTCACAGATGTTTTAAGCGGTATTGATAGATTTGTCTAGTGTGCCAACACGTCCCTATACATTTAAAGAAGAACTGATTTAGGAAAGTTACCGCTGGATGCCGAAGAAGTCCTTGTATGAGTCCTTCAGTGTTTCAATACCGATCCTTCCAAACGCTGTTTATCAAACTGCTATCAGTTCCTTGTTGTGCTTTTTTGAAGACCGATCGCTCGGATAAAGATCTTGCAAACCAACGAAGAAAGTCGCAAAAAAATCAAACTTAACGATTCACTCTCGCATCAATGGGTCCGGTCGGGGCAGTCGGACCGAACGACCAGCAGTAATAAATTAAAGCGTATTCAGGTGGACACCGGCCCGTTACAACAGGTGAAGTTGGTAGATGAAGAAGAGAACTTCCTCCGCTACCGACCGCCTTTTGTCGGAAGTGAAAACGGCGAAAAAAAATATTTTTGGCGAATGATATTAGATTGCATTCTGACCTGCTACTTCAAAATGGATAGTCATGCTAATGCTTTCGGCGTGGTGTCAACTCGTTTTAATTGGAAAATTTCCATTAGATTCGATGGTGATAAATGTGATAGTAGTTTGATGCTGATAAAGCTGAACGTGTCGCAGCCTGTTTAGCATAATTTTTCGAAATGGGTTTCTTCGGAGGTTCGGCGTTATTATGCAAATCAACAGGGAATATAATAATACACCTTTCGTTTACACGCATTACAGTTGTTTAAATGGCGCCGTCCATCAAAATGAAGACACGAAAATTTTACACAATTGATTACTGTATCCTGAAGAAGAAAGAAGAAAGAAAGTTTTTATTTGCTGTCTAGAGGCAACCAGGCCTATACAACAAAGAGGATCGCTGACCCAGTATCTACATCATTACAAAATTCTAAAAAAATAAATATAAATATAAAGGAACACACTTCCATAGTACGTAAATATAAAAGAACACACTTCATAGTACGTGGGTATGTAAACAAGTTTTCACTATGACACATTCGAAATACAATGATTTAGTCGTGCTGTGGTGGACCTACGGGATCTAATCAGCTTATACACCGGCGTCATTTATTTGTTCTTCTACAAAGGTTCGAAACTTTAAATAGCATGTACAAATTTTCTTTCTCTACTGCACCGAACAATAATTTGTTTACAAAATCAATGCTGGGCCTCTCCATGCCAAAATGTTTCGTTCTCGCCTTCTTCAGCTGTGGGCAACTACAATATATAATATATATTATGTTCAATGGTTTCAGGTTTCTGGGTGTTAGGTACATATAAAACATACTTTACTATGATCGACGGAATAGACGGAGCCTTCATAAAAAATACGAAGTTGCTTTTCGTTTTTCAACCGCAACTGGACTCGTTTAACATCAATAGGGATGTCCCACATAATATAACCTTCCAGCGAAGAGTAACCCTGAATATAGTCTATGTAGGAAGTGCTATACGTTGAGCGTATTATTCGTTCATAGTCCTCGTATGCACATTTTGTCGCGAGGCTATTAAGTACAAACCGTTTACATTTTCTCACTTCTTCAGCATTTTGCGCCTTCCAAAGATCTTTGTAGCCCACTTCCCACAGGATAGTTCTAAGCTGAGAGGCCCAATTATATTTTTCAGCAACCAACATATACGAGGGTATCTACTAACTGGCATACGTAGGACAGCTTCCCACCGACCCAAGGCCTTATCCAAAACCAAAATTCCCAATTTCTGTAAACTGGATTTTCTGTACACTTCACAGGCCGGTATGTGTACTGAAAGACAGGTTTAAACCTGTCAAGTAGCGCGTATGGATGACAAACGTTTTTTTTCATTTAAATTTTTTGACTACACGAATCTTGAAACTTGAACCCAAAAAATTTGACGGGGTTAATTTTTTTCGATTCCAATGGTTTATTTTTGAATAACTAGGTATAATAAACCAAAAAGTTCCAATTTAGCTATTTTAGCAGTGGCTTTTGACGGTTTCACGTTTTTGTTCAGCATGTCAGAGTAATCAAGGGAGAGTCGTTATATCAATTTGGCCCTCGGCATTCGAGCTAATACGAGGGCCATTTCCCTATTCAACGATTTTCTCATGAGCTCAAAATCAAGAAGAGAAAAAAATGACGAATCGAGCCGGGAGAATGAAATAGTTGAGCCATTTATTCCCGGATATTCGGTTAGTCGGTGAACCGCTCCCATTGTTCCATAACGCAGGGGCATGAGCGCATCGACAAGACCGCAGGATGTGGATTGATAAACATCTTTGGAGGCCTGGAAATATTCTTGCCCCTCCTCTTCCAAGATGGAAAACTCAGCGGTTCGTGAAAAATTGATGATACCCTTCGAGTAAATACGTAACAATAAGGGGAAGAAGAGAAAAAAATGTGAATTACACAGTAGCACAAGAGAGAAATGGGTGGACGAGCATATGCTCTGGGTTTGTGTAGCCAACCAGGGATCTCTCGTCTGTTTTCTTCATGTTTTTTCTTTTCATTGTTATTCAAAATAGGTCACATCCTGGGGAGGTCTGGTGCTAATTGTGTTGACACGCCTTCAGTACCGGAGTCCCGACAGTCGCTCCTCACGGAAAGATGGCTGCTTCTCCTCATAAATACAAAAGGGAAGGAATTGTGTGGTCTCGGTAGTCAGTCAAGGCTGAGAGTGTCCGTGAATGCCTGCTTAGCATCTTATTGAAACGAAACTTTTTGAAAGCTTTTGAAATCGGGCTTCCTAAAGAACGACAAAAGAAGTGAACGAAATGAGCAAAAGGAGTTCATTGAGGAGTTTCTTCATTTCCACTCACCCGTGTGAATTATGAGAATTATTAAATTGCTTCATAATGAGTAATCCTCGTCAATTCTTTCACATTTCCTTGCATTCATATTTCAAAATAGTCAAAACGAACAGGGGCGATTTTCAAACCATCCAACACAACTGAAAATATATGTACGTTTTTGATGTGGATATGTCTTTTAGCTTGGGGTTTTTGAAAACATTGTGAGACTTTTTTCAGACCGAAAAAGTATAACGCGATACCAATAAACAGCAACGGGCTATTTTGACATAGATATGTCTTCACTCTGTAATTTAGTATGTAGCCTCCTTAGGACTTACACCTCAAGCAGAACAGGCCCAAGATCAGATTAGAGGCTCCTACAGCTAATTTCGATGCTATTCACTCTATGAAGCTGTAATTTGGTATGTAGCCTCCTTAGGAGAATAGGGCCAGGATCAGCTAAGGGGCTCCTGCACCTAATTTCTAAAAGTTTTATTACACGAAAAAAAAATTGTAACGCGATAAAACCAATGAACAGCAACGGGTAATTATTATAATAATTAATTATCAGCAATCTTCGGTTGCGTTCAAACGGCCCCATTTCTCTTACACGATGCTAAACAATTAGAAATACATATATCTACTTAATGACGCATTGAAGTAATTTAATTTGTATCGTTATTTTGTTTTTACTTGAGACACAAAACACATATTTTACGAAATACATATATTTTTATGAGATGAGACATAATATGAATATTATTCATGTACCGATGTATCGGCATGTAGTGTATCTCAATTTATAATTTTGAGAAGTAAAATACACAAAGCACCAAAACAACATGTTACAATACTAAGATTCACGATTAAAATGAATTTCGATGCCAATATAGGCTATTTGAATTATGAAGTTGGTAATTCATATGAAACCATTGGTGCATAAGAATGTCATCCAAATCGGTTCATTAACGTGACAGTCAAAAATTTCACGAATGGTACATTGGAGTTCAAATGAATTAAATACACAGGACCGTCTGTGGGCTAGTTCTCATGCATCCTCCTAATTTCAGCTCATTTCGATAGTTTTTGGTACAGGCAAACACAGGTGAATATTTCGGAGGGCTACAAGTTTTTTAGGTTCTGATGAAGTCAAACCATGAAACATCAAAGCTTCAAAACGCCGCAAATATATCCAAGACGGTTTATTTATTACTACACCAATTTTTTGTATACAATACCCTTGTAAGCCCCAAGTTTATTGGTTGGAATTCGAGCATAAGAGTGCAAGATGGGTATTTTTCGATGTCAAATTCATGTTCAGCACACCCAAATGTACATGAGGAAGTATGTAGGGTCTGTTTGAAAAAATGTTAGTTTTTAACGAATTTTCGTGTGCAAAAAATTTGTAAATAGTAGGGATTATGCTTTACTTTCCCAATGAGCGTTAAATTCTGCGTTGATGAACCGTGCATTACTTTGACTTTGCTGTCTAAATTGACACATTCTGCGCTCAAGAGTGTAATTGATCCAATAGGCTGGTGATACCTACTCACCAATGGAGTACGTTTATTGTGTGTTGCATATCAGGCTAGAATTCTCACTGTGTTACAGAGCTTTTCAATATCAGCCACGATTAAAGGTCTGAATTCACCGAGAAATCATAATATAGGTAATATAATATATTACCTATAATAATATTATTATGATTTCTCGATGAATTCATAATATTATTATAGTGTATCCAGTAGATCGTTTATAAGAGTCTTGTTCAATTACGTGCTTGACAAAAAAATCCTAGTAATTTCGCGAATTGCTGTTTCCGACTAGAAAACGTAGATTAGCAGATCCCAAGGACTCGAATAATTGTCCCCCGAGCAGTTTTCCTCTTCCATTGAGCTCTACGAGAGAGGACGACTGCCCTTGTGAATCGCCTAGACACAAAACATCCACCGGCAATTATCCGATGTAATTCTAGGCCGTTCGCCTTGAAAACCGCACAACATGCTCAGCTCGGTGCTGCCGGAGTTTTCTGCATCGAGAGGCGTCGCGGTCGGCTGACTGTTTTCCCCCAATGGCGGAACACTTGCTCTTTGGTGTCACACAATATCCGATGTGCATGTTTATAAAGTGTTGGAATGAGCAAGGTGACAACTCGTATCGGGTTTCGTCCGCCCCGTATGACGAGGGTGCAATGGTCTTTGTTCTCATTAGTATGTAGAAAAGCTGTCGGTAGTTGTGTTTTCGTCACGCCTACCGTCATAGTGGACAACTTGTCTTTTCATACTTGACTCAACCAGAAACTGTTATCACCAAATCTCATTCGCGACAAAACAAAAAAAATTAGGTGTTCACGTTTTTACGATATAAAACCATGGTATGATAGCCTCTGGTACAAAGTGATGCTACATTGCCTTAACTCGAGGATGTTACGAGTGTATGTTGGAATAGGCCAAAATCTGTCAGATACAAAGCTGAAAACTCCAAGGAAGCGAGTTTGGACCATTTTTGTATCTAATTTAAGTGAAGGGCGTTTTAACGAACAGTTAGTTACTGTTCAGTTCGTAGATGCCTCAGACAGTTATGCAACAGCACTTGATAGAGGCTGAAATCTGGTGTTCAAAGTGGAAGATGAACCCTCAAGACTGGTATACACTTACCAGCCCAACGTATACACCTACCAGCCCAACTACTACATAGGCCTTTACTTAGATGCTCAACTGACGTGGGGACATCAAGCTGATCCACCAGCTTAAGTACTTGTTGTAAACGGCTGTAAACTTGGTATTACTTATCAAAATTCTAACGTGAATATCCCCTGAAAAATGGTCGATATTTTCCATATCAATTATACCGTTTTGTTGGGTACGTATGAAATTAGTCTCATGTTCATCGGACTGTATAGTATTTGGACACAAACCCAACAATCGAAAACTGACGATGTCCGAATTATGACAATAATTGTATTTAACAAAGGACTTATGACTAGAGAGATAGCTTTGGGATAGAGGGATATTGAAGGTGTATGAATAGACAAAGTGTATAATTTTGGTGATCTCAAATTCTTCAATGTTTGCTACTATGACTAGGACTTGGTCTGAATTGAAGCCATTTGAGCTTTGGCGTGGGCTAAATTATATAAACAATGCATTGTTTGCAACCATAAATGGATGAATTGTAATTGAGCCAAATACAAAAACTGTGTGGTTTGAATAGTCCCATGAAGCCAAGTTGATGAAGTCAGTCTGCGTTTTATTCACAAGCAGCAGGCATCTGACTTCTGACAGACGTACGTTTTCAGGAGGCACGGAACGACAGCTCCCATTAAAATGCACATTCTCCGAAAAAACGTAATTCAGTCGCTACAGCACCTTGGGCTGTTGCAACGCGGCCTTTCTTTTTGCAGGTGGGAGATCTAAGTGGGCACTTGAGGGATGCGAGGCGGAGAACAATAGCTGCTGCAACAGAAGGCCGTAACGAGAGTCCTTATTTATTTGCGACGAACAAATAACGAGATCAAGATGCTAAGAGGAAATAATATTATCGCATGTGTGTCGTTGTACATTTGAAATTCCGAGTTTAACCTTCGTACGATGGGGTGAACCAGGTGGGCCTCCAAGTTATTTGTGGTTAAGCGTTCTGCCCTGTCCGTCGTTTTCTTGTTGAGTTGGTACAGAGGACGAAGAACTGAACAAATCCAAAAATATCGATCCATTTGTTGAATCTGTAATCAGTTAGTTGTTACTGGCTGCTCTTTATTACGCATTTTTGATTCATAAATTATTTATTCATACTTCACGAATAAAAAGATAACACCAATCCCTCTGGTAATAAATCGGAATATACCATATGCAAATTCAGCAAAATACCTGGGCATGACATTAGACGCCAAGTTAAAATGGAAAGAACACGTTAAGAAAAAGAAGGAAGAACTATCCATCAAGTTCAGGAAACTGTACTGGCTCATGTGACGATGTTCACAACTCAATATCCACAATAAAGTACTCTTGTACAAGACAGTGCTAATGCCCATTTGGACCTATGGCATCCAGTTGTGGGGTTGCACAGCTAAGACAAATATCAAAATCATACAAGCATTTCAGAACCTTATTCTCCATGGGGACAGTCACCGATGTCATAATGAAGCTAGCTATGGGATATGAGCGCCGGCTTCTTAAACATCCGAATCCGGCTGCTATCCAGCTACTTGACAACTCACAATTCTACGCCTGAAGAGAACCAAGCCCCTGGACCTTCAGTGCTGACAATGAGTGACGTGCAGTTCAAGTGCGGTAGAAGTTAATGAGCTCTCACCGCAAAAAGTGTTAAAAATTTGTGAACTAAATAGCTAGATACTTACCTGATTTATCAATGTAACTAGTTGTTATATTATCTGAATAAACGCATGAAAAAAAAAGTTATTCATATAAATATGAATGAATTTTATTATTGTTCATTTTGTTCATAAGTATTATCGTTATCGGAATAAATGAATATTAGCGGTATTTTCTAATGATTGATAGGTAATGAGATTTCAAACGAATTTTATATGGGAAATCTGGAATAAAAGTGGTCGGCGTAAGCACTGAGGAAGTCACAGGTTCCAGTGGTACGATCAGCCCGTTACACAGGAGTCATATACGAGCGGCTGAGTGAATCGGAGCGTTATGCGTACGCTCAGCCGATATGAAGAAACCCTCGAACCAATTTCGCCTCTTTCTTCCGAAGGGGGAAACTGACAATGAGATGCCGATTGTATCTGCGAGGGAAAGAAAACTTTTGCCGGCATATGTTCCCGCGGCCGGTCCCCGAATAAATTAGCGTTTGGAAACCCAACCGGGTCAAGCGCCGATTCAACCTAAGAAATCGTAATTAACTAAGACGCATTTGTACGAGCGCTATGAACTGAACCCGAATGAGCCAATAACGTAGCCCGAAGAGTAGCCCGACTGCTTTTGAATATAGGACAAAAAATAACTCCACAAAATATAATTGAGGAAATGTGGAATTCGTTCGATTCAAATGGGTCAGGTGCCTCATTCCCGTCATAGAGCCCAAGAGTCGTACAAATTACGACGTGAGGCACCAAATTACACTAAATTAGCGGCTTCCAAAATATAACTGCCTACACCGTTCGTCGTTTTTCGAAAATTTCGGTCATACGGGTTACGTTCTAAAGGTAAACACGGGGTTGGCTGGTAATGATGGGCCCGAACCCAAAAATTCCACAGACAGGTTTGGAAGGGAAATTTTGAAAATACTCGAATCTAAATAAGAAATTTCGGTCCGCTGAATATAACTATAACCAAACTGTAGCGTTCAAATATTTATGATACATCTCGCTGGCCTGACGTTACATTTCGACAGTATAAAATTGATCTACTCGTAGATCCCACCAGGACATTGGTACAGTCACCAGTTCATGCTGCGTAGTGATCTAACAACTTCCATACTAAATAGTAAATTTTTAAGATGTGAGATGTTTTCAGTCAGCCTAAAAATCGAATAAATAATTTATTTATTTATTATATAATAATTATTCCATAAGGTTCAACGGTCGACTTGATGAAGTGACGAGATGTTTATATCAATCAGTTGATCAGTTGATACCTGTTTTCACCACTTCTCAATAGATGGACAAAACTGTCAATTGGTTCCTATGATTTTTTACGTAGATCTCAAATACGAAAAAGTTTAAAATCCATCACCAACTTTGTTGTGTCAAATGAGAATCCCCATTTTTGATTCCGCATTCATGAACAAACTACGAGGAGTAGGCGAAAACTTGCGAAAAAACGCTCCAAATGTAGGGTAAACGCGAAAATAATATTAATAGTTCTGTGGTTCTAACCAATTTTTACAAGTAATACATCATTATCAGATTTTCATTTTTTTCGTATTTTTTTAACGATGCATAACGTGGTGTTGTTAGTTTTTGGATTTACGATCATCCACTAAGGACTGGACTAAAAATATCCCTAGCTCAGTAACTCGTAGCTCAGTGGTAGCTAATAAATTACGTACATGAATGATAAATTAGAAATTTAGATATTATGAAACATTATTAGATGTATTGGTGTAATACTGGGGTTTCTACTTGTACCTAACGACGTGGGAAGTAATAACAGGAAGTACCTACCACCAAATTTTCGAAATATCCTCCATTCCATAGACAAGAAAAGTATCTAAGAACAAGCAACTCGCAGGGACAAAACAATGTTGTTTGAATCAGCTGTTCCCCAGAAGGACCGTTGACCCGACTTGCCGCTGGCTCAAGTTTTGAGGCCTCATTGTAAACGAACGGCTTGTCGTAGAAAACTACGGATAGTCTTAAAAAATTCTCTGAAGTAAACTCTATTTAGATATGTTCAAAAACCTACACCGTTTCAGTGACATTTACGAGATATGACGGGGGGGGGGGGGTGTTAAAATTTGGTTTCAATGGTCCATTATTTCAGATAAATCAATCACTTATTAAATACGTACGAAAAACTTGGTTTTCGATGGTTTTTTCGTACAATTGGCGCACGCAACGAAATTCGTGAAATTTGTCGTAGAATCCGAATGTGCAATAAAAAATAGGGGTTTCTATTCACGAAACTAAATTTCACTTTTTGAACATTTATATGATATTTTTGTCTATAGCGTCTTTTACTGCGATGAATAATTAATGAACAGTTTTGATATTGATCAATTCAACCTCACGTGATGAGTAGAAATTCATTCTTCACGAGCCCGTTTGCAGTTTACCCTAATCGTTTTCACCAGACACTGCACTCGAAAATGTGGGCGCGAGAGCAAACCGCTCTGAACATGCACGGATGTGAGAACCGACCTCAACGACGTGTCATGAATACTATACGAAGACCACTAAGGATATGCACTGCACGGAACGGGACGGGCTTAGGAAATAACTAATACGCTTGGAAAACGGGCTGTACCGATAGGGCGAAGGAAGCTCCAGGCCTCGGAACGTGTGTGGCTGCATAATGCAGTCGCGTGCAGATGCACGTTTCCATCCGTTTTCCGAGGTTATTTGCAATATTCGCCGATAAGAGGCGCCTCGCATCAAGTTGAACCGCCCTTCTCGACTTCAGGGAAATTCGTTTCCTCTTCGTATTCGATTCTCCGTTTAGACAGTAATGATTGACTGCGGTAAATTATTGGACGGGCGTGCGAATGGGAATAGAATTCGAGCTGGAAAATTACAAATACCAAAATCAAAATATCGCACGCTGGGAGCAATACTGGTACAAAAATAAGATTGTTTGGAGTAATACAGGTATAAGTATAAAAGCAGAACTTTAGGGAAGATTTTGGAAATGGTTGCTCATGGTATTGAGATGGTATTTTGCGATTCTATTCTTTCAACGAGGCCTCTTTTTTGAACTATCATAAAACCCTTACAGCTCGCCGAGCCCAATCCGATGGAAATCGTCGATTTCGGGCTTATACCTACCATTATTCAATGAAAGGATTTCCCGTATTCCAAAGCTGTTTGGGCTTCTTGGGGCCTCAGTTCCTCAGTTTCCCTTATTCCCCGTACCCCACAGCGCTGTCGACCTGCCACCTTCCTACGTATAGTTTCCACTTATTCTCTATCGACCTTCCACTAGCGCCTTTAGTTTCCCTTATTCCCCGTAGACCACTAGCGCTCCCGAACTTCCACATTATCACACAATGTGTGATAATGTGGAAGTTCGGGAGTCATATTTATTGAATTACAACACCTACACTATTTACCGCACACATAATAATTCCAGAATGTCATTTCCTAATTTATAAATGCCTGTTGGGGTAATATACCGAGAAAAGGGCAAAACATAAAACATAAAAACATACCTATATTATACCGAACGATATGACGCCATATTGCTCCCTCCGAATTCCGACGTCATTCTGTATAATGCCTTCCGATGTACCAGTTTTCCATATTTTCAATCGTTCTACCGCAATGAACCACCGATTTCCCGACTTCATTCGTTCACTTATCTTATTCTTTCTTATCACAGGGGAAAACGTCAACGTCCAGAACCCCTGAAAAACCACACATTTTTGAAACTTCTACTCCTACTATTTCTAATACATAGCATCAAAGATTGTTCCCTTGGATTTAAGTTACAAAGCGCAGCTTGAATGAATGAATGCAGCAGGGTTTGGAGCACATGAAAATGTTCTTTAAAATCAGACGTGGGATGTACACTGACGACGTTACAATGACTTGGTGGTTGGTTGTACGTGAAAATCATTAGAAAATTCCATCATAGTAAAATTAACGATTTTCATATAGTACGAGTACCTCTCATTTCCCAAGTTGTTTATGATCCATTAATGTCCTTAGACATAACCCAGCTTCGATCGAAGTTTCAGGCTAGAGGGGCAGATTGAATATTCTTTAAAATCAGACGATTCCGACGTGTGGTGAACTATTTTCGTGGTATGTATACTCAAGGAGTTGCAATTACTCAGTTACTGATTCATTGTACGTACAAATCATTATAAAAAAAAGTCCTAAGGAGGCAACTGACCAAATTACAGCTTCATAGAGTGAATAGCATAGAAATTAGCTTCTGGAGCCACTCAGATGATCTGGGGCCTATTCTGCTTAGTGTACGTCCTAAGGATTAGCCGCATGCCAATGAAATCCACAGTCATGCAGCATGGCTATAAGAGCGAATTATCGAAGAAATAACTATTTTTATGAAAAATGTCTCCATTGATGAACATGATTTCGAGGAAGAACATCTCAAGTATCAATCACGTTTCCTCATCTTCAAAGTGTTCCAGTTTGAGAACGGAATAGGATATCGCAATTCTGATTTCACCATTGTGTTCAGCTTAAAAACAACCTTCAAAATGAAGTGCCAATTTTCAGCCTGTTTAATTTTGAGAATTTATGGGTAATGTTTAATGTAGTAAATTTGGTTGTCGCCAATGTGTACCTATTTCTTAACTCGAGGTGGTAAAGCTAGAAGGTAGTTAGTTGTAAAAACACCGAAAGTTGTGTAGGTAGCATTATGAAACTGCACCTTTATCACCTGCAGTTCTTCAGGACCCTCATGAAAAAGATCAGGTGACCATGAATTTGAGCAGATGAGAAAATTCCATGATCTGTAATTCGCGCGTCTAAAAAATAAATAAATGAAAAATCAAAAACAATAAACTATTTTACTTCAATACAGAATTTTCCTTGGACATTACTCTAATGTTTCGTATTATTCAAAATATTTTGTGTAATATACGAATATTATTCCGTTGTCGGAGAATTTGAATAGCTTTTGTGTATTTTTACTCGAATGGTTGTCACCCTTTAAAACGTTTCCTAGGCCACTTATTTATCCAAGATAATAGGTGTATGTAAAATGTATTAAAATATGAACGCAGCGAACCCGAACAATCTCATGAACCCGTTACGACTCCGATCCAATATTCAGTTCAGACGAACGGTTACTATTAGATGTCACTGCCAATAAAACAGATAGGCAGGTACGTAAACCAATTAAATACGCAGATATAGAAATGTGACTCCCATGATTGAAATATGACAGCCGGAGACAGGCAGTAACAAGTCGCACCAAAGGTCACATTTAATATTTCAACGCCTTGCCATCTGAAGAAATGTAATAATTGAGGTAAGCAAATAACTTGACTCACGCAAGGCTCCACTTCGCTATTATTGATGCTTTCAACCGAGTCGGAGGGCGAGTGAAAATATTGATGAGGGTGCCGGTTATACGATTATTTTCTTAGGTTTATTTTTTTTCCTTATGTGTCCAACTCAGTACTTGGTATCTTACATCATACGGCGTTATATAATTACTGCAGGTCGAAAATCGCGTCGACGGTCGCCTACTGACGTTGACTGTTCCATAACAATCAACGTACAGGCAGGTTGACGTTTAGGTAATGGTCAGTTATCGGCTACTCCTAAGTCGTTGTAAGGTACATTACATGGAAATATTATATTTTTTAAATAAATATTATAAGGTATTTATACACTACATGTGTATTCAAATTCTGCGTATTTTAAGTATACATTGTATTCTCATATTATTTTCAATACCTACCAATGAACCATTGGAATCGACAAAAAAATTGTTAAACATTGTCAGCAGCACTTAGCCAATTTAGAATAATATTGAAAACGTCTTATCTCGGAAACTTCAAGTAGAACGGTATAGTTTTATGCACAACTCTGAATAGGGCGAGAAGGTAAAACCGAAAAAAATAGTCAACATGAGCGTGAATCAAACGGTGGAACTTTGGGCCAGTTTTCATACTGGGGATCAGCAGGTTCAAACAGTGTGTGCATTGCTTGTTGTGTTGTACTTTTTATTTTTTATTTTAATCACAAAAATGAGATGTAGTGAGAAGTAACCTGCAGAAAATAAACGCTTTATGGCTGTTACCTCCGGATAATGCCAATTGAAGGAAAAGAAAGTTGTCCTGTTTAAGTTGATAGTTTTGAGTTACTTCACGTTGCCTGTACATTTATAATGAAGGTAATTTGCTCCTTTTTTTTTGCCGAGTTTATAGATTTTTCTATAAATTTTCCTATTTTTTGTTTACAGATTTTTATGGACTTATAAACACCCAGTTTATAGATTTGTCATCGATGAACACGATGGGGAAGTCATAATTACCAGAATTACGATATCTCATCAATGTCCCGTGAAGAATATCTCAAGTGGCAACCACGTTTCTTCACCTTCAAAGTGCTCCAGTTTGAGAACGGGATGAGATATCGCAATTCTGACTTCACCATCATGTTTCTCATTAAACGCCTTTAAAATGACGTGTGACTTGTCAGACTGTTCCATTTTTGGAATTTATGGGTAATTCCCCCCCCCCCCTTAAAATTCTCCAAAATCCCCCTTAGAGTGGCCCGATCTGCCCATCTATGATTGCCTTTCGATTGCAGATTTTTGTGCAAATGTGAACTTTTTATCTCATACATACCTACATACATTACCTATTAATGTATATATCTCTGGAGCAGTTTACTGGGGCAACTGCCCATGTTCGGCCCCTTGCCCTCCGCCCATGTAAAATTTCCTTTTTTTTAATTACTCAAAGTTTTGACAGATCCTAAGACATATCGATGTCAATAATAAACCGTTGCAGATAAATTAAATGGGGTTTTGAAACGGTAAACACGTGGATGACCGTTGAAAGTTGAACGGCAGTTCCGGGGCGACCCAAGTTGTCGTTGGGACAAGTTGATGACCATCGTGAAGGGATGCATGCGAAGTCACTGTTGACTCCGGTAATTTCTTCGTCGGATAGGCGCCTGGATACAGCACTTTCTCCACGCCAAAGGCGAAAATGACGGTCAATTTCGGAAAACGGTCGCAAACGCCCCTCGTCGAAACTCGGGGCTAGTTGACAAAGTGAAATCTTCACGGGGAACTAACTGGGTAATTACTGCAGGAGAACAAGCTCCCATCTCTTTCAAACTGATCGGATCTCACCAGAGAGATGGATCGAGGGCACAGCTGGTCGGTTAAATGGACACTTCCTGGATGAACTTTGGCGGTCCTTGGGCATCTCCGTGGGAGGGATCCCTGATTCTGTTTTTTTCTTCCTCTCGGAGATGTTCTTCTATTATACGTGAATTCAACTTAAACTCGTAGACAGGAAGTTGCGGAACTAATGTGACGGCTATAACCGAACAGTTGACTACCTATTAGAGTTCCCGACGCAATCCAAATTAAACCGTCAACGCCCCTCCGGTTTACTTCAAGCTGTCTAATTGGACGATGGTGAACTGAGCCGTTTGTTCACTCTGAAGTCACAGGCTTCTGATATTTTACTGAAATAGACGTCCCTCCAGCTCCATAATTCAGTCATCGAGGGTTTTCTTCCTTATTGCAAACCAGAGAGCGGACTTCTAGTACCTACCTACTGAGTAACTTTCAACTCACTAAGAAATTTATTCTCTTCATTAATTTACCTAATAGGTAGGTAGGTACCTATTAAGTTTTTTCAGCCACCATTAGATATAGGCCTTTGAGATTGAAAAATAATAATATTAATGATAATAGGTAAAAATTTTAATAGTGAGGAAAGTCAAGTTCTGTCTGAGTTGAGAGCATGCCACAGAACGAACTTAGTAGGTACCTATTGAGTAACTTTACTCAATAAGTACCTACTAAGTTCGTTTTGTGGCATTTTTTCTGAGAATTCGGTCAAAATATTTAATGTAGGTTGATGAAACTCTTCAGGGATTGACGCGTCTCCATTTGCCACTTGCTGGTATTGGTCAAACGATTTCGAATTTCGTATTTCGAAATCCTAGCCCACTGAAATTTGAGATACTCGTCGATAGTAAGAACACTTTGATTTACTATTATAGTAAATTTAAATATAGACCCTGAAAATATAAACACTGAAAACAGAAAATAATTTTGTTTTATTTTAGAATTTTTAGAATTTTTGAATTATTCAAAGAGCCCTGAAAACCTGTTATTAGCGAATTTTCAGACCATCCAGAATTCACTGCCAAAAGTCACCGAAAATAAAGGCTCTTCAGTCATTTCAGATAAAGGCTCTCAATAGAATTGCGATAAAAAAGTTCACATTTGCACAAAAATCTGTCTTGGCAATCGAAAGGCTAAGTTCGTAGATGGGCAGAATCAGGGCACTCTGAGGGAGGGGGGGGGAGTTTTAGGGGTTACCCACGAATTACCCACGAATTCTAAAAATGAAACAGTCTGACAAGTAGGGTTGCCAACTTTTATTTGGAGAAAAGAAGTACGTAGGTACCAAATTTTCAGAAAATTCTTGAAAAAAATATATATAATATATATATTTTTATTTATACTTTTTTCTTAAGTAAGTATATATTATATACTTTCTTAAGAAAAAAGTAGGTAGGTACCTACGGCCCTAAAGAAAATGTTGAATTGCTCGGTTCATCATTACCACCGGAAATGAGCAGAATAAGCAGCACCATATTAGGTACCTGGAATACCAACCGTTCATCAACAATTGCTGTAACTTCGTTTCCATACTTGGTTATTGGTAAAAAAATATTTGAAAAATCAATACATCGATTTCATAAAAGAGAATTTTATTGCAGCAAATGCATATTTATTTATTTACTCGTCACTTCAGTGGCGGACACTGAAATCCTAGTGTAGTAACGACCTCCTCTCGGTCGGAATTTCTAATTGGCAGGTAGGGAAATAAAATGACTAAATTCAGTTTTAAGACCATAAATGAGGCCGATGATGAAAAAAAAAAGTATTTTAGCGTACTTTTTTAACTTAAGAAAGTACAAATCAACAAAAAGAAGTACAATACTTCTAATAAAAACAACTGCGGTTGACAACCCTACTGACAAGTGACATTTTAAAGATTTTTTAACGCTGAACACAGCGATGAAGTCGAATTGCGACATCTTATTCCGTTCTCCAACTGGAGCACTTTGAAGATGAAGGAACGTGGTTGTTATTGAAATTTCCTTCACGGTTCATCTGCTCAAATCTGATAACGTTATGAGATATAGCAATTACGACGTCGCCATCGTGTTAAGCGTTGAAAAATAAATAAATTGAGGTGTTACTCGACAAAGAAGGAGAAAAAATTTGTTTTGAAACCAGTAAAATGGAGACAATATAACATAAAACCAGTTATTTCTTCGAAAATTTGCTCTTATAGTCATGCTGCTTTACTATGGATTTTTCGGACTTGCCTAGTTTTTCCCAAATGGTACAGATTAATAAACGAAAAGAAAATAGTGACCTGCGGCGGTCCTGAAGTTGATCAGGACGTACACATACCTGAGCAGCGTCGCCTTTGGATTGTTCCAAACGGTGGACGCTGATTGGCTACCGGTGAACAGACGGCCGCCCAATGAGGCGTGAGAGCGGCCACGCCCCTTTACACAGGCCACGCCCACAACCGGCGGCTCTTATCAATCCCCCTCGCCCTCCCGCTCGTCGTTACAACCGAGCGATTTTGTGCAGCTCAACCGCCTCAGCCGTCACACGATACGAGATTTTTATTATTCGGTTTTTTTTTCTTTTTTTTGGTTCTTCGTGCATCACATCCAAAAAGATTGAAAAGAATCTTTTCGATATTTAGACGACCCGAACAATGTGTTTCTGTGGTTTTGTGTCTCAGATACAGAAATCTAATTGACTATTTAGTATTCAGAGTGGTTTCTGTAAAGAGTGAATGGAAGGTCTTGTAGCGCTACCCACGCCGGAGCACATTAATCTTCGAACAGCAGTTTCTGCTTTCTACGTGCACAGCGGTAATTACTTTATAAATCAGGCTCGATCGGACAATCTGTCTCTCGGTCGCCGTTATTGGCTCCCAATTAGAGGAAGATCCTCACTCTTCTTACGTCCCTTTTCCTTCCATGAGTCAGCCCGAAACGCTTGAAATTATAATTATATGGCTACTTGCGCCCCTTCGTCCGAGTGGATGTTTAAAATCGTCTAAACCTTCAGGAGTTTACACCTTTCATATTTCGTACAGTTTTTCCACCCGCCCCACAGTGGCCAAAATCCCCAAAACCTGCCCATAATGCAAAAAAAAAGTTTCTAGTTCGGGATTTGTAAGGTTGGATTAGGTAAATAGAGGGACGCCCACACCCGTGTGGAGGAGTGAGATAAACAAGCGTGTTCAAATAGCTGCCGTTGTGTTATATTATTATATTATATACTTATAATATAATGATGATATAATAGGTATATATCATCATTATCTGAAGGTCAGTAGAAAATTGTACCTAGGTACATATTTTTTTAAATTTTATCGGTTAAAAGGGGAATTGTTTACACATTAATTACTATGTACTAGGTATGTCACTTTTCGGTTTATTATCTTCAATAATGAACCATTGGAATCGACCAAAGAAAAAATGTTTTTAACCCCTCCCTCCAATTTTTCATATTCTAATCCATATTCATGTGTCTACGGACACATTAGGTAAACATGAATCCACAGCTAGAATCTCGTCAGACCAGTTTGATTTTTTCTAACCTCAAATATCGTGATTTTTGAAAATTGAATCGATTTGAGCAAAATTTGGTAGAGAGGGTTTTTTTCAGTCGCTGATCACGAATCTGAAGTCAGATTTGCCAAATTCAAAATGACTGACAAAATTTTCGAAAGTCAACCGATTGAGGCAAATTTGGTAGGTAAGTTTTTTTGAGTCGCTATAGAGGTTTTTTGAGTCGATGATCACTAATCTGAAGTCAGATTTGAAAAATTCAATATGACGGCCAAAATTGTCGAAAGTCAACCGATTTGAGTCAAATTTGGTGGGTATAGTGAAGTTTTTATGGTTTAGATCCTCCATATTGGATCCGGCATCTTGATTCGTGATTCAGATTCGTGTTCAATGTCACAAAACACCCCTCTGTACCAAATTTGGCTCAAATCGGTTGACTTTCGACAATTTTTTCCTCGATTTTAACTCATTTTTACCTAGTTTTTGAGGATTAAAAAAAAACTTTGACGTGGTAGCCAAGTTCTGATATCAAATTAGTGTTCAGGATAACATGTACCTATTGCAGAAAAAATGTACCTACCTACCTAGCTACTTCACTTTTTTTGAGGGGAGCAGTAAATACCGAAAAATACTCAAAATTTATTTCCGTAGACACGAAAAGTATGTCAGATCAAGAAACTCGATATTGCAAAACCATGATCAATATTGTGTTGTTTAAATCAACTGTTCTTTCGTTGAACATTGACGATTTTCTCGTCGCTCTCCCTTTCAGCCCTGCACAATCATGATTGCGAACAAACCGCTGGTCGTAAAACGCTCGAGGTGGTCTCATTGAACTCACTGAACCAAAATCTATTCAAATCAATACAAAAACCGATACCGTTCCATCCAACATCTCTAAGAAATGGCGTTTTGAAGAGTTCAAGGCCTATTTTGCCTTCTTATTATTTAGCCCTTATTATTTATTGACTTGGGGTTATTTTTTAATAATACATTTTTTTAAAATATTTTTTAGTGCATTGATTTCAATGGTTTAGGTACCTACCTATCATTGAAAACAATAAGCCAAAGCTGTACGGAGCCCGGTTAATTTTAAGGGACGTGACCTACCTAGTCAAAATTGTTGTACTGCAACGAATTTGGAATTTCTTAGATTTACTAGTATTCAGTCGTTTATTCCTTCATAAGAAGCATATTCGCCTTTCTAATATCGAGCGTTGTAGTTTCTCTCTGTGTAGTTTCTAAATTCAAATGACCCGAGCCCTGATGACATCTCTATTCATAAACTGGCACCAGTAATCGCCCCACTTACAAGGGGAAACCCAACGATTCAATTCAAGCAAATACCAATTGTTGAAGTGAGGAAGCTCCCTGAATGGGTGACCTCATTAGTATGAACACTTGTTTGAAGAACTAACTCAAAGCAAACAGCCCTGGACGACTATTCGCCTCCCGACATACCCAAATACACACAATTGGTGAGTACGCATAATAAAATGAATATGTCGAACTCAAACCGTCACATCCCGTCAAATATCCGCTATCGTACGAAACCCACAAAGGTTTCGGAGACCTTTCAATTTGGTCTTAAATAACCCAGTTAACATCTCGATTTGTCACCATGAGTCATAGATTACAACAAACGGGATTCCCTTGTGTTATTTTAATTATGTACATAAATGGATCAGAAGCCTCTCGTACATCGTCCCTACTGAGCTAACACACTATTACTCAGAGAAGTTCTCATCCAAACGTTTTACATCACGAATTTTTCCATCGAAAATGACGTAGAAGTCGAACATCGAAATTTGAACATGACGCAACCCAAACTATGACATTCTAATAATATCAAAAATCAACCAATAATGATTAATATCTACCTACCTATCAATTTTCATACCCGATGATGCAAAAAGTGCAGCTTTTTTATGGTTAAAACTTTTCATAACCCAAGGTCGATAGGGTTAATGAATGAATTTCAGAATGAATTTCCAAATTTTGAAAACGTCATATCTCGAAAATTCCAACTAAAACAGTATGTCTACTGTACAGTAGGTATACTTACGAGGCTTGTCCAGAAAGTACCTAAGTGTCCTACTCAATTCTCGCAGACTTCAAAAAAATGTATTAAAACAAAAATTACGTAGTTACATTAATATATTTCTGTGATATTGTTATACATAGTCACCATCTCTTTCAAAGTAGGTTGTGAGACGGCAGATTAATTTTAGGTTTATTATCTTCGATAATGAAACTTTGGAATCGACCAAGAAAAAAACTTGCCCCACATCCAAATTTGCTGGTTTACGTTTCAAAATGCGTAGATTCAGAAAATCGAATAATAAAAACAATCCGCGGCACTTTGCCCAGTTAGCGTTGTGCTAAAATTACGAAATTTGTTTAAGGGTTCAGACCAACACCACAATGATTCACGAAACTTTTCATAACCCTTATAATTCAGCGATGTAATGCTTATAATCTTATTTGAGCGAATTTCCGAATGACCCAGAAATTAGTCACTGTCTAAAATTTTTGGGTGATTTTATGTTCATCGATTTTTAGACATTTTGTGGACAGTCTTGCATTTTCTGATTTTTAGGAAGGACCTTGAGGATATTCAACCAAATGATGATGAGTTGTAACAGTAGGTACGACTAAGTGGTGTTTGATTGATTTTGTATGCAGGAATGATGGAAAGAATGTTTGTGTTACTTTTGGAAGGCAAAATTCTAAAAGTCTTCTAAATCAAGAGTTTCATTTACCTACCTAACAAGTTTTGCTGCCAACTGATTATCGTGGTTTATACATTTATGTAGCAACGACTTGTGTAGGAGTTGTTGCTTTGTGTGACGAGATCAGACTTATCGATTCACCGTTCAAAACGAGGAAACAAGTCCTCTCCAATGATAGTCTCTTACTGGACCGCATGACTATTCAACTATTCATCACCATGGAGAACGGCTTCGAGACGTCTTCCCTCACATTGTGAAGGCTGAAGAAGAACTGGCGCGGGCAGCATTGTCACGAGGTGGTATGCTAACTAGGAGAAAGGGCCCTCAGAAACACCTCAAGAGATCTCTCCACAACGAAACCGAATTAGCGAATGAGTTCCACCGAGTTACCTTATAGAAGACTGATTTGCCTTTGAAGGAAAACCCCCGCTGAGAAACTTGTAAGGTAGTTGAGATCATTTCCTCAGGGATCCACGACACGTTCCGAGGTTAGTAACGGTAAGGGTCCGTTGTAACCTTTTTTTCTTTTACATGTCCTCCATAACGCGGTAGCGAACGGTGTCTTCCATTGTCGCATGACCATTTTGACTATTAGGAGTTCCTCGCTTTTTTTTCCGGCGTTGACATACGGAATAACATAAAAGTGGACTCAACAAACGGTTCTCGATCTGTGGATTATTGTGGGCGATTCGTGCCCTGGAATGGTAATAACCGACGATACTGTACGGTCTGCAGTACCCCTCACTCCACGCTTCACGCATCATGAAAGTACAATATGTTTGTGCAATTTTCAAAATGAATGCGAGTTCCAACTGTATCATGAAAAGTGCAGTTTGTATTCATTGAATCGCGAACGCCAAGTTACACCATTTCTTCAGAATTTATCTAAATTTACGACTTCTATGGTATTCACGGAAAAAACCAAAAATAGTAGATAGATAGATACCTAGGTGTCAGGAGCGCAACAAGACAATCGCCATGGACGAGACACGTCATCAGGAGCAAGCATTCCAAAGAATCAAGACAACAAACACCCCCAGTCCTGAGATTCTTCGACCCCAACCGCCCAATAATGTAATTATTACATTGTCGTTTGATGCTAGCAGTTCAGCTGTAGGAGCAGTCTTACTTCAAAATGACCAACCTGTCGCCTACTTAGCCATCGCCCTGACAACCACTCAAATTAATTATAGCCAACTTGATAAAGAAGCTCTGGCTATCTCTGTTCACCTGCGAATTCTGACTTCACCATCGTGTTCATCGTTGAGGTGTTACTCGGCAGAAAAAGGTGACAACATTTTTTATACAACCAGTAGAATAGAGACGTTTTGCATAGAACCAGTTATTTTTCAAAAATTCGCTTTTACAGCCATGCTGCATGACTGTGGATTTTCTTCTTATTGTATTATGAATAGTTTGTTTGTTTTGTATTTTAATCCGTTCTTTCCATATTGAATTATTTAAATAGTTGAATTATTTAGCGAAATTATTATTTGCTATTACGTTTGAAAATATTTATAGGGCTATTTACCAGTTTTAGAATTTCCTTTTCGGCTCGATAATTCTTGTTCAAGTTCATAATTTTCTTTATCTTTTCAAATTCTTTATTTATTGTTTTCATCCCTTGGTTGGTTGCGGTCATTTCAACCTCAAGGCTTTCGATTGGCAAGGAATATCATTTTCTCTTTATTGACGAATATAAGGACGTTCTTGGCTTAAATTCAAAAATAGGTTAACGAGTTTAGTTCTCTAAACAGATAAAAGATTTGTAATTAAAGTTATACAGTTAAAACTATAGGTAAGGTATGACTAATAAACGCACTATTCCATAGAAAAAACAGTAAGTTTGGGATCAACTATTGAAAAATCCTCATTTCAAAATTTTAGGTCAATAAGTGAGTAAAATAGCGCGGACGTTACTAAGAATCGATTTTCTGAATCTAAGTAATTTGAAACAGGCTTACGTCAAAATTTGATGGAGGTTATTTCTTGTTGATCTATTTCATATCGAAGATAATGAACCGAAATCACTAAGTTTTGCCTCAATGACTCTTAAAAACACTCTTCTTCTCCTGGATATCAAATAGGTAGATGTTGATAACATTGCAATTTTTTCAACAACGGTTCAAATAGTCTTTCTGTGTAGATCACTCTTAGATACAATAAATATTGTTCAAATAAGTGACCAGAGCTCTGATTAAAGGGCGACGGTGGGACGGTGGGGGGAGGGTTAGTAGGTAACTAGCTCAGTGATGGTCGGTAATTTATTTACATGGAACATTTGAATACACGATAAATTATTTAGAACTAATATGACATATAATACAATATGACATATGACATAAATATTAGTACTTAATAATATGACATAAATATTAGTAATACATTGTATTACGATTATACTCGTAATTCTTTGGTTTTCAATTCTACCAACATTGTTGGTCCAACAAGTATTCGAAATTATTTTCTTTCCATAGATACGAAAAGTACCTCAGAACATTAAACTCGATATTACGAAACCGTGCGCTGTTCCCCACTATCGAAATTAGCCTGCTTAGTTTCACCGTTCCATTCAAGTTCATGTTGACGAATTTTTATTGGTACTAGGACCTTTGAGCGGAATGGAATTTTGGTGCCTTTCGGCAGTTAATTCAGGATGGTCTGAAACGGATTTTGGTATTAAACGTTTCGGAAATCCGAGTTTTACAATTTTGGACTGAGAACAATAATTTCCTTTTTTTCCAAACTTCGCTGAAAGAGGAAAACTAAATGGACAGTACAAATGTATTTATGATTGCTTAAAATCTCAACTCCGTGTGGGCCACAGTGCAACCTTTCCAGCACGGTCAAGTAATAATTTGAGTTATTTACCTACATTAACAACAATTTGTAATTAATTTGTTTGTTTGCTAGTAATAATAATAATTATTGTGTTGTACGATTTATTCAAACAAACAATTCAGTTATGAGACTCACAAGGAAATTGCCTTCAGAACATAAGAATATACCGAAAAGTGATCTATAAACTGTCCTGTATGAATTCGCAGCGTTTTCTTTCTAAACCTTATGCTGTTTTACAGGTTTGCAGAAGAAGCGCGGACGACGGACGGGAAATGTTGATTTGTTATGAGGGCTTCAGGTTGGTATCGCGAGTGGAGAAACATAAAACCCACCATCTACCCAATATTGAAACGTTTCATTTAAAAGCTGTGAATACGAAAGTGATATTGAGAACTTCAACAACTCAAGCTCGATTTTGAAGGCGGTAATAAAAACTCGACGTTCCACATATTCCTGAGGAGAACATTAGTAACGATCGAGCTCGGTCTCCAAACCTGAATCGAAGCTCGAGAATCAACTCACCGCTAACCCGCCAGAATTAAAAGGTCCGGAGACGGTACTGGCGAGAGGTACCTCTCTTGGAGGAAGATAACTGAACAAAAAGATTAAAGAAAAAAAGCAGGAGATGGTGACAAAATGAAGCGGGTTCTCCATTAAGGAACCACTTTTCTCAAAGACAAAACCTTTGTGCCTTCTACTGAAGGCGCAGGAAGTGCCCCGGCCACTAAAATCCGTCCCACGCCCGCACCCTTCGAGTTTAATGGATTCCAGTAGAGATTGAGACGTTACTGGAAATGTGCAGCAAAAGGATTTCTTATCGGTGGAGGAAAGGAGCACTTTGCTTCCTTCCTCCGAAGAACAAGATACAAGCTCCTCACCATCTTCTGCAGCTTGTTACGTCCCTCTATACGTCTCTCCGACCTTTCCCTTCCCTTGTATATATTATATTCGCGTTCGTTTCTTCGGACGGTGCGCACTGCCTGCACACTCCGCCTACGAATTGATTTATGACCTCCACGATCAACCCATATTACCGGACCCGAGATCGTTTTAACCCGTAATAGATCGACAGACGCCTCTCGCTCTTTCAAAATCGGAATCACACCCCGGGATTTTGTAATTTACACCCAAACGGGGAAATTACTCCTCTGGTTTACAACCTCTTCCTAGACTCTAATGCAAGCGCGGTTTCTTCGCTGTGGAAATATGCTAATTGTACAGAAAGATTCGATAAAGTTATCTACAATGGAAGCCTATTTTGCGAAACGTGTCGATAAATAAACGGCGTTCCATTAAGAGAACTGACGTCTTGGAAATGAAACTTGGTACGAGTAATTTGCGGTTGAGTTTTTTCCGTGATACTCCGCCTGCCGCTTCAACGTCGATGATCTGAATCTTGAAATTGAGTCGTCCACAAGCCAAATGCCGATGCCGCAACACGTAAAGGTGTGTAATTTGTTGGTAAAGCCGTTTCAGTTGAATGAGCTGCGTATTTTTTTCAGTGACATTTATTGAACTTAGAAATGCTCTGATCAGCGTAACTGAACGTCTTAAGATATTCCGTAGACGAATTTGATACGAGTTCGTAAGGGCGACCTCATCTTCCGGATAGCGAGCTTCGGTGATTTGAGGTACGAGAGAAACACGACACCGATACCAAGCAGTAAACGCAGAATGGAAGTTTCACGTTACTAAGGGGTAGCCACAACATGAGAAATTATCCGTAACTCGAATAATCTATCGGATGGACGTAGATAAACCGGAAGTGGTTATGAGATCTCGTAGGGAAATAGAGAGATAAAATCGCATTTATCGCGTACCATGCGGTGAGATACCAACTGATAATTTCAAAACCTGGCTGCGGTTCAAGAATTATTATGGAGGAGGGAAAAGGCCCCGCCGAAACTTGAAAGGCTTGAAACTACAGCCTGAATGCACACAATGAACAAAAATTGGCAAAATTGGCCTGAGTCATTTGGCGACACTGGGCACTTACGATACGGGTGGTGGAATGTACGTAGGATGTACAATCTTCCTTTCGTGACGTTGCTGGGACCTGGTTGCACATGAAACAACAGAAACAAATCTCAGTTTAACCCATATGAAATATTATTCCTGTTAGTATAGAAGTTAATAATGTTTGTACTATTAATAGTATACCTATACTTATTGGGTGTTTTATAAAAAATATTAATATATTAATTGATATTATAATTGATATAATAAATGTTATGCAGTGGGTAGTTTAATAAAAATATTAATTAACTGATTCGAAAAAAGTAAAGTAAAATAAAACAAAATTACGATAAAAATTTAATAACTTCAATGCGTCAATGTTAAGGTAAAACGTCTCAACTCAAAATTTCCAAACATTGCAGAAATTCAACTCAAAGTTCTTCACTGAAACCTTTGATGTCAGTTGACTGCAGCTTTTTTGGTGAGATATCGCAAATTAATCGATTTAAGGCGGTTTTAAAATTCTCATCTTCCGTTTTGGGATTGATTAGGTAAAATGCCTCAACTTGCTCGTGAGGCAGTCACCATCACGTAAACCACCCAATCAAACGAATGTTTTGTTAGGAAAACGCCCAAAATACCTAATGTGAATTTTTGTAGGTAAAACGCCTCATCTCAATATTTTACTAGCGCGAAAATAAATAAGTTTTGAGGCATTTTCATCCTAGAGTTGAGGCGTTTTACCTTAACATTGACCAATTTTCGTATGTTTATGCACTTCTTTTCTCTCCAGCACATCTCTTCTTTGAGTAAATTTTGTGTTTCTTAACAGTTAAAAAAAAAAAAAAATCTGTGATGTAAGTAAGTTTTTTTTTGATAATCAAGTAAATTTTATTTTAATTGTATTTTGACGGCCATTTAATTAATTATATCTTACTAATACATATGTACATGGCGCTAGGGGGGGGGGGGGGCCTTGATCCTATGCTGTGTGAACACAATAAATAAATAAATATCTCAGCTGAACGGTTTTTGTCCGATGACAAATGACGAAGTACTATTCACCTAGCAACGACTCGGTTATACGCGGAAATCGTCAGAAACTCATTTGGGACAATTTTCGTAGTCAATTTTCGTAACGGTTTTTGAGTTATGTGCCATATGAAAGACATGAAAATGTCAAAAGTAAATTGATTTAAAAAAACCATTCAAGGAGTTGATAGGGCGTTAATCGCGCCAAATAAACGAAGTAAAAATTTGGCCGTGTTTAAGGTAAGAATCGTTGATTTTCGGTCAGAAAATATCGTTTTGATAACAATTCGATTCGGGTCATTGGAGCCGATATTCTCCAAACCGGACCCACTTCGGTCTTCCGCGAGCTTGTCATGAAGGTCTCCCACCTTCGCTTGGAGCCACCTTTCGAACCCCCTCCACAGGTGAAGGCACAAGGCATAAGGTAGGGATGACTTCCAGACACAACCCCCCGCCACCAAGTGGTGGAACGCCCTCAGCAGCCAGTCTCAGACCGGACGTCAAACCAACGACAATAACAATTGATTACTTCTTGTCCACAAGTTTTTTTTTTTCTTCTTATTTTTCTCCAGTAATTCACCAAAAAGCCTGTTATCACACCAAAAAGGACACGTCTTAATTTTAGGTAGTTCGTCGTTTTTGAGGCCAAATTCGTCATTGGGGTTTTGTTTTTCCTTCCGTTACCGAAATAATGCTCGTGTCGAACAATACGACGACAACGCAGAAACTGTCCGATTTCAGCGTGTCCGCTTTGTGTCGAACTTCGCCCGACCCGGGGGCGGCTGGTCAACCTGCGTCGGCCGATGCCGTCGTCACGAATTGGAGGTTGGACTCGCTCCCAGTGCCCGCCACATTGCCTGTGCTCCCTTCAGTACCACAACCGCCAGGTAAGAAAGTGCAATTGTAACCTACCAGTAAATTTGACACCTATAAACGACATAACGACAGCCACAGTGCAAAAGCATGTAAGTACTATTTTGTCCAAAAATAAGGTTTTGAGCTTCACTGGTAAATTTAGGCCTTGTGCACACGCTAATAGGAACAGAATTGAGCTACAGCGCTTCATTTCTCCTCAATGAATGCTTGAAGTAACCTGTTACATGGTTACAGTTACTGTTAGAAAACAGTTTTTGTCGTCCCCTTAACATTTTTTATTTTGGTACATACAGACTTTTGCACTGTGGCTGTCGATAAGTCCTTGTGACACGAGATAAGTGCTAACGCCGCCTTTTGAAAAGCTCCCATTATTTAATAGGTACCACGTTCTATATCGGTATAGCAAAGAATGTACGTACTCATATACACGAATATGTAGCATTCAGGAACATTTGCTCTAGATTCCAACCCAAAACTGGCTATCCCAGTTTTGGAACACCAATTAAGTCCTTGATGAATGAATGCCCTTATCAAGAAGTGAACTTTATAACATATAGTCGGGTTCGAGGTAAAAGTGATCAGGAGAGCCTGCCATAGTTTTCGATCAGCTTGACTAGTGGATGATACGGTGGATAACATGCCACATAAATGATATTTTCAGGTTTTTAACCCTCAAGAATGTAATTTGACTACTTTTACCTGAAAGGAAATAGTGATGATTCAAAAATGATCATTATGTATAAACTCAGTTTAAAAAAAACTAATTTAGAGCTAATAAATAATCATTTTTAGCTCTAAAACCATCTTATGGTGTTCCCCGAGGAACAGTTACCAAAATATCAATGAACATCTATTGATAGTTTCACAATCTCCGCTGAAACAATTGATCATGTTTATTTGAAACACCTTATTCACGTATTAAAAACCCTGCAGTTAATGAATATGACGAAGTTGATGGAATTGCATTGAAAACTCTTTATTAAATAATTTTATTATTTAATAACGTTTATTATACTTTAATAAAGTACATTTTACTGTCGTGTCTTGATAAGCAAAAACCTTATATTGTGGAAAAAAGTGCACGTGATCACTTTTACCACGAACTTGATGATAAAATGTATTGTCCCCACCATCACTACTAGTGCATATAGATATACGCAAAACGAATTTATATTTGATAATTTATATTTCTCCCAAAATCCACTGGGAATGACGTATGTCGGCACTCTCATGGAGTCCCCAACTCTGTAGTAACCAAAAGTGCACTAAAATGAAAATGGCCAAACAAGCAGATTGGCGCTTTTGGCGTGGTCGTAACGATATAATGGATATTGCTATCTACGTAGTTTTCATCTATTACATAACAGATTCTGTTACCAAATGATTATTGTTGATTAATCCGACAATTCAAATGAAAATTCAACTTTACAGAGTACCTAAGTGTACCTAACCTAGTGTTAAATTTTTCACTTCCCAAGCGACTCCGCGCAATACATGTGGTTATACGCGTTTTTTAAAAAGCATTAGGTATTTTTGTCGTTAATATTCTCGTTTTTCTGATACTTGGTACCTTAATTCAATACCATGTCCAACACATACCAAATAATGAGTGCATCTAGATATATTTGCTCAGGGACACTGCATACCTACACGTTCGACAGTGTAGGTACCTAATTAACCAAAAACTGACAATCCCAGTTTTGGAACACCACTTTCGTTGTTCAATGAAGATCCGTATGGGTTCAACATGCATATGCGCTTCAAAAAATGAACTTTATTCATTATGTCTTCATTGTGCTCGTTGCTATTTGTGTTTTCTAAGTTCCACAACAACAGCTTTGATGACTAAATCATTATTGTTAATTCATCATTATTGTTAATTATTGTTAATTAATCCCACGATTCAAATTAAATTCAATCAAGCTCCTAACCAACCTTTAAGTGGATGTGTAACCTAACATTAGGTAAATTTGACAGCTATAAGCGACTCAGGGCAAGATAAGTGAGTGGTTATGTCCAATATTTGGCAAATAATGAGTGCCTCCTGGAATATTAAATATTTCGCTCAGGATTGCTAATTAAGAGCTTTTTGCATACCAATTACCAGTTTTGGGACACCAATTATGTTCGTTCAATGAAGACCCGACTGGGTGCAACATGAATGTGCCCCTCAAGAAGCGAACTTAAATCATTATATTTTTTTGCCCGTTGTTATCTGGTTTTCATCAGTTCCATTACAACTATAATAACTATCGCACCGTACGTATAATCAAATCCTAATTGTTAATGTTAATTAATCCCACGATTCAAATTAAAATTCAATCACGCGAGCTGACCATCTTCACTGTTTGGAACGGAAGGATTCGAGTTGTTGAGGGGAAGAACAACAAAGCGGCAAATTGTTGGTCGACTCACGAACCCGTTGATGAAATTAACGAAATAACGATTATTGATCTCACATGACACCAGGGAGACATAGGTACTTAACCCATTTTATTCGCGCGAATTTGGCGGTGGATGTGAATATTCCTTGTACACCAAAAAGACTAAATGAAATACAAGAAATTCGTGTGATAAGTAGTTAAATTGTAAATTATGTTTGTCGATAAAATGTGAATACATACGATAACAATTAAAACCTACGTTTCACGCTGTTCAATGCCAATGTTACTGATGAAATAGAGCGAGAATTGAAATCATATCACACATAAATAAATAAAAAATAGTGGAATTAATATGACAACGCGTAATTAATATCCCCCCAAAAAACACTCCGTGTAAAAATCACCCCGCCTCGCAAATATCATTCTTCAGAGGCCGGAAAAAGTTATGATATCCACTTTCCCCGCCCGCCCTTTTCCTCATTAAGGAGCTAAGTATAATGAAAAGCTTAACCACTTCACAAGCACCGTACCCCTTTCGAAATCTCCCCTTGGCGCTATTGCGAGACGTTTTTATTACTTCCACAAGAAACTAATACTTGTATAAAACGTTAACCACCATCAAGTATTAGTTGCGTGCAAAATTTCAAGTCAATCGGCGAAGGTGGAGAGGCTGTAGCCTTGACCGACTGAAAAAAGTAGAAAAACATGGTAATTGGTTTTTGAAGTTATATAACTCGGCTCCCTTTAGACCTAGCGACTTGAAACTTTCAGGGCTTTCTATTATCCACACCAAAAAAATTCATACCAAATTTCAAGTTGATCGGTCTACTAGGAGCCGAGATATGGCCATAATTAGCCTAAATTACCCTAAATTTCAGTTTTTTTCCCCTAATTTTTTTGGGGTTGAGATAATTGCTTATTTCGTTCAAATGGCACTGAGCCATGCTATAAAGAAGGTATGTAAAAAAATTCAAGTCGATTCGTCAAAGTGGACAGAATTTTCCTAAGGTTTCTGTTTTTTTGTTTCCAAAACTTTTTTGGGTTGAGATAATGGGTTAAATCTTATATAAGGCTCTGTCTCAAGGTTAAATGAAGCTCTGTGCAAAATTTCAAGTCAATCGGTCAACGTGGAGAGGCTCCAGCCTTGCCTGTCTGAACAAGGAGAAGAAGAAGGAGAAGAAGGAGAAGGAGAAGAACAATCTAAGGCCGAAAAACCGGGTTTTTGAAGTTATGTAGCTCGGCTCCCTTTAGACCTATCGATTTGAAACTTTCAGGGCTTTCTAATATACACTCAAAGAAGACCCACACCAAATTTCAAGTTGATCGGTCAAATAGGAGCCGAGATATGGATACCTCGAAAACGCGTTTCGTGACGTCCGGTAAACATGCACTCGGCATCGTTCGTTTTCTCAACTTCTTTGCTTGGCGGGGCGGAACGCTACCGCGTTC
This sequence comes from Stenodema calcarata, assembly GCA_963920205.1. NCBI lineage: Eukaryota > Metazoa > Arthropoda > Insecta > Hemiptera > Miridae > Stenodema > Stenodema calcarata. The sequence goes on along the minus strand of OY986062.1, from coordinate 13,974,745 downwards.
CTAGATCGTGAATATTATAAATAGCAGAAAAATATAACATCTCTGATTTTGAGTATAATAGGTACTGTATTTATGTAATATTGGTATCTCCATCGTATGGATACCATTATTACATAAATACTGTAAGTACCTACCTATTATATTCAATAGGTATCAGAGGCGTAATAATAATTTATTTTGGAACCTACTAGGTATACTTAAGATCCTATACTAAAATATATTTTAGCTTACTACCCTAAATAATGTTATAATAATTTACGGCTATTTATATTTATTCATGATATCGATTTCACTGAACAGTTGAAATTCATAAATCATTACAAAAAACACACATTTCATATATGAACCCCCCTCCCCCCCTCCACCCATAAAGTGGCCCGTTTCTGCCCATAGATTGCCCGATTCTGCCCGTAGCTTTACGAACTTTTTTGTGCAAATTTGAACTTTTCATCTCAATTCTATCGTGAGTTATCGTCTGAAATGAATAAAATTTGCCTATATAAAATTTCTGAAAAAAATTAGCGTTTACGAGTTTTTCAGTACTCGGTACGAAATGGGTTAAATCAAAGAAATTGTCGCGGTAGTAATTACGTTATTACTCATCGGATACGTCATTTAAGGTCCGGTAGCGATCGTATAAGGACAAGCCCGTCCCACCTACGCCCGCCCAAGAGAATAATGGCGGCAATTATGCAAGTGGGGAGGGCAGACGTGGAAGCGGAGCGGGCCGTTATGAGGGGTGCATTTGTACGATCAATTGCAATTCGGTGTAATGAACAATAATTGTTTAGGTACTTATTGTTACTTATGAATTATTCATAGGTACCTATGTAAAATTGATTTTATTTTTTCAAATTCGTCTATGCTTGAGCTGCTGTTATGGTCATTAGATGGTACTTCTCAAGAATCAAAGTACCTACCTACTCAAATCTTATAGCAAATTCCACTTTGATTCCGACTATGTGGCCAAAAGTTAAAATTGAATGGAGTAAAATGGAGACATTTGAGTTTAAAAGAGAAAAACATGGTTTAAACCATAAACATAAACATTAATTTAAGTCATAATATAAACGGATAGAGAGAAAAATATGCGGATGGTGGCACTTCATTCTGTATGTATTTTTACGCAAAATTTGCTTTTGCATCTACGAGCGCATCACGATTTATAGATACCTACCTACTACACACAAGATACCTACCTACATATTAGATATATGAATATAGGAGATTATTGTTTTTGCCTTTTGTCGAAAACAGCAGCAGTTTCAATTTTAATTATTAATTAATTGATTCAAATAATTCATTTAATTTTAATTAATTCCAACGGGATTATATTCTGTGAACCATGCATTGGCATGCCAAACAAATCCTCTATACCTGTTTCTGTCACTATTTTTGACAAACCTAAATCACCTTTAAGCACACCTTGTGCAGCGTACCCTTCAATTGGAAAATGGCGAGGGAAAAGCTTGATACGCACATTAGGATTTGAACAGGGCATGGTATGGTACAAAATCCATAAAATATTGGCATTGTACATTGTACTCGAGTGATCTGTGTGACCGCAGTGATGTGTTAGAAGATTTTGAACATTTATTTTCTGTCTACCTTAAGTACGAGAATTTAAAGGTTTAATTAAGATTTAAGGGTGTATTAAGAATTAAGATCAAATGTAAATACCTTGCAACATGTTACCTACCTATTGCCATCAATGAAGGGAAAAACTCATTTGGAAGCCTTATATTGCAGTCAACCCAGATTTGATTGGTCGGAAATAGCTATTATTACAGCTGTGGGCTGAACTGGTTATGAAGAATATGTTCATATTAGTCGCTCAAAAGAGGGAAGCCCTTCACCTGAGCAAACTTCTGTCCAGAATTCACAATTTAACATACCTATCGATTTCCATTGAGCCAAACATCTGCAATTGATTGTGACAATTGGTTTAATTGCTCCGTGTCCTGTGTACGCCAACTGCTCAAACACCGGTAAATTAACTCTGTTTGTTGGTTTCGTCGGAGTCAAATAATCCGGCTCGAGGTCAATTAGGCGTAGATACACAAACTGAACGCGTTCTAAAGACATAGCGGAATTAAGAAGGTTTCGAAATTAACGGCGATCCGTTGATAATTGGATGCTACGCCGCGGCTTTGTGCCATTTCTCATTTAGACGGATCAATAACACTATTATTGAAGACAAAAACGTTTAAACGAAAAATAAATAAAGACGTTTGCAGTTTGTTTTATCAAAAACATTGTTATCGTAGTGAAATTTGTATGAGGACGTTTTCACCAAGAGTTTGACAACTACTGCTGCATATTACAGCTGAACTGCATGGATTGGCAATAATCGCACGTTTGCGCAAGCGCAGAGGCTTCTACAGGTATCTCAGTGCTGGTCCATAACCTAGTTATATAAATTATTAAAAATTATAACAAAAGAATATTCAAATTGGCACTAAAATATCCAAAAAACTCCAGGTTGTTTTAAAGATTCTTTGAACTGAACTCCATTCAAATTTGTACAAATAGCTGGACCTTTCTATCTGACGTTTTCCAGATATGACGTTTTCAAAATTCATTCCGAATCCCTTTCTATTGATTCAGGGTTATGAAAGCCCGTTACCCAAATTTCATAATTTTAGGAGGAATGTTTTTACTATTTGATTTTCTGAATCTACGTACCTATCTTGATACGTAAATGAACAAATTTCGAAGGGGGTTCATTATTGAAGACAATAAACCAAAAACGTATTGTTTTAGTGAATTATCGAAGAATAGGAAGCGGTTGTTCTCGGTCCAAAACTTTTACAACTCGAATTTCCGGAATATTTTCATTGTTACCAAAATCCGTTTCAGACCATCCAGAATTAACTACCAAAAGGCACCCAAAATTGTATGAATGTGTATAATATACAATGTGTATAATATCATGTATTACAGACCATTCCAGACGATAACTCTTGATAGAATTGAGATCAAAACTTCAAATTTGCCCACAATATCTGTCTTAGCAATCGAAAGGCCTAAATCGAAAGGCCGAAAGTTCCTAAATGGGCAAAATCGGGCCACTCTAAGGGGGGGGCTTAGGACAATTTTAAGGGGGGGGGGGAATTACCCATAAATTTCAAAATGAAATAGTCTGACAAGTGACACCACATTTTAAAGGTTTTTTTACGCTGAACACGATGGTGAAGTCAGAATTGCGATATTTATAAACTGAGGTGTCACTCGTCCGAAAAAGGGGACAAAATTTGTTATAAAACCAGTAAAATTGAGGCATTTTACATTAAGCCAGTTATTTCTTTGCAAATTCTCTCTTACTGCATGACTGTGATTTTTTTTTTCATTTTTTGTACCTATGCAAGGTACTTAATGTGAATGACTAAATCGTTTGTTATGGATAATAAATGGTAAAAAAAAAAAAAAAAAAAACTCCGTTGGTGATGAGCTTTGCACACCTTGATCTTTATGAATTCATACAGCGTCGAGCTAGATATAATTACTAGGCAGGAATTATTTATACGAACGATCTCCAACATTGAGTTTCCTTAGATGAAGTTGGTAGTCCACCGGCCCCGCTCCGCTGGGTTATTTTAAATGAATGATTTATCGGGTTGGATAGGTCCGAGAGGACGGACACACCTGGTCGCGAGTTCCCTCTCAAAGACGGTTTCCGGACAACTTAATGCCGACTCGGTGAATCACGGGATTATACTGATGTTTATGGCTCAACCCCCCCCCCCCCCCCCTCCCTTCCACCATACGGCTCCTGAGGGGCTAATGAATGAAAACGGTAGGAGAAGGATCATATTTTGTTCGCGAGCTGAGGTCCGGTAGCTAAGGCCGATGCGCGGCGCGAAATTACGAGAAATTTATCGGTTGTAAAGTTGTCGAAAGGATTCAAGAGTAAGCAGGCGACGTATGATGTTGATAGGGAGGACAATATTGGGAATTGAGGTACTCGGTGGAGGGCTGGTGATATTAAACTCACTAGAAGAAGAAGACTAAAACATGTTTATGATACTATAAGTGAAACAATTAAATGAATGCAATGAGTACAATTACGAGTACTCGTATATAAATTATTATTTTTTAAACTGTAGGATGTTTCTTACAGAAGTTATGGCGATTTTAAGGTGAGGAGATGACATGAAAAGCTTCTGCTGGGTTAAACCATGTAAACATATAACTAGGAGGTTTTCGAGGATAGGTACTAATTACGAATCTGAGGCCAGATTCCAAAAAATGTTTACGAGATTTTTTACGAGTAGGTTACAACCGTTTGCTGCCAAATTTGGTATATACCTGTATGAAGGTATTTGATGTCACTGACTTTGAATCTGAAGTCAGATTTTAAAAAGTCAAAATGACTAATTCAATATGGCGGACATATTGTCGACATTCGACATTCGTATTTACGTTGGCTAGTTTTGGTTCATCCTGAGTATTAGATACCTCAGTAACTCCATAGTGGAGGCGTTAAATGTTTGTAATCTGACCTCAAATTCGTTATTAGCATCTTCGGAAACCCCATAGTTATGCGTATGAAATGGTTTAAATATTGAATGACAACATAGGGTTTGTTTAGACCAGTACAAGTTTTTTATGTCATCCCTCACCTAAACATCGCCATAATTTTCGAAAGAAGCCTTTTACAGTATCATTCAAAGTTTAATTTTAAAGGGAATGAGTTGTACCTACTAGATGATGTAACGTGTAGAAAAGTTACAACAATTTTGTCCAGCCTGTATCTAACCTCAAAAATAGCCAAATTAGGCATTTATCGTGTACCTACATAATCCAAGTATCTCAAAATTCAGAGGTGATAGGACAATTCTGAGCTCGGATTCAGATTCTACGCAGAAAATGATCTCCAGCTGCTCAACAAAAACCAGAACCCAATTATTTGCATACCTGTGTTATCATTTCTTTTATTAATTAATTCATTTTTTATTATACAAAACTTTTAGCGAATTTTCGAAGAAAATGAAGCTTTTGTTCACGATCCAAAATCTTTAAAGCTCGAAATTCCGAAAACATTTTATACCAAAATCCGTTTCAGATATACTATGTATACGTGCGTGTCATTCCAGACGATAACTCTCGATGAAATTGAGATAAAAAGCTCAAATTCGCACAAAACATCTGTCTTGGTAATCGAGAGGCTGAGAAAAAACTAAATGATCTGACACAATTCTAGTGGTGAGTAAAGTTATTTTTATTTTTATTATGGCTGTGTAATCTACATAGTTAAGAAATATAACTCTCATTATACCGACATTAAACAATAATTTTTTAATGTCTGTATATCTAATGAGAAATATTTCTCTGTGCATATTTCATTCTCTCTGTACCTATTACATTACTCTTCGTAGTACTTCTATGTATTACATTACAATTTTTAAGAGCCTCGTTGAGGTCCTAAGCCTCCTTCAGCATTATCGGGCCCCAAACCTATTAGCCAAGTAAATATTTTGGCTTTTGAAGGCATAACGGGTTGTACCTATTCTCTTGAAATCCGAGCCGGAAGATACTTGAAGAACAAATAAATTATATAATGAGGGCATCTTGATGTTTAATCAACGTTTGTGGTCTTGACTTCTGCTACTTACTGGACAGGGGAGCCATCTCCATGAGCTAGACTCTAGTTCATAGAGATGGCTCCCCTGTCCAGTTACTAGAACAACCAGTTTTGCAAAATGTAACAGAAAACCCTTAATCAAAAGAGGACCTTAAATATTACTAAACTTCCTCTTTCAGTGGCACATTTTTAGTGATGTTAGGTGATGTTCAGTGATTTTTAGTGGCACGTTCAGGTAAATGTCAGCTCAGATGAGTAATTTAAAATCAGCCGAGCGTTGGTTTCGTCAAACGAGAAAAATAAACATAATTGCAATCGAACCGGCGATTACTGCGAGCGAAACCGTTCTTGAACGCACCCAACAAACCATTAAGGGAAACCCTTAGGGTTGAAGAAAACATCTGTCTTCTTCTCCTTCGGAAGAGTTGTAATTTTTGTTGTAAACGTCGCATCTAATTGGGGCTCCCACTTCCACTGCATTACTTCTCCACTAATTAGGGTTATTGGCGAGGTGTGTTCGAACAAAAGGGGCGCGAGTTAACACGGTACGCACGCGTTGAAAATTACAGCGCAGGCGCGCAAGTGTGAACACATAGAATATGAAAAACCGTTGGGTATCATTATTTTTCACATAGCCACTGTCGTAAAGCAATCTGTCACTTAATTGACCATAACTGGCGCAGTAATATTTTTTAATTTTTTTTTTTGTCATAGCATACCATTAATGTCATATAATTTCATCTCAATGATTCGTTATGACATCAGATTCAATCGATGTTTACGTGTTTATGACATAGTGCCTCCTCCATGATCATACACCGTCCGATTCAAACCCATTATGGATTGGGTTGTAGGTACTAAACTTGTCCTGGATCAAACAATCGAAAATTGAAATGTTGAGGTCTTCAAATGTTAAGGTAAATCGATATCTGTTTCATCACCTTCAATATCCGTAACCTTCAAGTTTAAGAGGTTTTCCGCAGCGTCGCGCGCGAGGAGTGGTTTTCAGGAGCGCGGTCACAGGGGTTCTCCGCAGCCGGACAGTCGGTATGTGGTTGTAGATAGGGGGTATCGATATGATGTTCATACTATAGCTGAGAGGAGGGAGGAGGAGGGCGGAGGAGGGCGGAGGAGGGCGGAAGAGGGAGGAGGAGGGAGAACGAGGAGGAAGTACGAGAACCAGGAGAGAGGACGAGGACTAGGAGGAAGAGGAGACGGGAGGACAAGGACGAGTAGGAAGAGGGAGAAGGGAGGAGGACGAGGACGATGAGGAAGAAGAGGAGGACGAGGACGAGGACGAGTAGGAAGAGGGAGGAGGACGAGGACTATGAGGAAGAAGAGGAGGACGAGGACAAGGAGGAGGAGTGATGAGGGAGGAGTGATGAGGGAGGAGGGAGGAGGGAGGAGGACGAGGACTATGAGGAAGAAGAGGAGGACGAGGACAAGGAGGAGGAGTGATGAGGGAGGAGGGAGGAGGGAGGAGGGAGGAGGGAGGAGGGAGGAGGGAGGATGGAGAGGGAGGAGGGAGGAGGGATGAGGGAGAAGGGAGAAGAGGAGGACGAGGACGAGTAGGAGTGAGGATGGAGGAGGGAAAAGAGTGTCGGGAGGAGGGAGAAGGGTGGCGGGAGGTGGCGCGCACAACTCGGGGTGTGTCCATCTACCTCTGTTATATTTCGGCTTCCCTATCAACCCCACCTCTGTGCATTGGATCCGGAAGTGAACACGCCACACAATTTAATGATCTTTTGGGGTTTTTGGTTTATTATCTTTGGAATCACCCAAGAAAACAAAATAACCCCTCAAAATTTGCTGCCTATCGTTTCAAGATACATAAATTCAGAAAATCAAATAACAAAAATCCCTTCACTTTGCCCAGTTAGCGTTGTGCTAAAGTTTAAGAAATTCAGACCAACCCCACAATGATCCTAGAAACTGTTCATAACCCTAGGTCAATGGGAAAGGGTTCGAAACAAATTTTGAAATTTTGGAAAATTCATAACTCGAAAATTTCAGGTGGAATGGCATTTTTGGATGGGTTTTTTTGTTCACATTTTAATAAAGTTTAATTTTTAGAATTTTTAAGTCCATCCGGAGCTTTGTACAATTCGAATTATAATTACCTATCTGTCAGTTCCGTCTGTACCCTGTTTTTTTTTTTTTTTTTTTTTTTTTTTTTTTTTTGCCTCTCCGTACAACAACCAATCGTTACCCTCCGATTGAGTTAAGTAACGCGGTCAGGAAAGCGGGGAAACGGCGTAATTCTCCCACTTCGCCGGCCTCAAACCGAGTGGGCCATTTCGGGAAGATGTCACCGTGAGAAAGTTCGCGCAAGCCATCGGGCGATTACTGAATCGCGAACCAATGGTTTTGTCCGGCGGCCGTGACGAATTCGCGACGGCGATGGCGGCTGCGCGAAAGGGGACTTTTGTGGGGAACGACGGCTTCCTAAGTGCACAACTGATTTCTCTTATCTACGGATTTTCCTTCTTTCCGATGTATCGTACCCAGGAATACGACGTATGTATTCAAGTTGAACACTTGATGGTGTAGCAATGGAGCAGACAAAAGCAGATATATTTTTCAAGAATTAGGTATTATGCATGTAAGAAGGAGTGCAAGTTGATACATTTTCAAACCATCTGAGTCACTGTTGAAATTACGTAAGTGACAATTGGTAGGTACGTCTGATATTGTCAATCAGTGAACTGGGCTCAATCCCCACTGAAATACGTCCGAATATGATAAAGTACAGGAATTATCAAAATCGGGTTCTCACATTCTTTGATTCTTCGAAAAGTTGCATATGCCTCTCCGAGCCCCGTTTTTGACCCATAAAATTGAAATTTTCACGTTTTTTAAACTGAAAAATACTAACTTGTGGCGAATAATTTCTGACAGTTAATTATTAATATCTTCCGAATAGTGTGAGATATATATTTTAAATCCTTAGAAAATGTCGGGTTTTGCGCAATTACGTGGTGAGGAGGGAAAAGCACTCGGTCTTATACCGACGAACAGTTTAGCCTCAACGACCAGGTACAGCCTGTACTCAGATCAGACCGGTCCAAATTGCCTCCAAAGCTCCCATCGCAATATACTCGTAAACACACCAAGATTACTATCAGTAACCTGTAACCTAACATGTTTAATATTTCAAAATCTTTACATCGAAATCACTATGTTCACCATCAACTGTATTAGAACACCCCCCCCCCCCCCCCCCCCGACGACCAGAAGAGCTGTCACACCAAGTTCAACAGACGGTGAGACAACCCTGAAACCGCGGCAGCCATGAAATCGTGAAAAAAAGCAATTTTCAACGTGAGTTGGACGATTGTACAGGATGCGACATACGTAGAGGACGGTCGAATTACGCTACTAGGAGAATATGTAATTACACTTTTGTTCACAGAGGATTGTTCGGGTAATTGGGCCAATCTGGTCCCTCAAGGCTCGCTCAGGTAATCACTTTATTGGCGTGTCGTGGCGGCCGGGTGTATTTTTTCGGTCGTAGAAACCTATTCACGGTAGTTTTCGTAATGTCTGAGTTTGAATTGAATTTGTGCGTGCTTTGCATTCGTGTCATTGCGAGACAATCGTAACTGCCCTTACGTCAATTTGTCGTTGGATACTTCAACGTCTCATGGCAAGGATCGAGAATACATGGGGAAAACGGGTGTGAAATTTTCGACCTGATCTCTGTTCTGTATAAATATCCTTGTAGGTCCAATAGCAATACGAAACAATTGTACTAAGGACGTGAAATATTGTTCAAAAAGGTGATTAATGGAATTAATATTAATTGAATGGAATTAATTAGTATTATTACAATCGTGGGGTTCCTTTGTACTTACCACTAAATATTCGACCAACATTCGACTCGAAAAAGACGGGAATATGTTTAAAAATATGTGTTACGGAAATCTCAATGAGAAACGTATTAAAATCAGTAAACTGATGTTGAGTATCTACGATGCATTATAAGGTGCACTGGATATGTCTCATTATCTCCCTATAAAATATGAGTTTTGTGTGCCAAGTAAATCAAAATAACGATAACAGCTAAACCTGGGCCTATTCTGCTTAAATTGTAAGTCCTATGGAGGCTACATATTATGTACATAATATGTAGCCTGCTTAGGACTTACAATTTAAGCAGAATAGACCCAGGTTCAGTTGTTATCGTTATTTTGATTTGGATATAATTTCATATTAGAAATTATAACTTTGATATAATTTCATATTGTGAAATTAAAACTTCATAGAGTGAATAGGATCAAAATTAGCTTTAGGAGCCACTCAGCTAGTCCGAGAATAATGGAATTAATAGAATTAATATTAATTGAATGGAACTTATTTGTATTATTACAATCGTGGGGTTCCTTTGTACTTACCACTAAATATTCGACCAACATTCGACTCGAAAAAGACTGGAATATGTTTAAAAATATGTTTTACGGAAATCTCAATGAGAAACGTATTAAAATCAGTAAACTGATGTTGAGTATCCACGATCCATTATAAGGTGCAGTGTTTATCGGTGCATGGATATGTCTCATTATCTCCCTATAAAATATGATTTTTGAGTGTCAAGTAAATCAAAATAACGATAACAGCTGAACCTGGGCCTATTCTGCTTAGATTGTAAGCAATTTAAGCAGAATAGGGCCTTACAATTTAAGCAGAATAGGCCCAGGTTCAGCTGTTATCGTTATTTTGATTTTGATATAATTTCATATTATGAAATTATAACTTCATAGAGTGAATAGGATCAAAATTAGCTTTAGGAGCCTCTCAGCTGGTCCTAGACCTATTCTGCTTAAAGTGTAAGTCCAATGGAGGCTACATATTATGTACATAATATGTAGCCTGCTTAGGACTTACAATTTAAGCAGAATAGACCCAGGTTCAGTTGTTATCGTTATTTTGATTTGGATATAATTTCATATTAGAAATTATAACTTTGATATAATTTCATATTGTGAAATTAAAACTTCATAGAGTGAATAGGATCAAAATTAGCTTTAGGAGCCACTCAGCTAGTCCGAGAATAATGGAATTAATAGAATTAATATTAATTGAATGGAACTTATTTGTATTATTACAATCGTGGGGTTCCTTTGTACTTACCACTAAATATTCGACCAACATTCGACTCGAAAAAGACTGGAATATGTTTAAAAATATGTTTTACGGAAATCTCAATGAGAAACGTATTAAAATCAGTAAACTGATGTTGAGTATCCACGATCCATTATAAGGTGCAGTGTTTATCGGTGCATGGATATGTCTCATTATCTCCCTATAAAATATGATTTTTGAGTGTCAAGTAAATCAAAATAACGATAACAGCTGAACCTGGGCCTATTCTGCTTAGATTGTAAGCAATTTAAGCAGAATAGGGCCTTACAATTTAAGCAGAATAGGCCCAGGTTCAGCTGTTATCGTTATTTTGATTTTGATATAATTTCATATTATGAAATTATAACTTCATAGAGTGAATAGGATCAAAATTAGCTTTAGGAGCCTCTCAGCTGGTCCTAGACCTATTCTGCTTAAAGTGTAAGTCCAATGGAGGCTACACACCAAATTGCAGCTTGAGAGAGTGAATAGCATCGAAATTTCCTTTATGAGCCTTTCAGCGGATCCTCGGCCAATTCTGCATAAAGTGTAAACTTAGTGTAGACTTGTCCTGCGGAGGCTACATACCAAAATACAGCTTGATAGATCTGATATTAGAGAGTTCCTAAGGGGTCATTCCTACGGACACAAGTTTGAACTTATCTCAACTGCGCATGCGCGTCGGCTGTGTCCGGACTGCGCCTCGAATACACATACATGTGTTCATTCCTCTCTCCGGACACATCCTTAACGAATAACCTTCCTTAACGAGTAACCTTACTTCGGGATAACACTGTTATCATAACAGTGCAGTGCCTAAGGGATGGATTTCGCGTTGTGCTAAGGTGACTTGACGTTACTTAACATGTGATCAGTTCCGCCATATTGGTTAGCATCCAGAAGTTGCTCGCCTTAGATGTGTCCACTAGATATGTCCACATCTGAATGGATTTATCTCTTAGGAACTCTCTAATAGCTGTAAAGTGGATTTTATTTCAAATAGATTTGTTTATATTGGATGAAAATATCCTGTTCACTCCGCCCAATTCAGTCAGGTTGGCGCCACGATTAAGAAGTAATTTGACTACATCTATCCTGTAGTTTTCAACCGCTCCATGCAATGGAGTTGCTTGATATTCTCCGTTTTTAGCTTCAATATTAGCACCGTTATCAAGAAGAAGTTTAACTAGGTTTAAATCACCGATTTCAACTACCAATTATTGTAATCGGAACGTTGATACCTTATCGAGAGAGCAATAACGGAATTGTCGATTTTTACTTTTACTCTATTCAATGAATCGAAATCATTTCATATAGGAAGTTGCCCGCTGCGTGGTAAAGAAGGTCCTTTCATATCGTTTGCCTCATCTCCGCCCGCTTGGAGTCCCTGAATGGGCACCCAGAGATCGGTGAACTGTGTCCTGCATGGTGAATTAAAGACGTTTCGAAGCCCACACGTACACGATCTTTCCTTTCACACCGACTCGGTCTTGGATTACCTTTCTGGTTCGAATCAATCCCATCAGCGAATCCCTTTTCGGATCATATTATTGGAACTGCCTTCGGGTTTTGGGGTTCTGAGTCTATTCACGGGAAGGAATCCTTCGACGCTGTACATCCGCGCACAATTACGGTGGAATCGAAGATGGCGGGTTGCTTTTGGTGGTTCGAAATAGAATAGGTACCGTTACTTGTGTGTGCAAATACCAAAATATCATTTGATCCCCTCAATTCGTACAAATCTCGGTTTTCATAGCAAAAATTGACCAGCGCACTGCACAGTTTAGTGTCCGTGATTAACAGAAATAATGATGACCTCCCAACAATTAACAATCGTTGTCCTTGATTTTTTTCAAGTCCGGCGTTTAACCCACTGGAGTCGTATTTTCCGTCGAAGTAATTTTCCTTCCCACTCACCCTAATTGACCGAACTACGCAGAGTTTTGCGCCATTAATCGCTACTTTAAAAATCACAACAACATGTGATCCTGACGTGTGCGTTTTCAGACCTCACTATCGCCTCCTGCAACCCTCCGAAAACCTCTATTCCTTGGTCTTCTTTTGGAATTCACATAATAACACTTCAACTACTCTCAGTGTTTTTTCAAGTTCCGTACATCCAGAGGGTCCTAAAACGACACTTTTAAAACCCCTCACGTAAGGTGAAGTGTAGTTGATAGGACGCTATCACTAATAATAAGTGTCCAATACGTATTTTTCTTATTCAAGGGACAACCCTAACATTTTGAGATCAATCATAAGGGACAAATAGGGTTCTTTCAATTCCGTACGGCTTTATTGACTCGATCGTTGACAGTAAGTAGGATTGCACACGATGTATTAACACCTCGTGGAAAGCCGGATTTATTAGCAAAGATGACTAACCATAAACATTTTATGGTCAACATTTAATGTTGAAGATCACGACTTCTATTGCCTATCGACGAATGACGAGGTTTTACTTGATTGTAAGCGATCAAAACAGTCAACTTTCTGCGGTGTCGGGGCGTCGTCTTCTTTTTGTGATGTCCAAGTACAGCTACTGAGTGTCATCAAAAGTTTTCATTAGGTCCAATTATAAAAGGATAAAACTTGGAAACGTTCTTACTTTCGACAACGCATTCCTACCTTCCACTCAGGCAGAGGAAGGCGGCATGGTGCGGTTCTTTGTTTTGCAATACGATTCAGCGGTTTATAGTGAGAAACTGTTGACTTTTCGGGATGCTCTATTCGAATGCCAATTCATTTCAAAAAGTTTTTCATGATAAATACGATCGTAAAGTCAGAATTCCGATATCTGATTCGGTTCTCTAACTAGAGCACTTTGAAGGTGAAGAAACGTGGTTGTTACTTGAGATGTTCTCCACAGTTCATCTGTTCTAATCTGATAACGGAATGAGATATCGCAATTCTGACTTCACAGCCGTGTTCAGCGCCTAGCAATGTATGAGCTGAGGTGTAACACTGCAACCAAAAAAAAATTGTTAAAAAACCAGTAAAATGGAGACATAAAACCACTTATTTCTTCGAAAATTTGCTCTTATATCCATGCTGCATGACTGTGGATTTTTTTTAGGTCAATTTACGCTGAAATAAAATACTTCTACCAAATGTTTTGTTAGGGAAAGGAACAAAAAATCGACAAAAATCCGTTTTAAAAATATATGACCATTTATTTTACGACAAGAAATATATTCAAAATCAAATAAATACTGGATTCTCAAAGGGATCCAAGCATGAAAAGAGCCTAAAGAAAGACAAAATTGAACATTAATGTTCCCATCCTCTGCTATACCGTGGAATGAAAAGTAGTGTACCTTTAGGGTGAACTGCTTTGTAGGTACACTACCTACCTTTGTGCCTTCAATTGGTTGAGCTTCATGCTATAGTACCTATAATTACTCAATAAGTTTAAGATTGCCCAAATTTGAATCAGATGTTCCAAACATTACATTTTACATAAAACCAGTTGTTTCTTCGAAAATTTGCTCTTACAGCCATGCTGCACGACTGTGGATTTTTTTGTTGGCCATGAAATTAATGATTTGTAAATTTCTTCATAAAATTTGTTCAAGTACCCATTCAAGACTAAATAAAATATATAAATAATAAATATGTGCCATTCACGACTAAATAAAATATATAAATAATAAAACATGAAGGCTCTAGAGGGGTTTAATGTGAAATCAGGTACTTACAGGCCGATCTCTTTCGAATCGGTGATGACGCGGAAAAGGCCGGCATCACTCCGACAAGGGTAGGCCCGAGGAGCTCGTTCAATCCGTCAGCGCCCGTTCAAGACAAGTCAGCAGGACCCACTTTGCGGAAGGGTAAACGTTCCGCTCCTGCTGATTATCCTTCGAAAAAGCACACGTTTACAATGGGTCAATTGAACAGGTGAAGAAGGAAAAAATAGGCACCGAGGATCACCGATAACGGGCGATTTCCCACGATGAAACTTATCCGTCATTATAGATTTGATTCGACGTGTGGATTTATTTCTACGAGTTTCCTTCCTTTTTTCGTGTCGAAGATTTTCTTTTTCTTTTGGATTCTCTCTGTCGAAGATCTGTAGCTTCTTTTTTCTCGAGTGGCCGTTTAAGTTACGATCTTTCCCGAACTGCGTCCTCCCGTCCCGTGGTTCATTTTCACGGTGAGTTTCCCGTTAAGATCATCAGAGGGCAGACGAGGCGATGACATCTTCCGTATTAGAAACGGTGGACCTCCTTTTCCGTCGATTTCCAAAGGTGTTTGCTCTGTTCGATTGTGAACTATTGTCCACGTGGAAGGCATTTTTCCTTTTTTTTCTCCCTCCGGAGGTTTCCATATCCCGCGGCAGAGGGAATCCTGCCCCTAACGGTAATGAGATAAGCTGTGAAACACGGTCCTGGATTTCGATGTCTTTTGTCCACCCGCGTGACGGGCCGAAGATTTTTCTCTTTCGCCATCTTTGTCCACTTCTTTCATTTTTTTTCTCTGTATGGAGTTTCCAGGGAACGCCAAACTGTCTGAGGCGATCACAGCGAGGGGTTATTGAGTATGATGGCTACTCGTGATTGGAGTCATTCAATGCGACCCGGACATCGGGTAGAAGGATTGGTTACTGAACGTGTGGTATCTATTGGCCACACTGAGGGAATATTCCCGAATTGAGCCGAAATAGCGGCGACAACTAGAAAATCGAAGCCGCTATTTTACAAACCTAAACCACCCTCCCTGATCAGGGAACTCAAGTAATATTTTGCTGGACGAGAGGACATGCAGGAGTTATGGGAAACGAAGTAGCAGACAGAGAAGCCAAACATTCTATAAAAATATTACAAGATTGCGAGCGGGAGTTTGCTGTACAAATTAATATCTCCACAAAATTGGAGAGACTGAAACTCCACAATGCAGATCAGTAAAAGTAAAGTAAAGTAAAGTAAGCAACCATTTCAGGTTGAATTTTTGTCCGACTGCCGTTTTTGGCGTCGCGGACGTCATCGGCTGTCCACCTAGGTGGATCAGAATTGTTCCGATGATTTCGCTTAAAGCTACTCATTGCCTCGCCCCCTTGAACACAATGCAGATCATGCGGCCACCCTGCAGAAACGATGGAACATTTGTTATTAGACTGCCCCGAGTATGCTGGTCCTAGAGAGGATTTTATCCACGAAGTCAAACCACATCTCACAGTCCCAATGAATCTGGACACAATCATTGGGACACAATCATTCGTCTAATTTTTTAAGAGTAACGAACATTAAAATATAACTATTTATGTTAATCAAGTCAAAGTCATAATTTATTTTACTATCTCAAAATCTAAGTGCTGATATAACAGGTATATTAATTTTTTTATTTTTATAACCACGTTAAGTTAAATGTAACGGCTGTATGCTTGTGCGAAGCCAAATGAATAATTTAAAAAAAAAAACTAGAAAATATGGGTTCCCAGATTGCACGATGGTGTAATTGGCGAATTTTCGAAGTTATGGATGTAGCGACCTGTAATATTTATACATATAATCACCAAGTTTGGTTACTACGTTCCACGTTACTATAAGTGTTTTCTTAAAAATGTACAGGAGACACAGAAAACTAATTATTCTGACTTCACCATCGTGTTCAGCGTTGAATATTCTATAAACTGAGGTATTTCTTATAGAACCAGTAAAATGGAGACATTGTACATAAACCAGTTATTTCTTCGAAAATTCGCTCTTATAACCATGCTGCATGACTGGATTTTCATAATTCACGTTTGACGAAATTGTTAGTTTTTTATAAGGTCTAAGTTTAAGTACAACCTAATCTTACGTGAGGTTGACCCAGCAGTTGAAATCTACTTAGAAATACCAATTTTCATCTCAAGCCTCAGGAGATGCACTGACGAGGGAGGTTGTTGTTCCATCGATCTTTACAGGAAATGATGACTCCCACCGGAATCGGAGACAAAAAAAGTACAACAAAACAATTCTTGGCGGGTGAAAATATGGGAAGAGATGATACAGAACAACCTGTTATATTTATACGGGATCGAGCACCTATGAAAAGAGTTCCTATTGGCAATTGGTCGCGCTCATGAGGAAAGGCTAGTCATGACCATGTAAGTTGTCCGTATCAGTGGGTTTCTATAGAGTCCCACCCGTCCAGGGCTCTTGTAAAAGAAACACAATCTCGTATGTGCGTCCCATGGTGAAAAGCCAGTGGGTTCACATACAGATTCTCACAACGTCTCGAAAAAAGAAACGTAATTGTCATTCCGCGAACCTTATCGTATCGTTTTTACATGGGCGCAAACTCCCTTTTATGAGGTGACGCATTCCGGCGGACCGCGGACGTTGAAGAGACGTACTTGAATATTTAGGGTTATTCAATTTCGTCGTATGAATAGAGACAATACTGTTACGTGGGGGTGTAAATTTCGCGCGAATTCTTATGGTCACTAAGTACTAGTTACCACCAGTAATACTTATTCTAATACTTATTAAGTATAGTAATACTTAATTCTTAGACGCCTTGCTTATGCGATGTTACTCAGCCTGAAATGGCTCATTACCACCACTAAGTACTCATGAAAACCACTAGTACCTGTATCATCTAATTCTCAGAAGCCTCGCAACAGCATTGAAACAAGCTCACTTCCAAGTCTTGATAAGTCACTTCATTTTTCACAACGGAGTCGTTGAAACGTCCGAGTTTACTTTTTCAAATCGGACGAGGCAAGTGGCAGATAGGGCCAACCGCTCTGAGGCGCCTAATAGATCATGATCGATTTTGCAGTATGGGGCAGAGGTGCTGGCTGATGTGCTGAATGTTTCATAGTACAGGAAGATTTGCAGTGGAAAGGAGCTCATCGGTACCAGCAATAGTCGTTTTGGCTTGTGTAATACCCATACAGCTGGATCAATCTGGTTCCAAAACGTGATCTTGGTGTCCAGCGTGACGCCTAAGTACGAGTATCTGCCAGCAGACATGCTCCAGACCTATGCTTCCACTCTTATCCGTAGGATGGTGGGTATGCGCTTTAATGTGAAGAAAACTACTTCTGTCTCCACCTCATTCATCAGCCTCTTGGCCCGTCCAATGGTTCGAGCAAGCTGGATTTAAACCAACTCAGTAGTCCTGGTGGTTTTCTTCTGGAGTCCTAGTAGGTCGGTGAGGAAATCTTTAAGATCCTCAGTTGGCATTTGGAACTCATGAAATGCGTGGAGAGGACCGCACCTCCAGGTTATGGGGAGCTCAAACCTCACTAAAACCTCACCTACCCTTGTAGGAAGTCAGCCCAGAACTGTTCAACACACTACTGAGCTCCTAGACAGTCATCTTCACTCTTCTTTCCTTTCCCTCAAGACCATCTCCAGATATTTTGATGACTGATTCCACTTCAGAAGTGGACTCATAAAATATCTGGAGAGCAGAATATACTCTTTGCAATAACTACGCTATTACTTCTGGCGTCTGGTGTACTTGAGTGCCAATATTCTCAGTGCTGCTTGTAGATAACGCTTTTCCACTACCCATTTGGTGCATATAAAAATGTTTTGTGCACATCATCTTCTCGAACGAACACACAAATATTCCACCTCATCACTCCAATTTTCCAATTTTTCCAATTTCTGTATAGTTGTGGTACTCAACAGGGTTTTTTTTTACGTAGAGTAGTGACCTGTACAGAACATAGTAAACCATTATGGAAAAATTTGCTCCTTTTTTTTCAACTTCAGTGTCGATGTCACATAATATGTCAGAACAAGGTATAAGAAGAACTTTATAAAATTACCGGACTTTGACAGAAGCCACTGACGGTGAACTATTGCCAAGTGAGAATCATGAATTTCCAATGAACCCAATACCATCAAATAGCTTATGATTTCTGTTACCGTGAAAAAAAAAAGAAAAGAAAAACTTTACTGGATTTTTTTCCCCTATTATATTTTCTTTCGTCGTTGTAACCCATTAAGCTGCCAATCACTCGGCGATGTTAGTTCAAACTAGTTCTCAAATCAATGTTTCCTTTATTCGCTCACGCTACGTTGAATTCAGTTTCAAACGATGAAGAGGAAACGAGACGAAAAAAATTCCATTGCCGTGCAAAACTGAAAAACGACGGGCAGAAAGGGCAAAAAAATGAAATCAACGAGGTTAACTCCCGCTTTGATGGGACGTATTCAATTAATTATACGAATACCCGTCATGTCTTTTCGGCGACTGACAGCTACCCTGATTTGGCTCGCATCGCATCGAATATTGTTTTTTTCGTCCATCTTGTGTGTGATTTGTTTTTTCATGTACCTACTTTCGATAGTTGATCAATTAGAATGAACTGCCAATACGCTTGACTTCTCGTGACGTTTTCATCTTTTTGATTCGGAAATCTTTCACATTAATATGTTAGATAAAACGGAATCCTCTCTTTTGAAGAGGCCAACAGGCTGGCCAGTTTTTTTTAAAGAGTCGTTTCACACGAAGAGCACCATTAGATATCAATAATACAACTCCTCGTCGTGACGTCACGAATGCCTACTAGTTCGCATGAGTCACAACTACCGTTTCTTCTCTTCAAAATCAACAAGAATTAATTTTTATTTATTTATTTATTTCTTCCACAAACGTTTGTTGGAGGTGGATTCCCTTCGCGCATTTACGTCACATTTCTAGCCAAGTCAACAAAATCATTTTCTACACTTTTCTCTCGGTCTCTTTCGTAATTCTTCGATGATTCGTTCAGTTATTTCTTTTGACTGTTATACAGCACCGTTTAGGTGTTTCAACGCCAATCATGAACAAGACACGAGCAGTTTACATTTGAAAGGTACTATAAAAGGATTCGGTTTTTGACATGGGTTTCCAAGGGTTCGTCGCAAGTAGTTTAGTTCGTTTTCCACCCACCTGAAATCCTCCTTGAAATACATGCATCAATGAGTAAGTACGTTTAAAAATAATTGAACGAACAATAGGTGATAATTGGCTGTTACCCAGATTTTCCACCAGGTTAAATCACCGGTGGATTGTGAGCTGTTGCAGCGGGCCATCCATGGTCTTGAGGAGTGGCGCTCCGCGAACTGCCTGTTTTTGAATCCTAAATGCTCACATGTCTCCTTCCACCGAGTATTGCGGCCGATCCTCTGACTATAATTTAGTCATAATATAGAAAATAACATAATTTGTTGTGTGGTGTTGTCCTCCAGAGGCAATCGGATATGGCGGATTTGGGGGTTGTCTTTGATGGGATGCTGACCTTCTCCAACCACATAGGGTTTATTGTTGAGGGCCTTGGGTTTCCTCAAAATGAACACCCGCGAATTTACCAACTGTCAGGCCATTGTTATCTTGTACAAAACCCTAGTACTACCCCTGCTGGAGTACGTTCCCCCCGTATGGTCGCCTTATTATGCAGTCCACAGGTACGATTTGGAGAGAGTACAGAAAAAGCTCCTTCGGTACATCGCCTCCAAGTTGAAAACCCCATCGAGCGAGGTTGACTATGGCCACATTCCCTGAATGTGCAGGCTTTCCCACTCTTTTGAAGCGTCGTAGTGTGGCTGATTTGGTGTTGTTTCATAAAGTAATCAACAGCCATCTCTCCTGTCCCGCCATGCTCTGCGGCATAGCTCTGGTGACCCCTCGCCCATAATTTTTGTGCACCCCAACCATAATTGTCAAAAACTTTTATATCGCCGTAACCATGGTAAACATCGGTTTATTATGAAGATAATGGGTAGGTATAATGGCTCTAATTGGTAGATCAAGAATATAAAATACACACCCGTGATCTTAAAGGTCTCTCACGAGGAAGATCTTTTTTCATGCAAGCAGTTCGAGATCGAACTAGTTATGCTTCGAATTTTCCCCCCTACTTCTTGTTGGGCTTATGTGAACGAGAGGTTGTCAAAATATGAGGATTTTTCAGGCACATTTGCTAGATCACCAAAAAGTACAGCGGAGAACTGTGCGAGTGGGTCCTCATCAAAACGAAGAAGCCCGAACCCGAGTCTTTATAGTCGAGCTGAGCCCGTGATAAAACCAATAAATTTATCCCGAAGTGTCGACATCTAGATCTTTGATGCACCCACCGGGCCTCCATTGTGCGGCGTTATCTTCTCTTTAATCTGGCGTTTAAAAAAATACATCCGCTCCTCGTTATTAGTTAAAAGAGGGACGCGAGGGCTCACGGTTGAATAGAAAACCGAACTCAACACCTCACTAATCACTTCGGTAATGGTTGTTTCATAGCTCAGCTTTTACTGCTTCGCTCCTTCACCCGAATTACACAACGACGTATCACGCTCCGTTTTATTTTTTTTTCGCTCTTTGTTCGAAAAACGCCGGTCGTGTGCTTGGTAGTGTTCATTTCACCTCTCTTATTTGTCATTCCGCCTTGAATGGACGCCTTCTTGCTACGGAAAAGTCGCTCTTTACCCGAGGATTGATCGCGTTTTAAATCCGAAATAGGGGTCGGGCGTCGGTACGTTTCAATGTGGAAAAATAGAGCGCGGAATCCGCCCGGTTTCTTCACGGTCGTATTGATAACACGCTCAGAGCGTGCCGATGATTCGAGCGGAGAGTTCAGTTTCCGTCGTTGGGTGCAGTTGATGGATTTCGAATTTGGCGTCCAAAAGATGTTTCATTGAGGATTTCGCACTCGAAATGGTAGCAGCCAATTATCACCTATTGATCGTTCCATTGTTTTTAAACGTATATACTCATTGATGTATGTATTTGAAGGAGAATTTCAGGTAGTATGAAAACGAACTAAACTCGTAGAACGAAATCGTGGAAACCTAATACCGAAAAACTAATACTGCCCTGTTAATGAAAAACGCCTTAACTCCAAAATGGTCGAAAATGAGTTTCTTACGCACCCCTCCTTAATTCAACCTCACCATTCCAATGGTCGAGTCAAAATTTCCAAATTCGACCAGGAAGGGGTTGATATTAATAAGAGTCAAATCTCAAATAAGCTTGGTGTGGGGAGGAAACCGCCTCAACTGCATGTTTGTTGAGTAGAAACACCTCAACGCTTCGTTTGAACATGCGTTGACGTTGTTTGTTTAGGAAAAAACCCAACTCGCTGAAAACTGAGTTGAAGCGTTTTACCTAAACATCGTTGGCTTCAGATGATGTGTTAATGGGTTCAAATGGCTTATAATAAGTTATATCCGCATGTTGGTGACCTGTTGAGATGTTTTCCATCAAAATCCTTCCCAAAAATTTACCTCTATTTGTGAAGACAAAACGCCTTAACTCGATTTAAGGTGTCTTAATTTAATAAACATTTGAAAAACCATCCAGAAATAATCGATAATCCCCTAAAATGCCCTAAATCGATAGCGAGTTATTCCAATTTTGATTGATACAATCTGAAATTTTATGAAGTGCCTGTTAATATTTAATAATTATTAATAATTTAAAAAAAAAAAGGATGATGAATTGGAGAAGTTCATGTTTCCTCATCCTTAGCAGCTTGACACATCTCAGCTAAATTATGGGTCAGCATGTCACAACTCAAGCTATTTTCCATTAATCCATTTTTCAGCAAGATTTGGCTTGTCTAGCGAACAAAACGCGCGATAGGGGTAAGAAATACACCCTAAATATCAAATAAGTGTACAAAGAACAAAGATAAAATAGCCCTTTGATTCTGTAAATTAGTAAATAGCCTTTAATTCTGTACATATGTAAATAGCTTTAGTTTTTTAAGACCCGACCGTCATCCAAAGAGTTTTAAATTCTTTCCCCTTTTCTCTTGCGAAAATTCACTCTCCCCACCCTCTTACGCTAAGACACAAAATACAATACTATTTAAGACTACGAGACATTTAAGGCCGGCTGGCCGATATTGTTCATATATGTACCTTAAAACACTTACATTCAAACCAATGTATGTACGTTTAAGCCAATAAAATCTTACCAATCAATCAATTCTGGTCTCGAGGTGAAACACTCGACTCATAATCAAAAGAAACAGGACCGAGCACCAACGGGAAAAATTTGTTCACTTGATTCACCCTTTCCCTAAGATCACGTCAGAACACAAGCGACCGGCGGCCCACTACGTCAGAGCCTATGACGTAGGAGCGTATGACGTCAGACGGCTGGCAGGAGGACAACTAGTACGTCAAAGCTTATGCCGTAAGAGCCTATGACGTCAGACGGCTGGCAGGAGGCCAACTAGTACGTCAAAGCTTATAATATGTGTCATAGTAAAGACATACCTAAAATGTCAATAAAATAATTTTTGAATATGACAAGAAGACTGTTGTTAAGTACCTACCTAAGATCTTCAGTCGGAGAGCACCACACCTGATCGATGCCGAATTAACCGAATAAATTCATACTTGAATAAATATAATTACCCAATAAATTTAAGATTGCACATATTCGAACGGGATGTTCCAAACATCACATTTTACGTAAAATCAGTAAGTAGGTCCTACCAAAATTTGCTCTTATAGCCATGATGCATCACTGGGGTTTTTTTCTTGTCATAAATAAATAGATCTTCTCATACAATCATTAATGACGTATATTTATGTACATATACGGGTTGTACTTGTTCGGTGTTCATCTCGTCGGTTCCGATACCAAAATCGGGCAGGTCAATCGCGTCCCGCGGTGTAACGGACTCACTTCGGATACATCGGGTTAACCACGCGAATACACTGCTAAATATAAGCAGTTGGTCGTGTCGCCTGAGTGGGGGAAGGACACATATTATGCTTTCCTAGGGCGACTCTCGCACTCGACATGGTTGATTCTCACTCCCGTTAGAGCGGCCATCGCTGTTTCTCGCGGTCCCCATCAGCCCCTGAGCCGGTTTATCGGTAGATCCCCTTCTCGCCAATATGCGATATTCTTGTCGCACTTCGCTTCTGCGCCAAAAAAGACATTGAACGTTGCAAAAGCGCATGTATCTACGATTTTTTTTATGTGTCGTTAGGACCCCTACGGGTAGTAAATTTGCAATGTATTAAATTTGCAACCCTGAAAAACAGCGACATTTTTGTACTAGTTTTAGTTTTTGGCTAGAAAGCAATTACCCAGCCGCCTCTTGTGGAAAAAATTTATTCAATCATTTTTAAAGTATATAAAATTCCCTACAATTTTAGTGGTACCCACCTAGTAGAACTCCGTAGACCAAGTAGAGCCGCCGTGTATTCTCGTGGTTGAGTCGATATATCCGCACTGAGTACCCTGCAGGTACGAGTACACTACGTTCCATTCCACGGTAGGTATGGCAGAGGATGGGAACATAAATGTTCAATTTTGTCTTTTTTTGGCTTGTTTTTGCCGAGTAACTCCTCAGTTTATAAATTTTTCAAAGCGATGTTGAATCAGAATTGCGATATCTCATTCCTTTATCACATTAGAGCAGATGAACCGTGGAGAAAATCTCAAGTAATAACCACGTTTCTTCATCTTCAAAGTGCTCCAGTTTGAGGACAGAATAAGATATCGCAATTCTGACTTCACCTTCAGCGTTTAAAAAAGACCTTTAAAATGAGGTGTCACTTGTCAGGCTGTCGCATTTTGGAATTTATGAATAATTTTTCCACCCTCAAAACTTCCCACAACCCCCTTAGAGTCGCTCTATTCTGCCCATCTACGAACTTAGTCTTTCGATTGCCAAGACTAAGTACCTTTCGGGATCGTTTGGATTGTCTAGGATGGTCTGAAACGGATTTTGGTATAAACATATTTCGGAAATTCGAGTTTTAAACATTTTGGACCGAGAACAACGGCTTCTATTTATTCGAAATGATTGAGCGGTGATTTTTCCCATTTAGCGGCCGATTTTCGACTTTCTGACTTCGCCACGCTACTCGGCGTGAAAGTTTGATGAGAAAGTGTCTTAACTTCATTTTGTTGAAATTATTAGCTATAGGCTGTGATGTTTCTTGAGCGACGAAATGTAACCGAAAGAAAACCTGCGTGCAATTTATTGTTGGGTCAAAGGCCACAGACCCGAAGCGCTTAATAAGATTCGTTGTACGTCTACAAAAAAATATTGATTACGTTTTAATAAGTAGGAGTTTTAGATTAACTTTTCCTTCGACTTGGATACGTCTCAGTTATAATTTCCGGCTTCGTTCTGGGCGTAGTCGACACTAAATCAGTCAAAAAACACCTCTCATCAACGTCGTGGCTTTACTTGACCTTAAATAAAATCCGGAATTAGGTGTAGGCACATGCTGATAGGTACTTGAGGAGCTGCTCCGACATGTGTCGTTTGGATGAAAGCGCATCGCGAGGGACGTGAGTTCCTTGGATATTATTAAAAAATAAATAGAGGGGTTTCAATGGACAAGGCGGTGATAATCAAATTAATTACAACCCGTGCTCGCGCCTTCAAGATAACAGATGGTTCGGTTGGGTCGCGAACCCCATCATTACTTTTTCCACCTCCACTTGGAATCTGTTGTTCGAGTGCTTGGTTAAAGCGACCTTTTTCTTTGCAAAAAAAGTTGGGTGTAATTTTGGTTTATTAGGTATTGTTAGTGTGGAACCACTGGAATCGACCGAGAAAAGAATATAAATACGGATAGTTTAGGGTAATTCTTTGTTTGAAATTATGAAAAATGTGTGGCCCACATCGATATTGGATCGACATTTTCAAACTTGTTGACACCCAAAATATACATAATATATTATATATATTCCAGACAATAACTCTCGATAGAATTGAGATAAACGTTCAAATTTGCACACAAAAATCTGTCCTAGCAATCGAAAGGCTAAGTACGTAGATGGGCTGACAAATGAAACAGTCTGACAAGTGACATTTCATTTCAAGATATTTTAATGCCGAACAAGATGGTGATGTCAAAATTGCAATACCTTATTCCGTTCTCAAACTGGAGCACTTTGAAGATGAAGATGATGAAATTGTTCTTGAGAAATGCACTTGAGATGTTCTTCTTTAATCTGATAACGGAATGAGATATCGCAATTCGGACTTTACCATCGTGTTCACCGTTTAAAAATCTATGAACTAAGGTGTTCATGATTTGATGTCCTGTTGATGATCCACGGGTTTCGTGGAGGAACTGGCTGGAACCTTTTGAGCGATGCGTTGTCGGAGAGCTTATACCTATATGTCAGGCGTCGAAAATCGTCTTTTGGGATACGTTCGGTTCGAATCACACCTGCCTCTGCTGCCCTTTAAGCCGTCCCCCAAGTCATTTAAATGAAACCCCCAGTGAAATCACCCCGATTAACTTGGCTTCCACATGCAAATTGCTCAGCTCAGCAAGTGTGGTTATCATCTCTGCAAAAATTGGCTGTCGAGCTCTTTTTTCCCTCCAATTTTAAAAATTCTAGTGCAGTCAGGGAATCGATGAATATTGCTAATCTGGTTACACCAGGCATGCGACTCGTCAAGTCAGCTGCATATTGCAAAGCCTTCAGAACTCCGTAAGCATCCGCCGAGTAGCTGGAGGAGGACTCCGGAAACCTGCGTCATTTGTTATATACCACAAGGCGCAACCCACACCGCTGCCACTTCTTGATCCATCCGTGAAAATAATGACATGTTATTTTTTACGAGTTATTTCTTCAAAATTTCGCTCGTTCAGCCATGCTGCATGACTATGGATTCCTAATTTATATTAATATAAGTGTTAAGGTAAGGTTTTTCTTGACATAGAACCTTCCTGGTAGCAGAACTGCTCGTGTACGACTACGCGTCTTGCGAATACGAAACGACTGCGCCAAAAATTCGTCCGCGCTCAAAACCGACCCGCTACCGTCGACAATACGACGGAAACAATGCTCATATGACCAGCACCGTTACATCAGTCACATATCTCACGAGGCCAAGGGCACAGTGTGAAAACCAGCTTCCTCGGATCCCTCGCGTACCCGAGCGCCCCCGCCGCGCCATCAACAATCGGACTCATGCAAAACGGCAGCTTCCCGCTGAGATGATGACTCTGCTCCGTCCAATGCTCCTTTGTCCTTTGCCGTAACCTCCCGTGGGACTCACCTGAAGACCCTTTTTAGCCGGAAAATCGGCGTCGCTAACCTTTACCGCTTCGATGCTCGAGCGTTTATTGTCCCCTCTCTCCCGTACAATTTTTTTCATTTCGGGTTTTATTAAGCAATGCAGACGCGAGAGAAGAGAAATTGTCTGCAGGTGATGTTTTTCCCGAAAATCCCGTCTTTCTCGCTATTTACGAAACTGACCGTTTCAAAAGCTTACGGCTACCAGCATCTCGCTGGAAATCCAACGCCCCTGCAAAGGTGGATTCCTCCAACTCGGAATATCGTGTTGGTTCACATTTCAAACTTCGTAGTATCCATAAAAGTCAGAATTCTTCCACAGTCGCCATTCCGTTTAGATCAGGGGTCTGCAAACGCAACGCACAGGTGTGGACGAAACCCTGTATCATGTCACGAAAGACTTTGTCGGCGTTCACTTCTTCATAGGAGTGGGAGGCGGATTGCGGTGTGGCTAGACATGGCTAAAGCCTTTGATGTTATTAGTAGAAAGAAGTTCTTGAAAAGCTCTTGAAAGAGAGCTCTTGAGAAGTTCTTGAAAGTTCTTGCAAAGCCAAAATGGTTATGGGATGGTTATGGTAAAGAATTGGAAAAGTTCGCAAGCTATTTTGAAAACTGAATGCAAGTTGCGGAAGTTGAAGGGGGTTTAAAGTTAAGAAATTAATCGTTTATCATTAGTTAAGATGTTATTCGCATGAGACCATTAGGCGGGACCAGTCTGTATCATTACATTAGCTCATTATTTCAGTATTAGTAATCGGAATGATTACTATGTATGAAGAAATATTTGGAAATGTGCTTACGTGTCATGTGCAGAAGATTCAACCCATAATTCGGTCAAAACAGCATTGACGTCAATAATTACGACACAAACACGATTGAAAATTCACAAATAACCATTCGACGCTGAGTTTCAACTTATTATAACGAGCGTCATTCCAGTGGGATTTCACCTTTTCAAAACCGACGTACATGTAATTGCGATCCCGAGTGTACCACTTAGAACCGTGCTATGGTAGACAATACCGTTAATTATCCTCGAGCGTACGTCGTGACGTCATTGGTTGATCAAAGAAGAGATTATTAATCCTGATTGTCCATCGATCTGGTAATATAACGCCGTAATGCCGCCCTTGTCTACTATAAGGTGCGATTGAGTTTATTGTGACGGTTAACACGAACAGAATGGTTGGGTGTTCCGCAGAAGGTTTCAACCGACATACAGGTGATTTTGATGTGTTGCACCGTTGCCGGAAGTTTTAATACAATTTAACAGCAGTTTTATAAATTTATTGGATAATTATTTTAATCAGTATTCATCAGAATTTGTGGTAATTTTGTGTTTCAGTCTCGGGTGGAGCGGCAGGCAGCGCGTCGACGCTTCGTGAATTGTACGCGCTCGCGGCCACTCAACAACCTCTAGCATCCCTCGTCAGCCACCAACAAAGGTTACTAGAACTCTCGAGGTATCGACAATATGATATCTTATCCCATCAACAAGGAGCTGTTACCAAACTGCTAGGTGAGCAGCTTCATTCAGTTGATAGTCTATAAGCGTTGAGAGGAGAATTTATTTACTGAGACGGGAACGGTTCTGTAATAGATCTATTGTGGCCCTTTTATGTGAAAATGAAATGAAATGAATTTATTCCTTCATAAAGTATACATGGCTATCAAAATAAACTAAACTACCATACTCTGTCCCATAATATAAACAACACGCCCTAGAACCAAGAACTACCCCACACCAAAGAACGCAGTTCTGTGCTGGGTGGGGGAGCCGACTCTCGAGTACCGAATATAGTACGAGTATTATACTATGCGACTGTGCGGACCGATTTCATAAGATCAAATTCCTTGACATTTTACAGCACTGAATATAAATACAAGAATCAAACAAATTTCCAACTGGTTACTATTTTAAATTTCGTATACTAGTCACCTAATATTAACTAATATTTACAATACATCTATATTGGGACCGTCACTACACATAATATGTATATTATATAGGTACTACTGAATAAATTTTCACAGGGTTGATATCCTTGGGATATGAGCCAGCTGAATTTACAAAAGGGCTGATTTAGCAGATATTTGACTTATTGAAAATACTTTAGCAATAGAAAACAGATCATTCGTAGGGAATCTTTTAGGTTGTTTTACAATGATTTTTAATATTGTCCTCTGCGCTACTGCCAATGAGTTCAGTCGAATGTATCGGGTGGTTATTCAAAATTGGGAGTTGAAATTATATTATTTGATATTTATACTTTATATGCCTGGGTATACTTCTTAAAATAATTATTTTTGATATTTTGGCCGGTTTAATTTAAAGTGCCTAAATTTAGTTATCTTCTTGGCTTCCAGCAAATTTCAATAGTGAGTCGTTTAGTCGTACGAGTTCTTTCGCTTGGCGGGACCTTGTATAGTATTTCTTGTATTACAATGAACTCATAATGTCATCAAAACGTATCTTTACTGATAGTATAATATATATCGCATCCGTCGTGGAATAAGGGAACAACTCAAAAAACGCCATTTTTGAGTTAGCACTGGAATCGTATTATGGAAGGGGTCTATTTTGTCCGTAGATGGTCGGAACGAGGCTAGTTCATTCCTGCTCCTCGAGTTTCCTCGTCTAGCCACTTGTTGCCAAGGGGATTAGGCGAAAGAGCAAAACTTCAAACGCGTTTTCCCGAAAATCAGCTTTTCTTGATTGTTCCCTTATTCCGCGACGGGTGCGATATATACTATATAATATATATATATATACTATATTATAGTAATTGTATCTTCTTTGGAATTCGCTCGATTAACAGGAACCTGTTATTCAAAAGCGTCTGCAGATGTTGTTCGGAAGTGTTACGTAGGAACTGCGAGTGCAGCATTATCTCCTGCCTCCCAAACGGAATATCTGCGGTTTTATGCCCTCGTCAAGAAATTGTTGTTCCATTGAAGTTTTAATACGGTGCCTTTCACGCTGAAATCCCCGAGTAGCGTAAACGGACGTTCCCCATTGATCATTTCCAAGTCGTAATGCGCGTTTCAGCGCGAAGGACGTTGAATTCCAATCGGATTAGCTCCTTCTTAAAACAATAGACGACCGATAAAAAACTCGTTGCTATAAGGCAAACAAGCCTTGGATTTTCCTATCTGTCATCGATCAACGCGTTAGCTTTTTTTTCCCCTCGCTAACTTCGAGTTATTTAGTTTGACCAAAAAAACGTGAGTGAAACAAGGGGATTGTAAATCAAAACGGAGAATTTTCCGGTGCGATATTTCGCTTTGTGACCCTCGTACCAGATTTGTTTCGATTGCGACAAGAAAAAACAAGAGGCATTGAAAAAAAGGGCAACCATCAATTCGATAATCGGGAGGATTGTGAAAAAGGTCGGACGGTTGAGAAGAATTCGAAATGGTCACGAGTCGACAGGCGGAAACGAATGCGATTTTGTCGTGAAACCGTTTGATTTTGGGTGTTCCTCGAAGCTTTATAATGTAAAGCTATCATAGGACATTATTATTTTACATAAGAAATCACATATTATGTGATATTTCAAAGGGACGACCTAATCAAAGTGACCAAAGAAGAAGAAGATCATTAATAATCAATAATTGGCAATCCCCAGGCAGGACCTTCTTGTTCCAAGTAGGACCTACTTCTTCTTCTTATTAGGACCTTCTGCTAATTATTAGTACGTACAAAGTGGACTAATTTTGTATAAAGTAACAGCAGGACATGAATTGCAGTTGAAACTATGATCACCGAATCGGCTCTGATTTCCTCTGATACTCGAACGAACACAAATATTTCACATCATCACTCCTATTATTTCGTGTTATAGGACGTAGGGTAAACCATACAGTAATGGGACACTTAAGGACATTCCGTATTGCTATACACATGTATTGCTATACACATTTTTTTCGAGTTTGCAATATAGTAATATTTTCGTTAGGATCTGCCTTTAACAGTCAACACCGTTTTTCTCATATTCGTTCATTCTTTCTCTTGTTGAGGTCAATACACTATGGACACCCCAAAAACACATATAAATTTAAATTTATTATAAATCGTCGTTCTAACTGCACCATGGCATAAATCAGATTTTGACCAAAATCAAAACGAGGTATCCATGTCCCTAGGGAGTAAGAGAGAGTTTTTTTCGAGTTTTGAACATGTATTCGACCCTACTGATGCCAAAATGGAACGATTCAACGTTGTTCATTATGATTAATACGCAGTTTTATAGGTTGCTCTCCTGAAAATTAGGGAGAATTTAGTTATGTCCTGCTTATGTTAGATCGACAATATTGTATACAAGAGGTATAAAATCCATGCAATCTATGCAATGTCATGCAGCATGGCTATAAGATCGAATTTTTGAAGACACAACTGGTTTTATGTAAAATGTCTCCATTTTACACGTTTTATAACTAATGTTGTCACCTTCTTAGCCGAGTAACACCTTAGTTCATAGTTTTCTCGACGCTGAACACGATGGTGAAGTCAAAATTGCGATGTCTCATTACGTTTCCAGATACGAGCAGATGAACCATGAAGAACATCTCATGTAACAACCACGTTTCTTCACCTTCAAAGTGCTCCAGTTTGTGAACGGAATAAGATATCGCAATTCTGACTTTACCATAGTGTTCAGAGTGAAAGAATCTTCGTAATGCGGTATCACTTGTCAAACAGTTTCATTTTCAAAATTTATGAGCAATTTCTCCCCCTGAAACTCCCCAAAACCCCATTCTGCCCATCTACGAATTTAGCCTTTCGACTGCCATGGGCGGATTTTTGTGCAAATTTGAAATTTTGTCTAGATTTTATCGATAATTATCGTCTGGAATGACACATACATAACTAGGTATATAAATATATACCATACGATTATTTGTTGTTTTGTTCATGTCCTCCTTGGTTGAAAAACCTTTGTCTATTTGGAGGGTTGTAGGAGGTTGTAAAGAAAACGGGGAAGTTTTTCCGAGCTTTCGGCTTTAATAAGCCATCTTCAGGGGTAGGTATTGTTTCATCGACCCAGTCTCTGTTTCTTTCTGAATAAACTACTCGTCAGGTTTATTTTGTTTTCTCAGTACCATAAGATTTTTGGTGTCTTTTGGCAGTGAATTCAGGGTTGTCTGGAACGGATTTAGGTATGAACATTTTTCGGAAAAGGGTTTGAGTTTTAAAATTTTTGGACCGAGAACAATAGCTTCCTTTTTTTGAAAATTCACTAAAAGGAGGATATTGTATACAAGGTGTATACAAGAAGGATATCTTATACAGGAGATATACGAGTACAAGGAGCATATTGTATACAAGAGGTATTCAAGGAGGATATATCATAAAGAAGGTATCCAAGGAGGACATTCTACACAAAAACAGTGATCTAGGTATACAGAAATCTGTTGCGTTAAATTAGCAGAGTTTTCAAAGATTTGTATAAATACTCCTTCCGAACGCTTCAAACTCACGTTAGAGGTTTTCCCTAACCCGTTGACAATCATCAAAAATGCGCAACTCATCAGTCTGAATGATCGGTAAAATGATCACCTCGACTCATGGAAGAAACACCCCCACTCGAATATTGATGGGACGACTGACTGGGGTTGGGAGCAGTTTCGAAAGTTATTATTCAACTTATACCCTCGTCCTCGGCGAGATGAGTGATAACCCGGGTACCGCTAATAGTAGACCTCGCGGACGGGAGCTCCCTCTTGAAAACGGTTAGCAGGGGTAATTTCGACGCCATTGAACAAACAAGGTTCAATCAATTATCCCCCCGCATTAAATAAGGGTCGTCTCCCTTGTTTACTCGTCGTCATAGTAACTCTTATAATGGCTCCGGGGTTTTTTTTCCTCCTGTTTAGTCCATTTTTTATATTTAAAAGAAAAACTCCCCCTGAAAACCACTTCATGTAAAACAGCATAAAGAAGTACCTACTGTATATATACGGCAACACTCGTCAGGGGCGAACCAAATGAGCTGAGAGCAAAAGAAAAATGCATGATTGATCATTCTCACCGGTGTTAATAGCATGGGCGCTCCTTTACGATCAATCTATCGATTTTTTTTCAACGTTATTACAAATGTATAAATCGTCTCTGCTTGGCTCCTTTACTAGTTAATTGCTTAAACGGCGGTAGACACGGAAAGGCTCTGATGTAAATTTCAGGTAGCGAATGGTGGTAAGTTCAAAGTTGAATAGTGAGCGCGCATGACTAAACGCAGAAATGCCCTGTGGGCTATGGGTTAATGAATCATATTTCGTCGCTCGAGCGGCAACTTCAGCTATCTCATTTCTCACAGCTTTTCAGGGAAGCCGTCAAACCCGTTTGTATTCCCCTGGAGAGCGGTTTTCAGGCTCGTTAGGTATCTAGTGGTATCCGACAGTTCCCGACCTTCGAGTACACTTGAAGTCCGGATTATAGAGAAAACTGGGGTTTGCTGGTGTTATTTCTTCCATTTGCGCGAAATCAGTTGGAAAATGGATCGCCGGGAAAAATCGTAAAAACCCAAAAGTGACCCAAAACTGAGGCAGCTGGTGTCGCCACATGTGCGATGATTTTTTCGAATTTTCGTTGACACCACAGCTTTGTCATATTTGAACATTTTGCATACGAAAGCAAGAAAGTTCTTGTTCTATAATCCCTAAGGAATTTTATTACCATGATACAACTTCAACGTTGCACAATGTCATGTAACGCAGTATTATCTTAGCATAACGTAAAAATATGTACCAGATTGAACTGAGATGAACACAATCACCCTATCAAACAAAAATAAATGGACCATACCGTACTCTAACAGCCCTCCAATACCTTTAAACATCTCTGCACTTCTTTTGGCGGTGATCGAAATTCAACTCACTCTCGTCGCCAACTCATTCATCCTGCGACCGGAAGAATACCACCCATGGGCAGCACAGCTGCAAGCTACTGTTTAAAAAAGAGTACAATACTCATTTTTCACGTCACCTCGAAAAAACAGACAATAGCTGCTGATTACTATACGAGCACCTGCGCCCTCCTTTTTTTCCCGTTGATAGCCGCTAATAAATACTCTCGATACAAACAATGTTCGTTTTTACAGGCTTGTCATCGTCGATGAAGTTGTGAGTCGAAAAGTTGAAAGGTTGAAGCTATAACTCGTGAGAAGTATCAACAAATCTTGGATGAATCCCATAAATTCTTTGAGTGCTGATCTGAATGAGTTCAGATTGGAAAGACGATAACCTTTAACTAGTTAGTTGGTTATAATTAACGCCAAAATTGGTGCATTCTATTCAACCATGAAAAATAGGCACCCGATGATATCAGGATCAGTCCTTGGGAACTGGGATTATATCCTTGGATTCTCTTCACGAAGAATTGATCGTCCAGACCCATATGACCATAGTGACTTCATATCTGGTTTAATCCATTAGCCACTATTACTACCTGATTATTAGCGAATTTTCGAATTTATCTTTAACCGTATTTCACCAGGTTTCTAACCATCAACTCTTGATATTGATAAATACCTGATTGTAGTCAACCAGGCTTATCAAGTTCACATTGGTCATGATTTATGAATATGCTGCAGTCGGACGATACGAAAACTGTGAAATATTCAGGTGTAATTGTCGAAGAGTGATTCCACTATGAATGCAAATACGCAACTTTAAATTTTGTTGTAGGAAGGTTGACACTTCTCCACTGATGAGCTTTCTCAAAATCATGCTGATAGAACCACCATGATCAAAATCCACCAAGTGTTAAAGGAACATAAAAGATCCACATAAGAGTTGATTCCAACATACATAACACTCGTACAGGGGTTGACTCTAACGCCGCTTAGATATAAACGGATTCAACTGTTTGATGACTCGCCAGAGGATTGAAATGTTGTTATTCATTAGTACTATTTAAAACAAAGTTGACAGAAAAAAACACTATTAAAATTCATGTTTATTTCCAGCTTTTTGACAAATAAGAGGATACAAAATATTTTTGTTTTGTCATTTGTCATAATTAGGTGAGGCAAAGCAAATTTGTCATGTGTAAGCTAATTATTTCTGATATCGACACAACTGCTAGCCCCCGCACAGGTTTTTAACCTGAACGTGGTCTGTTGTATTTAAATTTAGTACTGTTTGCTACCATATTCTTAGGACCCGTAACGTACTTTGGAGGCTGCAGACGTCAGAAAGTCGTCAAATGGTACATTTTAGTCAATATGAGACAATTTTTCGTCTTATCAAGAATTTAACGATAAGGTCAAAGAACACCTAAATTTGAAAATCTGGCCAATTTTCACCACACTTACCTATGTGTCAAATTCCAAATACAGATAACAAACTTTTGATGAATAAATACACTAATGATAAAAAAAAAAAAAAATCTACTCACATGCAGCATGACTATAAGAGCAAATTTTCGAAGAAATAGCCGGTTTTATGTAAAAATGTCACCATTTTACTGGTTTTTAACTCCCCAACCACCCTAGGGGTGGCCCAATTCCACCAATCGATTACCAACACGAATTTTTTGTGCAAATTTGAACTTTTTATCGTCGTCAAGTTTTACTGTTTTGTGTTGTCGCGTTACTTGGTTCTGGACGTGGACTTCCACAGATAAGGGATAGCTCGATTGAAGGTCAGGCGGTTCCTTCTGAAATGTAATGTTTTACGCAAGTACCGCCCAATTCATGTCCGGCCATCAAAGGAAACTAGTAGGTAGTGCATTTGGTCCCTAGTTCAGTATAGTGTAATTTGTGTCAACCGTCGGTTCCCCGTTCACGACTCATACTCTCGACGGTTGGGCCGCGGAATTGCTCTCGCCCAGGGAGGTTTTCTCAACCGCAAAACCTGAAATTATTGAAATGATGTGACCAAGCATGACTGCCATTCAAACGGGACAAACGACACATGTTTCCCCGCCATGACCGCGAGTTGACATCTGTCCTCCAAGGGAACCCCATGTGCCCCCGCCATAGTCTTCCCGTTCTTCTACACGACGTTCTTCGGCGCGCATCGCATGTTCGGGGTCTTGGAACGGAGTCCACAAGCGTCAGGTTTGCCTAAAACGATTCTTTTTCATTTCGAAACGTCGCGTGACGGCTTTCAGAATCTACTCGTTTGTGTCTATTTCGACCAATTTTTTTACCCCTTGTTCTTGCAGGTCGAGAGAGTACTCTAAAAGGTAGAAGCAACAGATAACTTTCTTACTTGTAGATTCGAACTGTTTCGTATAATAGGGGGTGCGCGCGTTTTTCTTAAATTTTTCTTCCAAAAGCAGATGCTTCAAAAATGGCAAAAATTCACCTCATGCGCGAAAATCACCTTCTCCTGAATTTATAGAAAAAAATAAATTCACAGTCATGTAGCTATAAGAGCAAAGTTTCGAAGAAATAACTGGTTTTTATGTAAAATGTTTCTTTTTTTCCAACATATTTTGTATATTTTGCTGTGTTTCCGTCATCAGATTAGAGCAGGTGAACTAAGAAGAACATCTAAAGTAACAACAACTTTTTCTCATCTTTAAAATGCTCCAGTTTGACAAACGTTAAAGGTATCGCAATCTTTAAAAATTTATGGGCAATTTATGGGTAATTTCCCCCCTCCCCCTTAAAATTCCCTTAAACACCCTCAGCCCGATTCTGCCTATCTACGAACCTAGTCTAAATTGTCCACACTTGTATGTAGAATGCTTGTATTCGCCCATAGTCAAGGCGAATACTGGACACTTTGAGTTTGACCTGAACCGAACGGGTTTATGCCTATTGAACAACAAATTGAGTCAATATTAATATCTAGCGTGGGTTTCAGATATTTCAAAAATTCAGATATTCACATATTCAGAAACTAGTGAGAAGATCGTCAATAATCCTGGGTGGATAAGTGAACTTTCCAGTCGGCCCTTAACATTGTTTCGAATTTCAATAATATTATAAAACACCTAAAAACTGCCCGAGTTTGGAATATGTGCTAGATTCATAAATGTATCTGAAAAAGAAACACGGGGGAATTTCGTTCGCTGAACCCCCAGATTTCCGCGGTACCCTCGTCAAACAAACTTCAGAAGGATCATCTTCGTCGATTATTCATCTTTTCCAGGGTTTGGGGCACTACACGAAACTCCTTCGTTTTCTCGAAATCGTCGACGTCAATAATCTGCCCGACCATGCGCTAGAAACGTCGGACTTTTCGTATAAGCGATTAACCTTCAGTCGATCAAGTTCTTGTACTTCCTCGTCTTCCCCGGTCCGTTCCTTTTGAAATGAAGGAGCTCACGTCCCGTGGTCATCGAAAAGCTTTTGGAAGTATAACTTATTAATGTGTAACCTTTTTTCGGTCACGAAAACGACGGTTTTTCCTTGTAAGATCTCGGTCTTGTCACTGTTGGATCAAAGGACCTCTATGCAGTTAGTCATGAATACGAAGGCGGTGCAGCGACGTCAAAGATTCGGCCCTTGTCGAACCTATGCATATATTTTCAGGCTTTCAGACATTCTTTTGTGCTGGTTGTAAGACAGTTTTCCTTTCAAGATGTCTGCACATCAATCTGACTAGAGTGACATTGAAGTGTGCTTATTGATGAATATTTTATCGAATATATCAATTATTTCGATATAATAAGTTCCGGTTCGTGTAGTGTTTCTGTAGCGTCTTCAACATCGAGGTATAGAACGAATAACAGTAATAAATCAAAAAATTAGCGGTCTGACGAGGAATTGAATATTCAGTTCGATTCGGTTTCCTAGAGCGGTTGAGATTGAGATATGCAAGAGGCGTTGCCGTAAAATATAGAAGGGGAGATATTCTCCATCTTCACGTGGTGCAAAACATGAAATAACACATTTCGCTTGTAACACAGGCGTGCAACAGTTGTTTGCAACTCCCCCGGTCATGTAAATGAAACCTTCAACGTCCGAAGACATTACGAACTATCTTTCAAGAATGACTCTTTCATCTGGCGGTTTATTATTGCGTAACGAGTAATATACCGATTTCGATATGCGTTGAAAAGAAATACCGCAAGTTGATCGGGTCTGACTTACGCCCCTGTTGTTTTCAACTGGGCTAAGTGGCTGACAACCAATCGCACTTGAGTTTTGTCTATGAAAAATACGTATTTGGCATAGATGGCTGGTCATAAAGGAGACGGTACCATTCAACCTACTCAAACCACTGGATGATTTTGTGGAAAGCGTTTTGGTTCAATTAAAAACGCAACGAAGAACAATAGCTTCCTTTTCTTCAAAAATTCGCTAAAAGGAAAATTAATCCTCCTGGTGCAATATATAAATTTATTACTGCCTTCAATAAAATTGTATGAATTGCACTATAACTGGAAAAATAATTAAATATAAATGGTCTGAGTATTTACTGGTTCTAGGCCTAAAATCCACGTCTCTTATAGGCAGCACGGGTAATATTGATACGTGGGTCCCTAAGATTTTCTTGCAGCCTATTATGAATAGGCTGCACCTCTTCTAGTAGTGAGGTTTGGTGAGATTTATTCTGGGGTTTTCGACGTTTTGAAGGAATTGGAATCTTGTGAAATGGAGATGAACGGATGATCTATTTATAATGGAATACGAGTGGTCGGCGGTAGGATGTACACAATGGGGGAGTTGGAAGCCAAATAACTCACCCTTATAAATTATTAAGGGCGGTAAAGCGCAAGATGGCCGCCGTCCCGTGACCCTCCTCTTTAGACACCTCACCTTCACCAATGATGGCACTACGTTCGGCAGTTGCTAATAGTCTTTGGGTATTACAGAATGGAGAAGATTCCCGCTAGGGCCGAAGGTTTAACGGATTCCGAATGATTCAACAGAGAGATCGTGGTACAGAAGTCAGGAAATTTATGTTGTTAATAGGTACTCGCTATTGAACTATTTCTATACAAATGAGGAGCTAAAGTGACAGTTATGGTCAGCACCAACAGTTCAATAGCGAGTATGTGGAAGCACATTATATCACATCCCAAAATTCGTATGCTGGTGAAGCTGAAGCTTGATGCAATTGCACGCTCGATCCTTCGCTAATGCCAAAGGGACGGAATTCTGGTTATTTCGATTAAACGATCATAAAATTAAATTTTATTACATATTTGAAGGATCATAATTTGATAACATCTATATAAATTTTATATAGATATCTCATAGCAAAAAATAGTGTCGTGCTCAAGAGCTATAAATGAAAGCATGATACGGACGCTCAAATGGATGAAATGCACATGGGCGGATGCAATTGTTAGGGAATTTTCGAATAAAGGAAGCTGTTCTCAGTCCTAAATCTTTAAAACTCGAATTTCCGAAAAATTTGCATACCAAAATCCGTCCCAGACCATCCTGAATTCACTGCCAAAAGCCATTCCAGACGACAACTCTCGGTATAATTGAAATAAAAAGTTCAAATTTGCACAACAAATCCCACCTGGCCATCTAAAGGCTAAGATGGGCGGAATCGGGCCACTCTAAGAAGGTTTTGGGGAATTTTAAGGGTTTTGGGGAGTTTTAGGGGAGGGACAATTACACATAAATTCTAAAAATGAAACAGTCTGACAAGCGACACATCATTTGAAAGGTTTTTTTACGTTGAACACGATGGTCAAATCAGAA
This sequence comes from Stenodema calcarata, assembly GCA_963920205.1. Lineage (NCBI taxonomy): Eukaryota > Metazoa > Arthropoda > Insecta > Hemiptera > Miridae > Stenodema > Stenodema calcarata. The sequence continues at coordinate 13,935,436 of OY986062.1, read as the reverse complement.
TTGCGATATCTTATTCCGTTCTCAAACTAAAGCACTTTGAAGATGAAGAAACGTGGTTGATTTGTTTAATGTCGTAAAATGACGGAAAAATCATGAAATTGCTCCAACTAAACTACGACGAAACCTTGAAATTGTGTAAAACGAGAAATTAGCAGGCATATTGGTGGAAATGTAGTATTTTCGTCCGGTTTAATGGGTTTTCACACATTCCGGGGTGTATTGAACACGTTCATTTGGTTCACTGAGTCGTAAGAAAATATAGGTACACTTTGGGCCGTTACGTCACACTGATTACTCATCCTCATACAAAAATCAACGATTCCCGTCTTTTTCATATTTTCGAAGTTCTTAGGAAACTTGTAGGGTGTCTGTGAGCCCTCAGATCCTTCCCCGAAAAAAAGGCTCCTAACGTATAAATAAAAGATAAAAACGAACGTTTAAGTCAATCTAATTGGAACCTCTCGCCGAACATTATCAACACGTTCTCTAATTAAGGGCAGAGGGAAAAAAAGTGGGTTCATGGAGTCCTCCAGAGGAAACACGGCTTTGGCTGACACGTCCGGTCGACCGTCTCTTCATCACGACCGAAACAATTTAGTTGACGACGTGTATTTCGCCTCTCCCCGGTAATTAGCAATTTTATTGAGCTATGAATATTTCCCCTCCGTTCTTTTCTTTCAGCTTTGCGGATTCGAGTTATAATTTATGGCGGTGGGAACGTTAAATATGCAAAAAGCCGGAAAGCTGATGAGTATCTCGTTTAAACGACGTCGTTAACAGGGTCGTTGGAGAATCGTAATAATTTTGGGTCGACTGCCCGATCGCAACGTCGTTCGGCCCCCTAGATGACACATTATTGAGGGTATTTATGGTAGCTGGTGAACTTCGAGTCTGACTTTAGAACGGAAGTAACAAAGTCAATGCTGGAAAGATGTGGGTGGTGTCGTTTTCCCATTTCATTGCCCATAGGAAGCCGTGACGGGCACTACATCTTGCTCTCAAGGGTGGATTTGGGATTTTCATGGGAAGGGGGTGAAGGGGTGTAGATTCTTAAACAAGGGCGGTTTTTTAAAGCCAGTTTTAGTCCATAAACATTAAAATATTGCTTAAATATTAACAATCTGCTTCAAACTGGACCGCAACTGAAAGACGTGGGTTTCCGTCAATGTGGGCTGCACAGGCGGTTGGCAGACCATTGTGCCTGGAAGATTAAGAAGTATAGTATACTTCTTTATACAGTAACTATACTATAAAATTCAGGCGAAAATCACTTATCGTTAAAAAACATTTTTTTGTACATATGGTGGAGGGGGAGGGGGAGCCCCCTCATGGATCCGCCCCTGCTTGCACCTAGCTAGGCAACCATCAACATTCATAATAACAGTCATAGTATGTCATAACATATTATGTATCGATAGTATCAAGCAAATGCGAGACATAGGTACTTCATAATATGAATATTATTTTAGATATGGATTTTGCTAGGTCCGAGACCAGTTGGTTGACACCTTAAACTTTAACAACAAATACATAGTTTTCATACACTTGATTCATTGAATTTCACGAAACGTGGAAGGTGAAATAAGATCTTCAGTTGACTACAGGCGAAAATCTCTTTTTTGAGTCGAAAAACAACACGAAAACTCCTAATGATGGTGTTTTAAGTGAGTTCAAGGCTCACAAATTACAAAAATTATGTGCTAAATTCGTCGTGATGACAGCTAATAAGTAATTTTCGACACCAATCTAATCGATCCTCTTAAGCGTCATAAGGATGTTATATTCCGACTGATAGTCACGTTACAAGTAGCATTCAGGATGTTCTGATGGTACAATGTCGGCCGAACAGTAATGTTTATATTTAGATCAGTAACAAAGACTCGGTTTGTATCAATAATGAGCGCATTGGTAGTTTTTTTTTTTTTTTTGTACGAAAATTATTTAATCATCTCGGCATAACAAACAATAAACAATCCAATTGGTTTTCTTACCGAAACGAACGGCGTAACAACAGCCGGTTATTGTCTATACCGATTCCTTGTGATCATGCGAGCTATAGCGCGCAAACAAATACTTACATGATGGAAATACGGGGGACGAAATTACGCCCACTTACCATCCGGAGAAAACAATCGAGAATAATTTGCTACCCTTGAAGAAAAAGGCCAGTGGTTCCCATGAATGAATTAGAGTAATCGCTATGTACGGGAATGGGGCATAATGGGTTCATATCAGCTTTTGAATACCCGTGCAGAAAAAGGGCCGAGGGGGGGAAAGTAATGGGTGTTGTTCGGATGGAATTAAAGGAAACTAAGCCGCGAGCTTCATTCATATTGCAGAGAAAATTTCCGCGATAGTTGAAAATTAAGAGAAAGAGGAGAGGAGGGTAATCGACATATCGATTTTTACATTAAACGTGTGCTTTGGAGAGGGTTCCTTTGAGTTTTATTTATATTTTTTCAAAAATGGCAAACGTTAGTTGTTTACCTTCAAGAGAATACTTGATCACCAATTTCCAATAGAGTACCAACAGGTATTTTGGCTGTACAGTCTTTTTTGCTGCGCCAAAAGGGCAATAATGAACAACATAAACACCTGAAAGTTACTCACCAGACTCACCCACGATCCAATTATTCACCAAAGCAATGATATATACGAACGAAACTCTGAAAGTGCCCTTCAACATATACAAGGGTTTCACCGAAAGATTTTATGGCCATATTTGTATTGTCTTCTGCCACGATCTTCTCTTACCTTCGTTTCCTGCATTTCCTTCCATGTTTGCCGATGATTTGGTTTTCGCAGCCTCCGACTCAAGCTTTGAATCAGGGTAAGGTAAGCTACAGTCTTCCGTGGACGTACTCAACATGCTCCACAAAATGAATCCAAGTCTAATAAAGTACCTTTACGTATAGGGTGAACTTAACTCCTCCACTTCCTCCTACAGATACCCGGGCGTGATACCTATCAGATTCACGTGACAGAATTAATAAAGCGACTAAGAAATCTCATCAAGCTGGTGAACAGCTTGCTCTACAGTCTCTAGTTATCCGTAGACAACGGGATCTTGATCAAGACGATATAACACCTAGATATGGGGAACCTGTGCTTTGTCGCAATTCCGTCGTGTTGAGCAACAGCAAAAGTTAACCCTTCAATCCCCCCCCCCCCCCCAATGCTCCAAGGGCTGTGTAGGACGAAGGGAATTTCGTTTTCAACCTAGTTACCCATCACATTTTTTGATCACGATCACGCTTGTCATGACCCCCAGCCAAAAGACATATCTATGTCAAATTTAACTACCTTCAATTTGGACCACAATCCATATATATTTATTTCATAAGATTTAATTCTGATAAGTAATATTATTTCTGAATAGCTTTCTTGCTGAAACTCTTTCAATGAGACAAATAATTTGTATCGGTCGAATTGACTCAAAAATGATGTAGTGGCAGAGGTGGCACTTACTTGAAGCATAGATGATCATAAATCATCCCTGCAGTACATTGGAGAGCATACAAGATGACAAATTGAAGAAGCCCAAATCAGCTAAGTCACTGATCTGAGGGGTAGAAAGCAGGATTGGCGCCAAACAGGTACTGCAAAAGTTCCCAAAATGCACCTTAACAATTGAGCCCACTTGTGCTCAAAGTTGTAGCCCTCAGGCAACCATGTGCCAAAAGAATAAAGAGCGTGGTAGGCGAAAATTATAATATGGTTTTTTTTCTATAGAGGCTTCTAGTCGACAGCCCCGTGAAACTTAACTGACCATTTTATAACTTAGGTGCATACTCAGACATATGATGGCTTGGATTATCTAATAGGTGCTGTGTGCGTGTGGTACAGTAGGTATACGGTACTTTTATACAGCTTTAGTCAACGAATATCCGAGAGTCAAGTTGAGGGCTGACCACAAAACTCTCATTAACTGCACCCCATCCGGACTGTTTGAAAATGGGTCGTGTCGTACACTCCCCTGACAGTGCCTTCCCGTGTTTAGTAGGTCTTTCATTTTGAACTTACACGGATGAAAAGTAAGTGCCCATCGGTTAACGGTGCGCCGTCGCTCAACTATGGAAGCCGACTCCTAATGATCCACGCACCGATCAACTAGACCAAGAGCCGATGGGCCCCTAGAACGCGTAACCTGATATTGTCGTTCCGTTGTGAGGAAACGACCTTTTTTGTCAACGGTTACCGGGCTGCCTACTCTAAAATCGAACTTTTTTTAATTTTTTTAATTTTCGAATCTCATGCAGTCGCCGTTAGTTGGTTGGGTTGCGGTTAAATGGAGTTCGAACATTAGGATATCTTCAATAATGAACCAGAGGAATCGAGCGAGGAGAAACATTTGGTGGGATTTTCCAAAATGTTGTAAGTGGCACAAAATGGGTTTTGAGAAAAAAGTATGTTCATTTGCGCTGGTGCCGAATATCCCCCTCGTCCCTATACAGAAAATATACGATTTGTGTGTTTTTAGGCAAGAAACCACCAAAATACACGTTTTTTGAATAATTTTTATTTTGAGCGCTTTTTAATTGCCTAAAAGAAATTTTGTCGAATAGAAACGTTGTAGGGTATCAAATTCTACGTTTGATCCAACCATCGCCTGCTCTCCGGATATGTTGCGAGGCCTGTTGTTCAGTCACCTCAGTAGTACACGCAGGATTCCTTTGGAGAAACGCCATGGAGCAACAGCAATGCACCTAACTGGTTGTAGCAAATTTTCGAATTTACCAATTTTTTTAAAATTATTTTGATCGTAGGATAAAATAACAACTAATTTTCTGCATAATTCAATATTAAATATTAAATTTTATTCCGAGAATCATTAGGTATCCAATAGCAACAGCTCTTTTCCATCTTGTTAAGTGTAGGCTCTTCTAAAACCCGTGTCACAACCCCAAGAAATAGTAGTGAAAAAGCTTTCTTTGTTTTCTCTCGCAGTAATCATACGTTTCGGTTCACGAAAGTTGTTCCCGAATCGTCATCGGGAAGGCTAACAACGAAATCACTCTTCAATTATTCGCCCAACCATTAACCCGCTTTTTGACATTTTATGTCTTAACTCTGGCACATAACTCGAAAAACGTTACACAAAAGAGTTACACGAAATCGTCACGAAAATTTCTGATGATTTTCGCTTACAACCGATTCGTTGCTACGGAACTTTATCTTCGCCAGTTATCATCGTACAAAAATCGTTCACCACTCGTTGGATAGCTCTCGATTTACCTAACCATATTACGTTAACCACTACGGAGTGCGTGGCCGACAAGCTGCGGTATGAGCGTGATTGTTTAAATAATTGTTTACACACAGGTTATCATTCTCAATAATTTATATTGTCTATACGAATGCAAGCTTCATAATAATTATAATAATTATATAAAATTTATATAATTATTATAATTATTTAATTATTATAATTATTTAATTTAATTATTTATGATGAACCCTACAATTAAGTATAACAACTACGCTACTGGGGTAGGTGATGTAGCATTGTTCGAAGGTTCTTGAATCACTTCTTTAAAGACATAAAATGTCCCAATGTGTTGCAGACTCGTATGCAAGCATTTAATTCTCGACTGTATCAACAACAGGATGGAGTTGACATTCTTTTGACATTTTCATGTCTTTGCTTTGGCACATAAACTGAAACGGGAAAAATTTGTTTCCTTGATTCACCCTTTCCCTCAGATCACGTCAGAACACAAGCGACAGGCGGGCCACTACGTCAGAGCCTATGACGCACGAGCGTATGACGTCAGACGGCTGGCAGGAGGGGAACTAGTACGTCAAAGCCTATGCCGTAAGAGCCTATGACGTCAGACGGCTGGCCGGAGGGCAACTAGTACGTCACAGCCTATGCCGTAAGAGCCTATGACGTCAGCGGCTGGCAGGAGGTCAACTGGTACGTCAGAGCCTATGACGCACGAGCGTATGACGTCAGACGGCTGGCAGGAGGGCAACTAGTACGTCACAGCCTATGCCGTAAGAGCCTATGACGTCAGAGGGCTGGTTGGCTAGGTGATCGGGTTTTAATAAGCCTCTGGAATTCCGCTCCTTCATTTTGTTGAGAATCATTACAATAGGTGTCTATGAGAAAATGGTTTGCAAAAGGTAAAACGCACGTTTTTATACAAACAATCGCGAATAACTCGAGAACCGTTGGGAAAAGTGACGAAAGTGTGCTACCCTCATTCGAAAGCCCATAAAATTTCCTATCGATCCTTAAACAGGCGCCATTCTACGACAATTTTTCTGGGTTGAAGTTGGGTTTAAATCGCTTTAGAAATTCCTTATAAATTTTATACACTTGATTGATTTCTTCTGTTCAAAATCGGTAGTACACAACACAATTTGAGGCTTGTGACATTGACGCTGATGAGAGGTTAATTGTATGAGCTGAATAAACATATTAAATTATTATATTAAATATAAGGCCTGGATCAGTTCTTCTTTAATTTCATATGGGCTAAGTGCTGTTAATATGAAATTAACGAAGAACTAATCCAAGCTTTACGTTCAGTCGAAAGAACCTCCGTTATAACATAATATAATTTTTTTTTTTTTTTGGATTTGTTACAGGAACGTTACGACCGCCTGGGTTGATAGGTGGGAGTAAACCGAAAGTCGCTACACCCGCAGTTGTTTCAAAAATCGAGCACTACAAACGAGAAAACCCTACGATATTCGCATGGGAAATACGAGAGCGGCTGATCTCGGAAGGTGAGAAGGCACTTATTTTTGTATATTTCTAGTGTACGAGTGTGTTCTCGTAATACCGTATGATGTGTGTGAAATTCGAGGTAGGAAATTCGAAAAATCATTAGTCAATCCAAGAAAACATAGAGAGAAAGAGAGAATTTTTGGTTGGTGGAGCGTCGTTGAAAAGTTCTTCGACTTGGTGTTTGTTAGACACGGTGAGCCAATACAATCAGTGCAGTTTTAAAGGGCGATTTAAAAAAAAAAAAAAAAAGTACCGCACACTTTCAAGTTGATAAGTTTTTTGTTTATTATCTTCGATAATGAACCTTTGGAATCGCCCAACAATAAAATTACCGCCCTCAAAATTTGAGACTTTAACGTTTCAAGATGCTTAGATTCAAAAAATCGAAAAAAATCAGTCCTCCCGCCGTTTGTACCCGTTGTGAGGCGAAGGAATCATTCATGAGCTCCTGCCGTTTGCTTCCATTTTAATACTAATCAAGGTTTCCCTTCTAAGACAACCCGCTTCTTCGGAATGTTTTCGGTGAGAGCGGCAAGTTCTTGGGTATTCAAAGAAATGGCGCAAAAGATCCTCCAGCCCTAATGAATGAGGTATTTAGACGAGTCGTGGGGTTCTTCCTTGAAGGAATAATGGTAATCCAAAAGGTTTTTGGGGGATCTCGACTTTTGGCGATTATCAGGTTGACAGTCTACCGGTGTATGAGCAAGTGTGATGGCCTCGATCCCCGGTCAGCCTGCACCTCGCGACCTCAGATCATTACCCGAAATGGAGAAGGAGAAAGTTACTTCCTCCAGCGTCAGTACGTCGGTACATCTGAGGGACATTGATCTGCATATGGCGTGCAACTCTCCACAACCATTACAGGACGTCATATCGGGGACGGCTTCCCCCCCGACATATACACGTGTAATTGTCACTTACCGATTGGACAGATGTCAACGTCCCGGTGAAGTGATCTGGGAGTTTCGAGCTCTTTGATGTGATGCCGGAAATAAATGAGACAGAACGGTAGGTAAGTAAATATTACTTTTGTGCCTCGGGGGAAAAGCTGGTTCCATCACGGGAAACTCTCGTAAGGATACCGGAAACGAATGAGACAGAAGAGCCAACAGCCTTGTGTCAAGCCATAAGTAAATTCACGTAGGTTCCTACATTAGGTAGACCTACTTCTTGGTTTATTGTATTATATAAACTACTATTCGGTCGGTCTGGGATTTAATTGGAAAACTGAAGAGTTCAAGACCGATGTTCCCCTCACTCAAAAATGCGATTGGGTCACAGGATTAACAGACAACATTTTAAATCATCACTCCAATCGTCCCGCATAGTTGCGTACAGAGCTGTGACCTAGGCAGAAGGGCGATCTGTACAGAGAAAATATACCGTTGTGGCAAATATCTTTATGAGCTTATTCCAGCTCATAAAATGTATCGTACATACTGAAATCTCAGGAGGTCACCTGCTTACCTAATAGTCGGCCGTTCGAACCAAGTTCTAATCCCTTGTCTTCATTCACTTACATTCATTTCTTTTCTCTGTCTATATAACTAACAGGGTTGTATTGAATCGTAGTCTAGTTTTCTACCTTAATATTTGGGTTACGAGTCATGTTCATACACCGTACGTCACCTAAAAACCTGAACCTAATGCTTCGTCACCGGTTCTCTCAAAATCAATCAATTCGCGATGTAGAACGTTATAGAAGCTCACATTATTTAATGTGGTTCGTCTGTCGAGTGTTGATCCGTTTAGGTTGTGACGTAATCAAGCGTTTGCGGCAACAACAAGCCCACCGGTTCGAAGCTCAGGGGCTTCACCCCTCGCCTTCCCGCTCTTTCGTAGTCGCCAAGCGAATGCCTGATTAGTGTTTCTGGTTACTTCATTGGATTAGTTCCTTGTTTGCTCTGTAATGGCGCCTGGAGGTAATCGATCAACTGTTAATCTGCTCCCCTTCTATGCCAGTCTGTACGAGCAAACTAAGGTGGTTCAAAACGTCGAATCAGTATGAACGAACATAATCTACGAACACTGTAATAATTACATTATTACATTGTTAATTATTACAACATAATCTACGGGTATTGTACTCAATGAATTTGCTATTTTCGAGACAGAATAATGAGGCTTCGAACAAAAAAACTGATCAGAAGACTCTTCACTTGAGTAAATACTGATCTAAGTTTTTGAATCTTTGACACAAATTCAAAATATCGACCGTAACGTACCCAAAGTCCACACACAAAAAATTCGGAGTTTCTATATATAGCCGTTATTATATATAACCGTTCGAATTTTCGATCGTACCAATTCTCAATCCGCTCACTCAACATTTAAATTACCTCAAAATGGAGACGTAACTCAGGTTTATGTATTCTGAAACGGATCTTTATCATTGTCTCGAGGGCGGCGTGAGCAAACGCTATTATCTAACCCTATACCGGATGGTTGGCCAATAGACTAACTACCTTCCGCGTGGTATCGATTGCTGGCAGGTGTTATGTCGACTAGACGTTGTCAAGTTATTATAAGCGTTTTCTTCAGTTCGATTTAACATTCGGTGTCGGTTTCAGAGTCTTCAGACCGACTGAAAAGCAACGTATTATCATGAAAGGGTTCGATATTGGTTCATCATATTGATTTTGCTCAAATCGAATAACTGCGTTGAGAAAAACGGATTGTATTACATGGAGTCGTTGGATTGACAGGCTAAAAACTAATACCGAACGTCTGGTTATTGAAGGGCAACCTGAAGATCACTGCTCCGCCATCAATTGACATTATAACCGGTGAAGATGTGGGTTTTAAGTACTCTTCGTTTGGTGCGACAGCATTGTAACAACTCTTAAATTCAAGCTGCAGCTTCACTACGTCGCCTTCAACCATTCCAGAATTTCGACCTTGAGATCTGAACCGCACTGAAGCACTGGGTCGACTCGAACATCTGAAGATATGTATTTTTTGATAACCCCGCTGAAGATATAAAAATTACTGTGTCCACCGTCAGTTAACGCGGATACGAAGCTAAACCTACTGTCAATAGTGGATTCTCAACAAGATATGATTTAGTTCAAACAAAGGTATGTGATGGTTTCTTTCTGGAGGACCTCTGGATAAAATAATTACACACAATCACACTTACCTTCTCGACAAAAAACAACCTTTTGAATAGCAACTAGTTTTATTTCCTTTTTGACGGTTTTACGCTTCGACGGACCATATTCCGAACCGACAGGAACAATAATCGGTTGGGTATTGAACCTGGAACCGATCGATTAAGGATTGTGACAGACCGATATAGCCACAAGTCAATACTCTTCGATTCACTCCAGACTCTTTTCTACGGTTTCCGTCTTTTGTCCTCGACAACTTTCGGATCGCCGGTTCCACCTTGTACAGACCTTTGGGCTCATACATTCTTTTGCAGGATGTTCCACCGAGTAGGATATGATTCGCATACCTTCTTCGAGGATTGACATGTACCTTCTCTCCGGGGGTTTCCATTAAGCCCTCCTGCTGGCCAAACATCAGAACGAACGTTGCCTAGCGATATTTTCCTTATTTCGTTCTTCTTTTACCTATTGAGGATCTACCTATTGACGGCACCTCAGCTCGGTGAGTAGTTGGCGATTCATCATCCTTGAACGGAATTTCATAAACACCTCGTGAGCCTTTAGTGGATTGCAAGTACTTACTCGTATCAAAGTAACCGGTTGGAAACAACTTCTGTTCACAACGTTTCTTTCAAAAGACCCACCAGTTGGAACATCCGGACAAAAAGGAACCTCTGATTTTGAATCCTACACGTTCAAAATAACCGCCAATTTGTTCATTTATTTTCCACCTCTAGGTTATTTCAAAACGTCCCTTTTCTTTCCCATAACGTTCCAATGGACCTAAGAAGTCATTTCGCCCGAGCTGCCCGAACTTGGAAGCTCAAGAGAGCGCAGTTCGGGCACCTATTCCGGCCGTAAACCCGGAGCAGTTCCCTCAGCTCAAATTGCCCCCTGGGACGTTTTCTATCCGCAACGACTTAATCTTCCCGAGACAAGTAACGCTCCTTTGTTTACATCTCTCTATTCGCACCTTTCAATATCCCGTCACCTCGTAAAGTTTACGACCCTTCCCGAGCTTCGCGGGCTTCGGACGATTTCCCACAAGCTTCTTTCGGACCTGTCTCGCAAAGGCCCAGTTGAGATGGGCGGAGCGAAGAAATATTTACTACTCAAAAGTCAGCTTTGGAATTTTTGTTTTATTTTGTGTTTTTTTCGGCCTCTGAACGCCAGACCGAATTGCTAATGCATTAACGGAGACGGGTCTCCGATGATATCACTTAACCCCCGGCCGGGCTCCTTTATTTTTTGATCACCTCTGAAACTCCTGCTTTGAACGGTCTGCCTATAATTAGTGATCTCCTCCAGTGATTTCTCTTCACCGGCTACTGTATCCCGTGGGCACGCGATATGGATCAGCAGTAAATATTTCCCTATAGACCCTCACTGCTCTCTATGATAATGGAATCACCACACGTTACTTATTAGCCGATCATGGAGTCTTAGGTAGGTGATAACGCACAGGATACGTTTTTACTTCAATTCTACGCCAGATTTATGGACATGAATACGTTACTAAGAACTGTGTTAATTTGAGACATGGAATGTTGATTTTAATCATATTTGAACCCTGGAACTCGTACAAAACTCGAGCGATTTGGAATATGTTTGAAATTGTTTGCTCCTCCTTATTTTTTGACAACTAAATAACTCCATATTCTGCGACAGGAATTTTCAGATTCATCCCAAAAAACCAGATGCCCCTAGAGGTTTTTAAAATCTCTTAAAAACGTAGGTTGTAGATATTCTTTTCTTAATGAGACAAAATCAATCCTGGTGTTTATTTCAGATTACGAAACGCTGCAAAATTCTCATAACGGTTTATTATCTTCTGTACAGATCACCATTCTGTCTAGATCAATTTTCTGTACACAATATCCATGCGAGTTCCATAACTATACGAAATAATTGGAAAAGTGGGGGTTAAACGAATTTTCATTTTTATTCCCCCACATTTTTGCCTTTATCAACAATTTAACAGATTCAGTTTTCGTTAGTAATTACGATACGCCGGACTTATAATGAACGGAACTGAATCTTCATTCTTCGCCTTCTCATCACGTGACGTTGATACCTGTAAAACTGCTACCCGCCCACCTTATTTATTTTGAAGTGTTTTCTTGGAGATTGGCAGGAAACCATGTAGCATGACAGGAAACCGTTCGACTTCACACCTTGTCTTCACTAAAAAGAGTGGGCCGAGACAGGTGGTGATGCGGTCGGTACACGAAATTCTATGTTCGATCTAACTCGAGACATGAAGTTCAGGACCGCTTGAAATACTCGTAGTTCCAATATCGACTACACAATTCACCAATTACGTTCCAATTTGACGACCCTCACTCGTTTTCTTTCCTTCAAAAACCACATACAAACACCAAACCGAAAAAAAATTGTCCAAATCTTCCACACCTGCTTTGGACACTTCAAGCTCAGTCACGGAAGAACGAGTTGAGAAAAAGATTTTTTTTTCAAGGACTGCACCTCGCCATTTTGGGGCCGTGTCGAGTTTCTTCATTGGTAACCCGATAGAGGGAGTCCCGCTATTGAGATCACATCCACATGAGCTTCTGTTCTGACCAGATGACGGTTTTTTGATTTTTTTCTATAGGCGACTATCCAGAAATAACTCGAGCTTCGGCAGATCAGTGATTTCGATAAGACATTCCATACTCGTTATATTCAGACGAACAATATTCACAGTGCCATCGCCGTTTACGATCAAATTACTTTCTTGAGAGTAACACTAATGTCAATATCAGATTACTTGCGGGTGTTTATAAGTAACTTCATTCCTACTCCAGTCTGTACGATTCCCAATGTTTATCATAACGTCAGGGGTGACTGAGTAGTGCCAGGTCAAGAATTGTTGCAGTAAAGTGGCCGGACGAAAATCATGGTGGTTATTAAATGGGTATTTGTGTTGTACAAATCGATATTTTAGTGTTCAACTAATTGATCGAAGAAAACAAAGAACAGTCGCCGAAACAATATTTGAAGCGAATCGCTTTTATGGAGGTTTTCATGATGACAATAACCTGCCTGTGTATCTCAAAAATTGGCTTATTATCCTGTGTTTCAGGCGTTTGCACAAACGGGACCGCACCATCCGTCAGCAGCATCAACCGGATACTTCGGAATCGTGCGGCGGAGCGAGCAGCAGCGGAGTTCGCCAGGGCCGCCGGCTACGGCCTGTACCCCGCAGGATACTCGCCCTGGCCGCTTTGGGGCGTACCTCAGCCCAATGGGTTCTCCCATCCCGAACAGAGACATCAAGGTGAGATTGCAGTTGGACCTATTCAACTGTAAAATTGCGAATCTTTTCTCCTAACAATATTGTATTCGTTTTGCGCGATCGCCCAGAAGGACTTCTTCGAGAAGAAGAAGAAGAAGACTTAGGGCCGTTGATCAATCGCAATTAACGGTCAGTTAGGGAAGAAATAACCATCAGTTAGAGGGAACAGGCAGTGAACCTCAAAGGAGGCGTTTATCCACCATTAGTTAAAGCCTTACTGGAGTTTAAATTTTACTGAACCCCACAGGTTTGTTCTTCCTAACGTAGAAACACAAAACGTGCGTTGATTTCGTTCTTTTTTCACTCTGTGCTCGATTTGGCTTCTGTTATTTGTGTTTTGGTTTATTATCTTCGATAATGAACCATCGGAATCGCCCAAAGAAAAAAATTGTTTAACCTCATGTTGTTGTTTGTGATGGATATAAATATATTCGACTGGGATTCGTCCAGCAGCGATGACGTAGATGCTGCAATTTTTGAGTCGGTTGAGTGGGAAAGACGACCATACATGGTGCGACAGAGAGTAGACCACATCGAGAAGTGCAGTGGTAGCGAATTTTTCACGAGGTTCCGAATAGACAAAGAAACAGTTTGATTACATTCCTATCTGTAGGAAACTTGAGTTGGTCCTCTATTGTGGATAGTACAAAAACAACAGTTACTGTACTATCCACAATAGAGGACCAACTCAAGTTTCCTACAGATAGGAGTAATTCTAACGCCCCTATTACCAAATTGTTTAACCCTTAGGTTTTATGCACTAGGGACTATATTGATTTCGGCAGGTGATTTTTGCGGAGTGAGCAAGAGCTCAGCCTGCAATATAATCAAGAAGGTCTCCATGGCGATTGTGGATTGCCCCGTCAATTTATTAAGAGCCATCAACAGAACTGAAGTCTATTATAGACTTCACTCATATTCGGATCCAGTCCCCATAGTCCCTACGATCCAGTAGTCGGGTCCAGTCGCCAGCAGGGCCGAGTGCAGAGTGCTTTCGGAATAGAAATGGATTTTTATCTTTGAACGTTCAGACAAGGAACTGTCCGCCCTGAAAGTATTAGGACCAAAATACTACTCTACAAAACCGTGTCAACCGTAGCATTGAAGACCGTATGGACCGTTTTCAATACCAAATCCCGATAAAAGATTCAATTATTTTGAGCTCGCTATGAGAGCCCAAACGTTTTTTGGTCGGTCTTGTGAAATTGTACAATCTTGAGTTATCCAGTTTTGATTGTGAAGGCTTCGGTCGTCCTCCAAACAAAGTACAACAACAATATCAAAATACGAGGGACGTCCGGAAAAAAAGGGGACAATTGTTGTAGGGGGTGATGGGGAATTTTTTTTCTCAAAGTTGGCATACCGGCGTGTGGGGGAACTCCTAACGGTCACAACGAGCCCTCGCCCGTCTCAGTTCGTTCAAAAATGTCGTCGCAGGAGCCCGTTGCGTCAACCTCTGCAAGTGTTCTTTGCTCCACCTACCGAAGGTGCGAGATTCGGGCAGTGATCAAGTTCCTCACTTTGCGCCAAAATTCAGGTGCCGAAATTCATCGTCAGCTAATGGAAACCTATGGACCTGATGTGATGACACGTTCGAAGGTTTTCAAGTGGGTTAAGGAGTTTAAAGAAGGTCGCACAGACACGCACGGTGCATTTTTCAGAACGCAAAATCATGGCATCTGTGTTCTGGGACAGGAAGGGAGTGTTATTGGTTGATTTCATGGTCAGAAGGACCACCATCAACGCCGATGCCTATTGTGAAACCTTGAAAAAATTGAAGAAAAAAATTAAGGACAAAAGGAGGGGAATGCTGACTCGAGGCGTGACTCTCCTTCACGACAACGCCAGGCCCCACACCGCACGTGTGACCCAGGACCTCCTTGTGAGATTTGGATGGGATATCATTAACCACCCACCATATTCCCCTGACCTGGCGCCCTCGGATTTTCATCTCTTCACAAAACTGAAGGAGTTCCTGGGTGGAAAACGGTTTTCCAGCGACGAGGAGGTCAAGGAGTCTGTGGAGAAGTGGCTGTTCGAGGTGGAGCGGAGCGTCTATGACGAAGGCATAAAAAAGCTCGTGCCTAGGATGCAGAAGTGCGTGGAACTTGCTGGGGACTATGTTGAAAAATAAAGGACTAAATTTTGAACATATCCTGAAAATTTCATTAAAATATATGCATTTTTCTATTTTTAACAGCATTTGTCCCCTTTTTTTCCGGACGTCCCTCGTAACTTGGACGTTCCATGAAAACAACTTAATGTAAAACTAATCGTGTAAGTAATACCAACATAATGTTATGAAGATGCTAAACTCAGAAACGATCGGTCCCCGCCGCAACTTATAACCGAGAATCCGTCCCGAATCTTCGGGTATTCACTACCGTAAACGTCTTAAACTCCAACGTGATA
Source organism: Stenodema calcarata (assembly GCA_963920205.1). Taxonomy (NCBI): domain Eukaryota; kingdom Metazoa; phylum Arthropoda; class Insecta; order Hemiptera; family Miridae; genus Stenodema; species Stenodema calcarata. The sequence continues at coordinate 13,919,883 of OY986062.1, read as the reverse complement.
TAAAACTCGTGAAAAAAGAACGGCAGGATTAGATTCTTCCACAAAGCCTCCCAACACGTCATTCCTTCCTGCGCCGCCCGGATCTCTTTTGCTCCTGACAAATTTATATACAGCTCTATATATCCTGAATGAGGGTGCGGGGCGTGAGGTAGCTCGGATGAATTGTGTCCAGAGTCTCCGGCCGACCAGCGGCTTCACTTTAGCCACTATTTACACAGAAAAAGGACTATCTTTATGGATGTTGTTTGCCTACAAGGTTTTCTCTTTATGCCGTCCGGGCCAGCCCTGAGAAAACGATGGTTAAGTTTATAGGGTCTTGTTAGCCGTAACAGAGATTTATATTCTTCGAAGGAATTTTTTTTCTTCTTCAATTTTTTACCTCCCGTCCCTCTCTCACTCTCAAAGGGTTGATCTCTCTCGCCAAACAGTAGTTTGAGTTTATGAGCTTTCACGGATAACACCTCATAATGGCCTACCCCGTTTGTCTCCTGAGAAGTTCAAGTCGACAGTGGGTTTAAATTCCGGACGGTGTGTAGGACATTACTCACGAGTACGACCGTCCGATCGATTTAAATTCACCATTTTTCATAGAAACGTCCATAAAGAGCAGGATTATAAAGCACTCCATATCCCCAACGAACCGACTCATAAAAGCACCGTCGACATCAGAGAGATCAAGAAGAACCTTAATCGGGAAACCTTGCTAAATGCATGCGGCAAGATCCGTTTTGGTCTATTATTTTCAATAATTAGTTTAAAACAACTTCACTATTCCAAACAATCGTATAAAATCGTACTTTGAGTACGAGTATGACTCGAAATTTCATTGCAATGTTGGAAAAATTGAAATTCCGACACAAACTTCGTTCATTTGGACGGAAACCCCCATTTTTATCCCAGATTTGAATTATACGTTAAATTTTATGCAAAAATGGCTCTTCAGACGAATTGATTTGAAGGCAAAAAGTTGCGCAAAAACGCGAAATATCTAGTTTTGTAGACGTATCCAATTTCTACGTGTTCTACGTGATTTTTGGTGTATTTTTTTCACGCTGAATAACGCCGTGTTGTTAATTTTACAATTCATAATCGTATCGAGTCCACGTTATTGGAGTAAAGGTAGAATTCTTGTTAAACTCGCTTTTTAATGAAAATAGGACGGGGACACCCAATACACCAAATTTGAACATTTGGACATGGTTCCAAGAGGTTGTTTGATAAAACTAAAATCGATTTTCGAACATGAAAACATGTGTTACGTTGCAGTGCCTGTAAAAGAACGAATATTTTTTTGGTATCGTTGTTAACAGTTTTTAACCCTCGTCTGATGTAGTATCTGGCGTTTGGCGCTGGTCGAACCGAGAAGTTTGAATGTCAAATGCTTTTTATACATTGACCCTCGTGTCTGAGAGAGTGTTTTCCATCCAGAAATATCTTAAAATCGTTCAAAATCCTTCATAAATAAAAAAATGTTACGAAATTGAGCCTTCCAAATCTAACATTCGATCGGAGGGAGGAGCTTTTAGAATCATTATCTCTCCCCACTAAATGACTACCCAAGAACTAGATGCATAATTCCACCTTCTCTTCCCTTTTTCCAACGAATTACAAAAATGGACAGCCGTTGAAATCGTGTGGATTAGCCAATCGTTAATGTTTTCACGGTTATAATTATTTTAAAATGCCCCTAACCTCCGGTCGGTATAATACTCTTCGTCGATAGCGTGATCAATTGACCACTCATTACACCGTCTTCGGAGTTTCAGGCCTTTAAATATTCCATTCCATTTCAAATGACCATTCTGGTTGAAGAGCCGGTGTCGCCTCGAGCTATCAATGGCCGAAAAGGAGCGTTTCGAAATTAACGAAATAAAACCCTGGTTCACGGCATTTCTTTCTTTTTTGGGGGAATTTCGGTCTTGTTTCTTTTTTGGACGTTGATTTTTTCATGGGGAGGGTAGCACGGAAGGTTGGTTCTTCTTTTTCAAAAGAGAAGCCGTCCGCCATTTTATTTTTCGGTGGATACGAGGGGAAGCAACGAGCAGACCGCAGAGTGACGACTCGGATGTCAGTTGGCGAAGGAAGTCAGTGACACTGTCCACGACCGGAGCCAGCAGCCAGTGTTTCACAACAGGGCGATTAATCTTTTCAATTCGTATAATTTGAGGGCTACAAAATCTTGGAGGAATTGGAAATATTACGAGAACATGATGGATCTTACCGTAACATTGTACGTGAGATCTTGTTGGAGTGGAGCTGTTGCTTCCAAGATTCTTCCCCTTCCACTATTCCCAAGATAACGTTATCACCAACCTTATCCCCAGGTGGTGAAATCGGCCATTAGAGAAATAAGAAAAAGAAAAAGAGCCAGGGCTTCTGTAAGAAACCATGGGGGCCATTTCGAAAATACGTTATAAGTAGGGATGGGTCGGTTTCGGTTTTCGGTTGTCGGTTTTACCGGTTTTTGGGAAAAAAACCGAAACCGAGAACCGATCGTCCAAAGTCGGTTTTTTCGGTTTTCGGTTTTTTGTCCGATCGACATTAATAAATTCATCTTTATTGATCGTCTACGTTGTAAATCAAACCACACAATTAGTTATAACTAACGGTTTCAGATGTTATTCATTTCTGCTTTTAACATTAATTGAACTGTAAATTTTACAGTTCAATTTATGAGATTCACAGGTTTTAGTAATAATTTTTGTTTTTACAAATACTCGGCATCAGCATCGAGTGTTGCATTACGATTACAACACAATGAAAGAAGAGGATCATGATTTATCTTATTAAATGTATGCTGTTGGAAGTATTTTATAATAAACAATATTCAATACATTTTGTGATTTTTTTATTACCTACTTGACTTAGTAATTTTTTGTATTTTATTTTATTAATTGTATACTAATTGAAGTTCCAATTGGAGTTGCTTTGGCCCAAAAACCGGTTCTAAGCGCAACTATAAAAAAAAACGAAAAAACCGAGAACCGGGAACCGATTTTTAAAAAAACCGAACCGAAACCGAACCGGTAAAAAGTGCAACCGACCCATCCCTAGTTATAAGTATGTGAAACTTTTAGTTTTAACTTGTTCTATTTTAACTGCATTTTTGTTTGTACTGAAATTCATTAAAACGACCTCAGACTTACAACATTTTGCCCTGATATCCTTAATTTTCTGGTAGGTTCTCGTATTTTTGTAGGTGCCTACTATTTTACCGCATTCAAACTTGAATTTCTCCATGAAATCGCTAACGAATCTCAAATTTGACCATACCATCAGAAAGCTGATTAAATTCGCAAGTTTTGCAGCACGTGTTTTGGAAATACAGTGAACGTACTTACAAGTATTTCCAAAAATTTAATTTTTTCAAATTATCAATGCTTGAACTGCAATAATTGCGTTTTTATGGAAAAAACGTGGTTTTCTGAAAAAAAAAAAACCTTTTAACAAATCACATCTTGGGAACGAATTGAGATAAAAAGGTGCTGTTGGTGGCGTTCTACTCCATTTTCAGTCTAGTTTTACCCAATGTTTTCGTTTTCACCAAGTGGCGAACAATTCGGGTGACAATCTTGGAGGAATTGGAAGTATTAGAAGAACAAAATCATGATAACCGCTCCTGGACATATGGTCTCCACAAACCTTGTAAATGTCTAGTTGTTTAGAGCTGTTAAACGGCATCGCTGATATTTCAAACTCGTATGAAAAAAAATGAAACGCTATGATTGCAAGTGACATAGTTTTATTTTTCGTCGCGAGTTAAAACCACAAGGTTTAGAAACTGTAGGCTTAAAATGTAGGAATTACATCAATTATATATCTCGTTTCCAACGAATGCCGAAAAACTCTCAAACCTTTCGCGACAGAGTCCATTAGCCTTGTAGGAGTGGCCTCTACGACTGATCTGGTTTTCAGAGAAAATGATCATTAAGACGGTAGAAGGAGTTACCCGGAGGGAATAATTGCAGAAAATTCACACGGACCCCTATTCAGACGGAGCTGTCCGTTAGAAGCGGCAATTTAGCCAGTAATCGCTCCACCGTGGGTAGTTAAACCAAAACTGTCATGAAATAACCTAATAACAAGCTTTCTCTTCGGATGAGGGGGTACTTTTTACTACAAAACGTCCCAATCACGGATTTCACCGGTGGATGTTTCTTCTTAATACTCATATTTTGAGGGAAAAATTGTCGATCGATTTTGACCAAGTGACACGCCAAGTTTGCATTGAGGCTTCCTAAGTGGGATGAAGTTGAAATTATATGTCATGCGGTTATCAAGCTGAATATTAACAGTTAGGATGTTCTAGAGGCCTAGGTCTACATTTGTATTTGAGCATTCTTCTGCAGGCAACAAAATATTCAAGATTGAGTGTCATAATACGTGAGAGGGAGATGCATTTGGACAGTAAAACACTTGGACACAGCAAGTGTAGCAATTTCAACTCCTGTATGTGACGAGAATGTTGGGAAATTGGTGACCATGACTCGCTCTCGGTGAACGCCTGGGTGATCTACCACTACATTATTTAGAACCGTACAATATACCAACACGCGATACTCATAGTTCAAAATGTATTGTTGCAGATGGCGACGGAAGCGGGAAAGACGACGAAAGTCTGGGCAGCGGCGGCGAAGCGTCAGAGCAGCCCAAATTCAGGAGGAACCGCACCACCTTCTCACCAGACCAATTGGACGAGCTGGAGAAGGAATTCGACAAAAGCCACTATCCTTGCGTATCGACTAGAGAGCGACTGGCGGCCAAAACTTGTCTTTCCGAGGCCCGAGTGCAGGTCAGCATCATTCACTGCCAGCATAAGACATATTTGTAGTTACAGACAATTACTTGTTAGTCTAGTTAGTCTAGTCTTTGACGGTGAGGGTCAGGACCCACTCTTCGTGTTGTCTTAGGTGGTGGACAGAAACCCATCAACAATCAAAATGCTCGTTATTCGATGTAAACATGCTGCAGAGGAAGGAAAAAAAGAGCTTGCCTGCTCCATACGGCTAATTCAACAGGGTATATTCAGTGAGAATATTGTTGATCATCAAGCGGTCCGTTTCACCGTTAACTGCGCAGTTCTTGGAATATCTGCTGCATAATCATACTGCAGTTTGGATATGTCAGAGAGATTGACGCTCGGCATGAAGGATGAGACTCCCCGGTACTAACTTTCCACCTATTTCAGGACTAATTGCCAGTTAAACGCCTTCCATCTTCTATTTCATACATCCAACAAGAACCACCTTGTCCACCTCCTTGCAAACGTGCACGCGGCCCCCGGTACAATCCGGATTTGCTTCAACGCGCCAAACACGAAACACCGTCATTTCCGATATTGAAAGTTGTCTTTCCATTCCCAATCAACTTTTTACTTAACGTACCAAACGTAAAATCGATTGTTAGTCTTTTACAAGCTTAGGTTTATTATTCCGTCATTTCCGTTTTTATTGGCTCTCTGCTCGTCTCTGTAAGAGCCGGAAAAACGTTGTTCGAAAAACCATTCCGCACATGCAATGCGTTCTGTATGGAAATTGCTCATGAGCCATAAGCCCTCTGGTATCCCTAACTGGTAAAAGGCGTTTTCAAAAGCCCGACTTCTTCCAATGAACCACAATCACTTAATTGATTGAATTTATTCGCAATCGTGAAATTCTAATTTCACACACACAAAAAAAAATCTCTTCCCTTTTTGTCTCCCAGTTTGAAGCAATACGTTTTATAGCCCGTGGAAGTCAACACGCAACTAATTTCTTTCCTCTATTATGTCATAAATGGTGACGCTCAAGTTGATTCCATTGGGGAAGAAACGCAGTTTTTCAACGCAATCGGAAGAAAAGTGTTTACTAAGCAAAAATGTAAAGAACACCTACGTAGTAATAAGCATAAAAAATCGAAAAATAGCTACATTTTCTACTGTATCGTACGTAATGAGTATTATACTCGTATGTTATTGGCTTCGCGTGACTGTTGTAATACTAATCCCTAAAGTACCTAAGTACATGAAAGTTTAGGAGTATTCGGATGTGACGAATGAGGCCATCGACTTCGGTTTGCCAAGCGTCGCGAATGACTATTAGGCGGCTTGGTGTGTAAAGAAAGTTCAAATGTGTTCTCAATGGATTTGTATGAGGGCGATTTTCTCGTTGTGCAGTGTACTTCAATAATTAGAAGGACTGAGATTGGAAAGTGCTTAAAATAAAATTAAAAATCAAACATAAAATTAAACTGGATTGTGATACATCTGTTAGTCAAACATTACAGGCAAAAATGCAGATAGGTGGCGTGGGAGCTTCAGTCGTTGGACGTCAAAGGGAAGTATTCCTTGCGAAACCTTGAGGATTGATGCTAGTTCTGGCACTGTCGATGAAGTTCCTCATGATTTGTTTCGCGGAATACTGTTGGGGTGTCCAGTCCAAAATCTTGATAGATGATCTCATTCCTCAGAAATGGCGGAGTGTGCACTATGTTCACCTGGAGCGTCTTATTTTGTTGTTGTTCGAGACGTCGGAATTGTGATTGGGAACATGTGCCCCGAATTGGCAGAGCGTAATTCCATGTAGGCCTTATGATTGCCTTTATGCGTATATGATCATTCTGTTTTCCATTGAGAGATATGGACTGTGCAGGATGGGTCTGAGCATCTTCGTGCGATTCCTGAGCCGCTTGATCAGTTCGGTTATGTGGTCTCGAAAAGTTAGTATTTGATCTAATGTTACACCCAAATACTTGTACGAAGATGCATGAATAGTTTCAGTCGAATAGAGGATCGGCAAATCCTCGTATTTGCGTCTGTAGGTGAATGTAACAATGTTCGACTTCTTTGCATGGGTTTCATTAATTCCAAACCCTCTTATTCGGAGTGAAACTACCATTTTATTTCGCACAAGTGAAGACGTGTTTAAACTGCACAGTAACATTTTCTGATCATTTCACAAAACAGCTTGAACTCCGATGAACCAGAACTTTCCAAGACTTCATCGCATTCCCAGATTGAAGACAAAACTTTCACAGTCTCGACAATTTCTCGGTAATTACTTATTTTCCTACGCCGCCCCGGCCCCGATGCGGCTGTTTTTTTTTTCTCTCCACCTTCATCGGTACTTGGAACGAGAGAAAAATTAGCCCCTCGTTCTTTTGACAGGGTGTCCATTACTGCGTGAGATTTCGCCCAGGTGGAAAAGCGAAGCCATCCCGGCACTATGGAGCTCGAAACGGAGTGGAAAGGGGTAGATAATAACATGTCGTGCCCGGCGCCGTTTTTCGAGTTCGGGGGAGGGCAGGATCAACCATAATTCATCGATAGACCACCTTTTGGACTCACGTTTCCGTTGAAACGGAGTTGTGGACAGAGATGAAATAGGTACCGTCAAGTGCTACATGATCTTTGGGCGTGATACGGTCAGATCACGTGTGACTAAACGATATATCCATTAACAAATATAAATTCGATGATCGAAAACTCGTTGAACAAGAACAAGAACAAGAAAATCGTAGTTTTGAGTCGAAAGCTTGGAAAACCCCGCAGATTCTCACACAACGGTTTATCCCCCCCCCCCCCCACACACAAACAGATCAAATCAGCAATAATAATAATACCTAGTAGGTATGTCAACATTTATGTCAAGGAGTACTAGATACCAAAAACAACCCAAAATTGCTTTCTTTCCATAGACACAAAAATGATCACAGGACCAAACTATGTGCCGCCGTTTCATTCACGCTTTTCACTATTTTTCATGTTTACAAGTCTTACAGCGCCAGTCTCTAAATCCAAATCTATTCAAAGACAAAATACTGTACAGTTCATTTCGATATATTCGAGACATTCGTTATCGGTCAATTTCAAACGAGCGTAGGTTGAAAACTTGCTATAAAACGCCTCATGATAATTTCTTCACGGTATTTCGTCATTTTTGATGATATCACATTATTCTGTACAAGCCATAAATCGGTGAGAGGTCACCAGATTGAAATTCCGAATGCGTACATTGGTATTTTACGAAATCGACTTGAGTAGTGTCACCAAAAATGTATGGAATCCCAAAACTGCAATTGCCAAGGACTTCTTTGGATCAGCTACCTTTAACAATGATTTTGTCGTTACAAATGAATGAATTGCTCATTGCACAGATAAGGAGAACCAAAATGATATTATATTATATGATAAAGACCATTTAGAGGCCACTTTCCGTTACGTACGTTGAAAGGGATAATGTAAAAGAAATTAGAAACATTGCATAATTCTCTATCAAAGAAATGTTCCTTGGTTCCCTCTCGGCAAAGCTACTTAGTTTGGACATCCTAAAACGGATTATACGTCGGAGAACCATAACAGCGTGACAGGTGAAAGGCATAAACTGCTTTTCCTTCCTTGGAGTTAAACAACGCGCTCACGGGTCTTCCTATTAAGTCGAGAGCCGTTATCCTTAACATTAACCGAACCGTAGAGTTTTTCATACGAACGCGTGGCCATTGTTCAAAAGCGATTGAGTTTGGTAGACATTGAAGCGGTGAAAGGGAAGTTCTGTGATGCAGTGAGACTGTGTGTCATGACTACTGATAACAAAGCCCATCAGAAAAAAGTTCGATATCTAAAAGACTGACCATGGTATCTCCATGTATTTTTCGATGCTGAATCCGATCTGGTATCCAAAGAAGTAGAACAACCCCTAAAATTTGATGTTGCGCTTGAAATCATTCCTCATCTCCATTTCAGTGTTAGCAGTTCAGCTTCTTTTCAGCTACAATTTTGTACTGTTTCCACCGAAGTAGTTCTGGATTTTTGTGTTACACAGTACATGGGATCATCTGGTTTGTATGGGGGCTAATTCACATTTATCGATCTTCACTGCAGACAAGTCACTGTCGCACTCATCATTAGATTGTGCAAGTACAGGAGCGTATTATGTAAAGCTAAGCCCAAGGTTCGCAACCAATCATAAGGTCTCCCACGTCACTAGCCGTGGCGGTGATGAAGCATGACCAAGGGTTACATAAGGTTGTCCTAATCCTATAGCGGTTCAATTTGTCAGTCAAGAAAGGAAGCAGTAGCCGCAGGAGCGAGAGTGGTATTTAGGGATTTTGGCCGTAGGCGCAAGCTTTAGGGGTGTAGGATTTGGATTCAGCGCTGAAAAATACGTAGGATACCTTGATAGGTCTTTCGGATTTGAACTTTTTTAGTGGGGCTGTGTAATGTACTGTGAAGGTCTACGATGTCACTAACAAGTGAAAATGTCACATTTTGTGAACGTGGTGTCTGTTTCATTGTTTCAGGTCTGGTTTTCAAACCGAAGAGCCAAATGGAGGAGGCACCAAAGGATGAACGCCCTCAAATCCCAACAGCAGCAAACCTCCGGTACGAACTCCTCTGAAGACAGAACTGCCAACGAATGGCGGGGAATGGGCGGAGAGAACAGCGCCTTCAAAGCTCCAAATTCCGACGACAAATTATCCGAAACCTCGGAAGAAATCAACGTCACGGACGACGAAAATTCACGAGGGCTCGAAGGACTTCCATCGCCCAGCGACAGAGACATCCGAGCGTCTATAGAGACGTGGCGGGAAATGGCCGGACTTTCCAACTTGCGACCACCGCCCACAGACATGCAACAACCTCTGCAGCTCACCAAGTACCCGAGAGATCGAGTGCCCTAACTGGACAACGTTCAATGAAGCTAGAATTTCGAAAGAGTCAAACCCGTACCTCTACAATACGCAATACCTTACCCACGAATGTGATTCACACCGATTTATTTTCTGAATCCACGACTTTGAATGTTGTTTAAATTGGCTATACAATACGTACTTTTGACCAAACTTTTGCCCAAACCCACACAGGTGCACAGAAATAATTCAACAATAAAATCGCTCTAAACTAAGGAGGCCACCAACGGCCAGATTCTGGAATGTTGCCTTGTGTCATCAACATCATCGTGCATTTGTTCCTTTTGTTCCACCAATTTTACCTCAAATACTCACGTAATTTGTGTCACTTTTTATTTCGGTGTATTATTCAACCCAAAGGCACTCATGTTCCTAAAAGACTCGTGGCTCCGTTACGTCACTTTCTGGGGTGCGTTGATGAATACAAAACTAGATACATAACTACGAAGATTACAGAATTCTAACAAGTCGCATGATTCACTCGCGGGAAGCACCCTTGCAACCGTATAAGTAATATCGGCAGATTATTAGGGTATTTCTGCGACGAAAGGGTTTTTTTCGGTTTGCAGCCCTACGGTTTCGACATTGTCCAATGGTTAAGCTTGGAAACGAAAACCATTTAAATTATGAAAGTGAATATGTAAGCATTTCGCTCAAATTAGGTGAATAAAATCGTTGATCAATCAACGATCACGTAGAAGAAAAACCTCGGTGCATAAATTCCTGTACCGTTTTTCCTAAATCAAATGTTATAGCCACGAATAAAATTTCAAGTGCGCAACGCTCACTGCATTAGGGTTTTGATACGGGATTATAATCGAGTTATAAATAAATTATAGTAATTATATTGTGGGTTCCACTCAGAAATTGTACATAAATTGTAAATCGTATAATGAATACATTATTACTACCTATGTGATACTGCTATATTTATTAAAAAGAATGCATCAACACATTTCGTGTGAACGTTAAATCGACAAAATAGGATTTTTTAGGTTTTCATAGTCTTGGACCAATTAACTGTAAATTTAGTAATATCGAGAAAATTTGTTGGATATCCAGAGTTTAGGAGAGACTTATTACAATTACATATACAATTATATACCATATAATGTACACGTTTCCGTCAGATGCCCTCTGTTAAAATGGCAGCACCCACGGAAAGTTTAAGAGAAAAAATTTTTAAACATGCATTACTTAAATTCTTTTTGAGCACATTTTTTGCGTCCATTGTTTTCTATTTTGGTGTTTTTCCCCTCCTACCACGTTGTCACTTCATCGTTATTTGTAATTATATCATAATGTGCAGATTGTAATTTATTTTTTATTGTTGCAATAAAACTGTAATTATTATAAAAAGGATATAGTATTTGATCTTTTTGAACAAACCTTGTGTGAAGGAACGAGCATAGGGAATTAAGAAAATTATTTCTTAATTACTTGGTTCTAAGAGGGTTGCCCGATGAACTATTAATTAGTTTTAGTGTCTTGTCGAAGTAGATACCTACGTAATAATATCGACAGCTTAGAGTCAGATTTGAAAAGTAGGCAATTTCACTGGGCAATTACACTTAAACAATTAGGTACTAGACATTTCGGTTTTCGTTATAATTATACCGTAAGGACTAAGTGAAACGTTTAAGTCAAAAATCAAACAGTCTGTCTACTAGCTAACCGGGAGTTATATTCTATTATATTTGAAAAATTTGCTTTACTCAAACAACTTTTCAAATATTTGTGAGATTAGAGATAAATTGAGTTTTACAAAGTGTGTGTAGGCTTAGTTGGTAGAAAAATAAAGGAGAAGAAAAAAAATTCAAAATAGAACGGGTGGGAACCAAAATGTCTTGCAACAAATTTTCATCGATCAAATTTGTATAACATGATACTTATACTGAAAATGTGAATGTACTGAAAGTCATTGCAGTAGAAAAATTTGTTAGACGGAGGTTGTTGATCGGCTTAAGACTCAGAAACAGACTAAAAAAAGAACCAGTGCTAATTGGCCCAAAGTATCCTCTCTTCCAAAGGATAGTTTTCTCCTTCTTTTCTCACTAGTGAGATGAATGAGTCCCCGCACCTTTCACGGCCAGCCAGGAACTTAATGAACCAGAATGGGCCAACGGATTCGGTCTCCCGACCCAAGACCTACTCGTTTTTACCGGTAAGTATCCCCTCACTTGATTTACTGTCGGACCTTTCGGGACGAATAACAAGGACGAACTCAAAAAGGGTTTTAATCCTTGATCGGTTGTAGAAGGAATAAATTGAACGATATTTATTTTTATTGCTCGGAAGCGTTTGGGGAACTCCTCTTTTCAAACCGGGGTTTTTTGTGCGGTTGCGAACTTGATTTTTCAACGAATGATTCAATGCGTTTTGCAATGGAAATACAATTAATGAAAATAACGAGGAACGCCTACAATTCCTCTTATCGACTCATTATTGAATCAATCACAAATTAAAAAAATAATAATTGTACTTATCATGGGACATGAAGTATCTTGAAAATTGTAGATTTAAATGGTCAAGTTTTTAGTTTACGTTTGAACAGATTATGATCAATAGAATTTGTTTTGAAGATTTAGAGTTTAGTATATCCTGCAAATAATTAGCTCCAAGGTGTGGAGACATTAATAGGAAAAATCTTCTATTTTCTTTCGCCAATGTTCAAAATTTTTTCAACGGTAGATTCATAAGGAGTTGAATGACCCCTTCCCCTTTCGTTTTGAGCCTTACGGCTAAATTTCTATGAGCCAGATGATCCGGGTGCTGGGCAGCGTCAAGTTAAAGTCCTAAGGAGGCTACAAGCCAAATAGCACCTTCATAGTATGAATAGCATAGAAATTAGCTTAAGGAGCCATGCTGCTTAGAGTGTAAGTCCTAAGGAGGCTACATGCCAAATTATAGCTTCATAGTATGAATAACATAGGAATTAGCTTTAGGAGAATAGGTTTATAATTACGTCTACTCAACAAGTAAGTTTATGGAGTGACTAAAGTGGTACCTTGTTTCAGTTATATAAGTTCATGCAGTTTTAAGTCATTTATCCTGATGTGTCATTTCGAGGAATTGGACAAAAATTACTTCCCTAATAATTTTTTTTTAAAGTTATCCTATGGAAGAAGGCTGATTTGACCACTCAAGTCACGTTCGAAGTAGAGAAAATTATATATTGAAATCAGCAGTAAAAATAATTGTTTACACTCAAGCGAAGGATGTAATGTTTTGCAGAGTAGTCGCCTCTCTTTTCGGACCCAGCAGCTTGTAAGTAACCGATCCGATCGTGGTTTGTCGTTTTGTTATCTCGAGAATGCAAATCCGGAGGTGGCGAGAGCTCACCTGAACCGTTCGATAAGGGAAAACGTTTTTCTGAATGAAGAAATCCCCTCGGACGACTTTAGTGGTGAGATTACGTCTGGGATGTCCACCTGACCGTCCTACTAAGTGGTAACCGATGTTCAGAGGCATAAAGCGAATGTCTCAATCCGAGAGGTCCGTCGGCTAGAAGTGATTTGGAGTTGAGAGGTTTTCTACTGCCAATAAAGTACGAAATTTATTTTGAGCTTACCGCGGGATATGTGACAACGGAATGAGATCACTTGATCGAGATCTTCGATGTAACCGATAATGGCGACGTGGAATGGGGAACAGGCGCACATTTATATAATTGATCACATATAAGGTACTAGTCTCTCAAAGAGAGCGTTATAAAATGGGTCGATTCATTGAGTCTCCAAGAGTAAGAAATGGGGTTTAAACTCGTCAAATGGCAACATCGCATGCAAAAGGAACATTTATGTATTATTAACACCATGTGGAATTAAAACTCGTGAAGGCTAAAACTAACGTAACTTCCCTGCTGAATAGTGACTATTGGGAAAGGGGGATAAATCCAATTTTGAGATCAGAGGTCCGGTTCTGAAGAGTGAACAAAATTTTTCATAACGATGGAACGAATAAGCTACGTCACGGATAGAAATTATTATTACCATTATAATCCGCAGGGCCCTCATTAGGTAACTTGTACAACGATTCGACATCAAAAAACAATTCATATCAAGGATAAATAATAAACCGAAATTAATTCCTCGATGAATGTGGCTCGATTGAGTAGTTCTTTTGTTTGAAACGACAAAAAATAAATTAATTGTCCATATCCAGTGTAGTGGTGTGTCTACACCTTCATTTAATAGTGAGGATCGAATTATTGATACCAATATCTCCATCTTATTGTTATTGGTAACCCAATTGTCAGCTCAATCACGTTATTAAGTCGGCCACTAATAGAATTGTTCCAAGATCCGGATAATATTTGGTTGAGTGGCGTAGTGAACACTGAAGTCCAGTTTGGCTGTCACGGCATCCTTGGGAAAAACGGCAGCGCCACTGGGCGCTCAGGGGATAGAGAGGATGGAAGGAGGTCCTGAAGACAAGAGGCGGATGGGAAGGGGAAGGACTTCTTCCATGTAAACAAGTGCGCTCCGACAAGCAACTCAGGCGTGGAAAGGAACAAAAACGCGACCGACACCCGAGACAGATTTAATTATAACATGTGAACCCACTACTGTACGGCCCAGAGTGTCCTGTTGAATATATTAGGGGCATATCCCCATCCCCGCTAGGGAATGGGCCTGATTGAGCGGGTTAAGCTACCGAAATCCTGAACGCGATCAGCCGTTAAATCGGCGGGGCGAGGAGGCGCGGGAGGACATTCCCGGGGTGCCTTTTTCCCAAGCCTGTCCGCCGGAGTTCGGATAAGAACTTCGAAGGCGGCGATTCCTCGAACCTAATCACGGGTGGAGACGGCCATCTTCTAGCTCGAAAATTTTTCGGAGTTGGGTGAACCTAATGACAACTTCTATCCATCAAATCCAAGCTCGGTATTTATCAATTCCCGAACCTGCCCAGGAAGATGCTACAACCGATGGAAATCATACCATACGCATGCTATACAAAAGTGGTGTAACTAGGATGAATATATGGTACTGGAACATAGTGCTGCAACGGGCTTCGTATTCTACCTACTTTAATTATGAAGCCCACTGCAAGAATTATGATGGATAGAAGTTGTCAATCCGAAATAAGAGTGAACTTCAGCTAATTACAGCTTGGAAGTAGACAGTTTGAGAAGTCATTCTTTTCATGAACCACACCTGCAAAGTACACATAAAACCAAGTAGAACTTCAGGTAAGTTACAATTGGTGATCAGTGTGGTACCTACCAAGTGCAGCTTGGAATCCAAATATTGTTTGGACTCACGTTGCCATCACAACCCCACAAGGACCAAATCGTGAGCTTTACTGGAAAAGATTGAGGGCTGTTAGCCAGGCTCTGTACATTGCAGCAGGAGTTTAAAATTTGACATCAGCAATATCAAGTGGAAAATGGATCATTCTGCAAGCAGGAGAATCATTTTGAGGAACCACCATACCAATAGCAATTGAATAATATTGACAAGCGGTACATACGGCGATTTATATATTATATAAATCTCCCTAATACACCGCTTGTCAAGTGCGTCTCTCCATTCGCCAAAGTGGATTTGTTCCATGGATAAGCCGTCATGTGACTGGACTTCAAAGCTCTGGACTTCACAGTATGCAGTAGTGCCAACAGCCCTTACAGCTACTTCTGAAACAGCCCGTCGCTGCCCAGTATTCTTCTAGCCACGACCGCTAATGGTTTATTTTCCAATAATTAACCTGTCCAATTTGTTTGAATTTAATTGATTCAAAATGGGCGAACTTCATCTCACTCCTCCTTCTATTCATTAGAAACACGAATGTTGATACTAAAGCTTTCTCGTCAAAACTTGATATCTAAATTATTTTCTTGTAATAAATTGCAACACCTCGTCGCGAATTGCATACAGTAAAGCCGATACTGGTATCAGTTTGAGCCCGTGCCAACCCCGCGCATTAACTTCGAATTGATGGCTCATTACCGTCCGCAAATCTCCTTCTTTTCGGGGATGCCTTTGGAATCGTCCAGCTGCCCCTGAATCCCATTATCATATAAACGCCCCAATAAAATTCTTGGAAATACTTGGACCGGTTCCCAATATACCTATCTGTCCAAGCGGGAAAAATTCAATAATTCGAATCTGATCGAGTCGCTCGAACAACACACCCTTGAGGTGAATACTGAAACATCCTAGTATTCACCTCAAGGGTGTGTTGTTCGAGCGATTCGATCACATTCGAATTATTGAATTATTACAGTTGTTTAATTACCTGATTGTTAAGGAAACAAAAAATAATGACACATACTGCGGGCCTGTTGTTGGCGGCTGGCAGGAGGCCAACAAGTACGTCAGAGCCTATGACGCACGAGCGTATGACGTAAGACGGCTGGCAAGAGGCCAACAAGTACGTCAGAGCCTATGACGCACGAGCATATGACGTAAGACGGCTGGCAGGAGGCCAACAAGTACGTCAGAGCCTATGACGCACGAGCGTATGACGTAAGACGGCTGGCAGGAGGCCACTAGTGCGTCAGAGCCTATGACGCACGAGCGTATGACGTAAGACGGCTGGCAGGAGGCTAACTAGTGCGTCAGAGCCTATGACGCACGAGCGTATGACGTAAGACGGCTGGCAGGTGGCCAACAAGTACGTCAGAGCCTATGACGCACGAGCGTATGACGTAAGACGACTGGCAGGAGGCCACTAGTGCGTCAGAGCCTATGACGCACGAGCGTATGACGTAAGACGGCTGGCAGGAGGCCAACAAGTACGTCAGAGCCAATGGCGCACGAGCGTATGACATAATACGGCTGGCAGGAGGCCAACTAGTGCGTCATACGACGAGACCTTTTATGTCTCTGCGCCCCCTCCCACACCCACACCGCGTACCTCGTACTTCATTTTGTTTTGGTTTATTATCTTCGATAATGAACCATTGGAATCGCCCAAAGAAAAAAAATTTTAACCCCCCCCCCCCCCTTAAAATTTGTTGGTTTACGTTTCAAGATACGTAGATTCAGAAAATCGAATAAAAAAAATCCGTCCGTCCGCCGTACGCCAAACGCCGTCCGCCGTCCGCGCCACTTTGCCCAGTTAGCGTTGAGTTAAAATTACGAAATTTTTTTTATGGGTTTCGACCAACCCCACAATGTTCCTCGAAACTTTTCATAACCCTAGGTCAAGGGGAAGGGGTTCAAAACGAATTTTGGTACGACATGGTATGACTATGGTATGGTATATTATTGTATGTATGATTTAGTATAGTTCAGTACGGTATGATAGGAAAGAAATGGTATGAGTACGGTGAGAATATGGTATGGTGCCGATTTGCAACACAGTCTGGTATAGACAGAAGGGTGATCTGCACAAGGAAGATACTCGTAATAAACCGTTGTGTCAAGAATTTGCAGAGTTTTTTTGTACAGCGCAAGGAGAAAAGATGACTGCGCAAATGGTCGGTTGAAAAGTGATCTGTTTTTATCAGAAGGCGAGAAAATAACAAGTAGTCGGATAAAAGGAACAAGGCGCGAATTCGAAGCCTATCTAATCTAAGGGAGCGCTAGGAAGGCCGAAGGCGGGTTTTTCGAGACACTCCTTGGGCATCTGATATATAGCATGAAAGCCCGAGTCGGCCGATAAGGTCCCTCATTCTCTCGTTGTACCACTCCCACACGATTACTTAGCTTGGAGGGGTAGAAATCCTGTTGTTTCGAACCATTTATCGAAAAACCGAAACGGATGAATGACGACTTTCGAAGAATGCGGTAGCCTATAGCGGTCAGCCGGGAGGGGAAGTTCGAAATCCAAAAAGTGATTTTGAAGGGGGAAATTATGGTCCGGAACTACTATGCTGGATTGGTGAGTATGGGATAGTCTACTCTCCATGTGTTGCGTCCCTACGTACTACTTCACAATCCAAGACACATCCGCTACAGACCCCAACCATACACCATAACTTCAATAATTCGAAAATCGCCAAAAATCAGATTTTTTCTGCTCTGAGGAAACCTTTATTCACTCGGATAAAAAATGGAAAATAAGTATTTTTGTAAAGCCTCCAAGTCGCTGTAGCTCCATATCAATCACGATCCGCCGATCAGCTGCACTCCCAACATCGAAAGACGCTAGAAAAGCAGTCATCCTGTTGAATTTTCAACGCACCATTTCGAAATCGGGTAAAAAACGTGTTTATTCTCAACCGTAGTCAAATTAGGACCGAACGTCGCAGCAGGAGACGGTTAACTCGTTTTCATGAAGCCGACGATGATAAAATCTTTTCAATTACGTTTCGATTTGTGATTCACCTCACAAACTCGTTCAGTCACTAACCCGACGAAGAAGAGAGAAATCATCTTCGGGAGAATCTTTTTTCGTTCATTATTTAATCCTGGTGTTTGATCACGGCCCAGTCATTTCGGACGCCCGCCGTGTGTGGCGGGACCGCAATCACTTCCAATCACACGTAGCCAACTCGGCTTCTAATTGATTCTCTCCCCTTTAACTAATATTACATTTTTAATTGAGTTAAACTTTCGATTTGAAGATCAAAAAGACTTCTCAGGTTTCCGTAGCGTGCGCGGCGGCATCTTTTGATTTACGGCTATTCGATCGGGTCTTGAAGGCGATTCGAAGTACGACCACCCGATTTTCAAATCGATTCCCTACGATTCAGTTATTTTCGATAACTATAATTAGAGGCGAATTAGCAATGTGGGGCAAGTATAATAGCTTTCGAAATATTGATGATAAACGGTTCAGAAATATTGTTGATCTCTAATTTCTAATTATGCAACGCATCTACAGATCGAGGAGCTACGTGAAAAATACAATTTAGTCAGTCTTGCAGCAAAATTAAGAATTGATGGCCCAAAATGCGTATAAGCCACTTTTGATCGAAATGATCACAAGATTAGTTGTGTTATTGCTAAGAGCTTCTTCCTACCGTCATTGGTAGCGGCAAAGATGGGGCTAAACATAAAACGAAAAAGAACAAAAAATAATAATACCAAACGTCTCCGATGAAAACAGATTCGACGTAGGATCGCAGGACATAGTATCACTTTTGATTCGTTGCAGATTCCAAAGAGTGAATACCTATGTGTTGGAACCTTCCTTGAATAACAGCGCTGACTTGTTACAAGAAACAAAAGTAAGGACTGTCGCTGAAAATCGGTGCTATTTTGGACTATTTCAATCCTAAATCCCGAATACTCCCAAGGAATGAAATTTACTCTGTACAAGGCATAGAATCAGAAATATTAACCAAACTGCTCCAACTCACACACCCTATCGGTAGAGAGGAAGAAAAAAGTGGATGTAGCGCCATTAAGGAGCTTAGTTCACTACAGATCCAGCATATGTCAAAGCTCCTTGACGCCATGTCAAATGTTCCAAATGGATGGGAAGTAGACATGCTGTATGTTTGGTACCTGCATAAAAACATGCAGAAATAATGTCTTCGTCATCAGAAGGATCCTTCAGTGTACTTCTTCAGTACCTCCACTTTTTTTTGAAACCTGGAATATATATATATATATATATTTTTTTTTTTCTTGTGTTACATTTTCCTGAATTTGATAGTGAGTTCCTCTTTCTTCTTTTTGACATGCGCTTTCCATCGAAGTTTAGCATCTAGGGTCATACCCAGATACTTAGCTTCGTTAGCATATGGTATAACTTTGTCATTGAGGAGTACCGGTATGTACTCACACCTACGATTCGTAAAGTCGACATGTACAGATTTAGTCTCGTTCATTCTGATCCTCCACTTCGTAGTCCAGTTGTGTAGTCGGTTGATAGATCTGCATAGTTTTGATGTGGAAACCTGGAATATCAATAGCCTTGTTCGGTCTCTGTACTTGGTGTGCTGTCCCAAACTTCATGTGTGCGGAGCACCTGATTCCAACAAATCCAGTGAAGGCTTCCTGCAGAAGCCCGTGTCTTGTAGGCGTATGTTTTGGGATTGTGTTGCTTGTGTTCTTATTAATTTCTTGGTTTTTTCTCAACATCAAAGGTTAGAATTAGGGATCTGTGTATTTTATTTCTCCGCTATTTGGATTATACTATGTACGTACGATGGCAATCATAGTAGATGAATCCTGGGGTATTTATCGAACATGGAAGAAACAAGTTATCATTCCCAATTCCAGTGCAACGTAACTCACGGTGAACTTAGTAAAAAGAAGGTAAATCTGTAGGACTATTAATTAGGGAGACAAATGCACTATTAGCCAGTGAGAGAAACACACACCCACGCCGATCGGACCGGTTTCTCCCATGAAATGTTTTCATTAAGAATTTGTTGCCGTGTTCGAGCGCTATCGCCGTAGAGGCGTGGTACAAGCTTGCACGGGGGAGACCCTGGACATCTCAAATCCCATCTTAAGTGGTTCGGAAACATCCCAGGCCTAAATGCAAATACACTCCTTGGAAGAGGAAGAACAAAACAGGGTTGTCTTTTATTCCTTCGGTCAGTCGGAATAGAATGGAGCCCCGCGGGTACGTGGGGTGGATCGTGTGGCGCTACCACACAGTCCTCTAATTGATGTGTTTCCACAGACGCATTCTTCATTCGGTGATAAACAGGTCTGATTCTTCCTCGGTCCTAATCCAATTATTAGTGAAGGGAAAGCGCTTATATACTTGGAGCACGGAACGTTAACTGACGCAGGATTGATGATGCAAACTCTATCGCCTGGTGAGGATTCGAATGAAATAAGGCGGCTGGCAATGGCTGGTTTTCGCTCAAAGTCCACGCATGTGGAACCTACCAACACGTTAATGAGGTTTTTGAAACAGAAACATTTTGCGATGACGCAATGAGATCTCATTCTTCGAAGAACAGCTGGAGTCTTAATTTAAACCGGTATGACACCCTGAGCTAGGGCTGCCAACTTTTATTCGGAGAAAAGAAGTACTTTTCAGAAAATTATTGAAAAAAAAGTATTTTCTTTAAGAAAAAAGTAGGGTCCAAAAGAAAATGTTGAATTCCTCGGTTCATCATCACGACCTTAAAATGCGGAAATGAGCAGAATGATCAGCGCCATATTAGGTACTTAGAATACCTACTGTTCATCAACAACTTTTATAATTTCGTTTCCATACTTGGCTGTTGGTAAAAAACTCCATACATCGATTTCATGAAACAAAAATTTTATAGCAGCAAAATTTGCCGTTTTTCTAGCCTCGTCCAACGAGTTTGAGTTTGTTCTGAAGGTAGAAATGGCGTTAAACACGTCTCTTTCATTTTGGAAAAGATTATCTGCTCATGTTTCATCAGATCGATCGACGATCTGTTTCTCTCTTCCCTCTACTTCGCGTTCATTACCGAGAATATTCTCTCGGTGAACGCCAAAGTAGAGGAAATAGACAAACAAAAGCTGATAATTCTTGTCAATTCATGAAAGGACCCTTCGTCGAGAAAGTATTGCCACTTTTTGGCGAGAGTCAAATTTTTTTGGGCCAATTTTTCCAACCCGTCAAACATTTCTCCACAGTCTTTCATTCCCGAATGGTAAAATTTCCAAATGGTATTTCAGCGTACTTTATCAACTTAACAAAGAACAAAGTACAAATCATCAAAAAGAAGTACAATACTTCTAAAAAAAAAAAAAGTACGGTTGGCAACCCTACCCTGAGCCGTCACCAGCTCCAAAAAATAATTGATCAGCTTCGGTTCTCATTGTCCCTTATCTGGTAAATCTCAAAGTAGCCTCTGAATCCCAATCCGGCCAGTAGCTGATAAAAATAGCGTTGGTCAAAAGACCGCAAAAAAATTTGCGATTCAGTAATTGTTGGTAAAATACGTTATTATGGCATAACACCGAGAATTGTGTACTAGTGGAAACAGACCGCCATTATTTAGGGCCTAAATATCCTTAGAGTATTACCTAACCTAACTAATATGTTATGATCCTCTATCTCTGGCGCCGCTTCTCTATTCGAATTTCATTATGGATTACTGGGAAATTTGCACAGCCCCGTCCAAACTAGGGTAGATGAAATATGAAGAGATTCGGTATTTACGTATCGACTTGATGACTTATTCGAACTAGTAAGTACCAACGACACCGCAAATTGGACTTTAATATAATCCATAGAGGGAGAGTAGAGAAAAACTACAGTTCCTAACTATTGCATCATCATTTACTTCAGTTTTTATACAGCCCCTAGAGTGGAGCTCGGTAAAAAATAATGCGTGTGGTTTGCCTAACAGGGCTCCACTCAAGTCGGAATCCTTCGGGTTTTGAGAATAACCCGGGCTAGCGAAAGACACTGATTTATGGAGGATTTTGTATTATTCAGTCCCAGATACGCGGTGAGGTCATATGTAGCACCGTGTGAGGCAAGCTGAACCGCATTGATTACTATTGCAGGAATCGAGCTGAGGCGGATTACATGCCCGCTAACCACAGGGTCGCCCCCGAGTTTTGACCGCTCAAATTTTAATACAAATGAAAGTCACGGAAGGGGTTTTTTTTCAAGAGGCATCCCCTTAGCGGTGGGAAACCTCGGAGAATTTACATAGAGAAGGAATACGGAGGATTTTTCGGAGAAGGAAACGACTGAAACGCGCGTCTGCTTTCACACGCTATGCTCGATTTGGGGGTCTCGAAATACCACTTGACTGCTGAACGGTCAGATATTATTCACGGTAATGTTCGATCAAGATGGACGATGGTTTCGTGTCAAATACTGGATTTCAGATTTGACTGTCTGCCCATATAAAAACAAGCACCTACTAACCTACATACCAGACAGTTTGTAATTTTCATAAATTTAATACACATACCTGCAGCACAGAATCATCTAACACAGTTACGTGTAAATTATTCTGAATTCAATGCCACTCGCTACGATTGATGCAAGATGAGAAAATAACGTCCAGAGTACCGTATTCTGTCGTTTCAGAGGCATTGGAAGGCAGTTTGTGGAATATGTTCTAAACCCCCATTTACCCCTCAAATGTCGTTTTGACCGCTTTTTCACGTAAATATGTCTTACCGCTGGGGAAAAACAAAAATACCTAACGCGGTACCAATTAACAGCAACGGGCAATTATACCGGCAATTCTATGCTATTCTCTATATGAAGCAATAGTTTGGTATGTAGCCTCCTTAGAACTTATAATTTAAGCAGAATATTCCCAGGATCAGCTGAGTGGCTCCTAAAGCTAATTTCAATGCTATTCTGCTATGCTGTTTTTGTTATGGGATAATATCCCTATGTTATGTTAATATTATGTATTATGTTCTCATTCATGTCAATTTGTGGCAATAAAAAAAAAAAAACAAAAAAAAACATTCACTCTATGAAGCTATAACATGGTATCTAGCCTCCTTAAAACTCACACTTTAAGCAGAATAGGCCCTGGATCGGCTGAGTGGCACCTAAAGCTAATTTCAATGCTATTCTGCTATGCTGTATGCTGTTTATGCTGTCTATGCTATTCACACAACGAAACTATTATTTTGTTATAAAGCCTCCTTAACACTTAAACTTGACGCTGCCCAGGCCCTGGTTCAGCTGAGTGGATCCTACAGCTAATTTCTACGCTATCCACTCTATGAAGCTGTAATTTGGTATGTAGCCTTAGGACTTACAAGAACAGACCCAGCTTCAGGTGTTATCGTTATTTTGTTTTACTTGAGGAACAAAACACCTATTTTAGAGGGAGAAAATGAGACATATCCATGCACCGATGTATCTGCATGCAATTTAACAACAACATCAGTTTACTATTTTTAAATTCGTTCAAACTGGTAACTTGGAACGATTTTATTCGATTTAAGATAAACTTGTATTAAGTTCGTAACCCTGACGTAAAAGGTTAGTAACCCGGATGGATATTTTTTTTCTTTTAAGTTTTCAACTCCTGGTTGTCTTGGTTTTTGGTTAAGGTAAGTGGAAACACTTCAATGAAAACACGTTTGCGCCTGCTCAGATGAAAGCACCGGAGGAAACCCGAATAAATCAATATGGGGACATTTGGGACAAACCTCAGTCTGTGATGAGCCACATATTTCCACGTGGCCATATATTGCGACTTCGAGTACCAAAAGACCCCCAAAAGATTAAAAATTGTTTCTAAGTAGAATCCATAATTTTATCCGCCCGAACACTGAAATGAAATCTTACAAAACGTTTCGAGCCAGATGCTGACAATAATGTTCACGAAGCCTTTTCTCATTACACTCTGGTAATTCACTTTTTTCACCACACCAGGTGTCCATATTCGAACAGCTTACACCACTCGTTACAAAAATCTTAAATAAAAAACGTCATCTAACCACTCATTCATAAAACATTCGAAACTCCCCATTTTTCCATGTAACTATTATGTTAATAATAAACAGAAATATTCCACGTAATTAAATCACACTTTGATCCAGGCGAACGGAAATAACCTTCTTCCCTTTAGTTTTCCCACAAAAACTCGATTATGCCTCTTTTACATGGCATGTCACTGATTCATGATTAGCCTCCTCCCAATTGACATGCGTTTCGTGACCATCCCAATTTTAATCGCCGAGGAAAAAAAAGACGGAAAACCTCCCTCCCCACTCATTGGTAATGGCTTCGAAACTAATTAGCCAGGTATATCTGTTCGAGCAATATCATTTAATTTTTCCGTCTCTGAATGATAATTGTTTCCTGCGGCGGAATGTGAACATTCGTAGTTGAAGAAACATCACGCACAGGGTACTGGTTGAGTGAGGGTCTCGAGATTTCTCCCGAAATTCTTATAACTCAGTTCGGATATTAAAACTTCACAAAACTACTCTAGTTCACTGAACAGCCACTAACAGCTAACGAATAAGGTATTAATATTAAATAAGGCATTAATGGAATAAGGTTCTTAGGAAATATGTAGGGAAGGGGTATCAAATTTGGATAGGGAAATTGTTTTAGAAGAGAAAAAATGGATAAGTATACCTTATTATGGAAAGATTTCGGATAAAATTGGAAAAATGTTATCGTCTAGAGGTTTCAAAGCAGGGTTTAAAAATAAAAATAATCTCAAAGCTTTGTTGGGTTCTGTTAAAGATAAGATTAGTGTTCAGGATAAAAGTGGGGTTTATAAGCTGAAATGTTCTTGTGGGTTTGAGTACTGAGGTCAAACTGGTAGGAAATTTAGGGAAAGAATAAAAGAACATGATTTCAGGGATAACAAGGGTGATTCTGCTTTTGCAAGTCACCTAAGCGAATCCAATCATGATTTTAGTTTTGATCTAACAAATAGACAGTATGTAGAATTCCCTCATTTTTGCCCAAAGGGAGGTATGTTGGATATATCCAAGAATTCTCTTAAGAATTTCGAATTTTTCAAGTATATATACTTGAAAAATTCGAAATTCTTAAGAGTGATAGGTCTGGTAAATGTCTAAATGAGGTGATCCCTCAACATATTTCACCGTTAATCGTAGGTTCATTCCTGCAATAGCTTGGTACCCCCCCCCCCCCCACAATGTTATCCCCACCATTGTTTAAGCTCCCTTTCACTTGGTCTGCCTTAACCCATTTTCGGCCAAGGGAAGAAATAAACAAAAATATCTATTTTTTTCAATTATAAACGTTTAACAGGCATTCTTTGAGAGCAAAATTGAACACGACAAATTTTTTTGAATAAAACTATAGAAATTGAGGAATGTTGCGCTAACGCAACGTTGGCCAGAAGGGCTCTAGGTATGAAATTTTTCAAAACATTCGGGGTGAAGGGGGACAAGACATTTCTCACACAAATAAATTGACGGATTTGAGCAAGAGCGGCATCTTCTTCTCTGGGTTGGGTTGCTTTGGATTATGAGATGTCCTTTACCATCCGTTTTTCTGAGACGGTCGACTACCACTCCCTTTGAAGGAGTTCTACTTCAGAATCAGAATTTTCTTCCTCTTCCGATGATTCCTCCGAAGATCTGATGAGGTGAAGAGCGAGTTCTGAGCGGAATTCGATCTGAGAATTTTCTTCTAGTTCACAGTTCGGTATATTTTCCACGAGTTGACAACGCAGCTGTCGATAGCATTTATGAAAAGAGGACCATTTTTCACCTTTGATTCTGATTTTACAGTTAGCAACCCCATTATCATATAAATCCACGCTACCCATGTGCTTGTTATAATCAGCTATCATCTTTGGTTGATCAACGGTCACTTGTTTCCTTTCTTGGCGGTCGAATCTTTTGGCTTTTGACAGAGGATGGATGGTATGAAAATTGCTGGCCACGCAGATTATTGAATTGTCATTCCACTTCACCACAGACAAGTTTGACTTCCCCTCATAAGCCGCATAGGATCCTCAGTTTTCCTTTTGGAGTTTTTTCGAGTCACGCAGAGGGCAGGCTTTGAGACGGTTTTCCCTCGCAGTGCTAGTTGCACGGAAACCCTTTTCGTGGAGATGACTGAAGAGCCCATATAACGAGAAAAAATTATCGAAATAAATGCTGTGTTTCTCTGGAGACTGAACGGTCTCGAGGAGCTGCACCACAACACTTCCTCCCAGTCCAAGGTTCTCGATGCTGAAATATGATGAGCTCCTAAAATACGCTTCTAAAAGTATTCCTTGACATTGCCTTCTTTATGAAAGGCTGGCCTTTTTCTGGATCCTGCGACCATTACATGTCACACTGGGGTAGTGAATGATCGTCCACGTAGACGCAATTTTTTTTGGACCACTCATCTCAAGCACACTACCGAAAACAGATCCCGTCGAGCTTCAGATGACGCCTGAACACAGAAAAAATAACCCTCTATTGAAGTACCAGCAGAAAATCAAACAAAACGGACCCTGTTGGAACAGACACTCGGGCCAGTGCGATCTTGCCTCTCGACGATCCGCTTTGCTTTCCTGACCCCGCTACCCGCCAACGTTGCGTACACGCAACGTTGACTTATACCCTCAGCTAACATGTTGTTTGGGGACACTAAACTTTTTTTCGGGTGCCATTCATAATCTAGACACCCTAAAAGATAACGTAACAATTTCAGGACTTCTAATATTCATCCAAAATGGAAACCATCAGTCACTAATGATCTGCTTTTTGGACCCTACGAAATTCGCCCACTTTCAGAAAGGCCCAGCCGGCCAGAATCTCCGACAAAATTGATTGAACATTTTTTAATGTTAGTTCAACATCTAATTAATAGGTAGTAGTCGGAAAATTTAAAAAAATAGCACGTTGTAAGTAGTTCAGTAATTTTTTGTATAACGTTGCGTAAACGCAACAGCGGCCAAATATGGGTTAATTGGCATTTGTTGATCCACCCCTTCCCTTTCACTTCTCTGAGCCAATAGGATTTAAGTTCTCCCTTCACTGTAACCTGCTTCAATCCGATTGGATGACACCTTTCACTTCTGCTACTATATAAGCTGTATTTCATGATGTACCTTCAGTTCATGTTTGTTACTGATGATGACCTAATCGTCGAAATCGATTTAACAATTGTACTCATTATTTTCGTGGAAATAGACTCTCTCACTCTATACCTCCGTTTTTTTTTACTAACAGCTAAATTGAAACGTTAACCAGTTGAAACTGCGGAAACGGGAGCCGTGATTCGGCCGAGAAAGGTACTGGCAATCCTGAATACTGGAAACCTGGTTAAAACGTTCTAAATTGCTTACAAACACCGTTAACGTAGTCTATTTCATGGCCCATGGACTTCTATCACAATCGTACCATCATTCGACTTCTACTGTGTCGGGACTTCAAGTGGGTTGGGTAATGAAACCAAGAAATCACCTACTTCCAATCAGATTGGTATAATTTTATTTTCTGAAACCGAATGAGTAATTGTTATTTGACATCTCGTATCACTACAACGACACCAGGTATGCAATTTAACCGAAGAACTGTCGGAGAAACCACTTGGGATAACAGGTTTAACCTGTGACAATACCCAGAGTCGCCTCTAAATGAAGAAATAAACAAGGTTGGGTTCTAATTGGCTCGAGTCGATAACAACGTACTTTCAAATTCTTGGATTTTTTATTGATTTTTTTTTGTCCTTTTTCTTCCAACAAAATTGGAAGGAAAAGCTCACACTCGGAAATGAGCTTGAAATCAAACAGGTAAAAAACGCCGATCGAAGACAGCGAATCGATTAAGCTATCTGGAGTTCGAACCCAGGTAAAGGTTACTCGACAGATAAGACGTCTATTAGACCCCAGACTCAATTTATGCTCTAAAACGCCAACACTTTTACGTCCCGAAGTTACTTGTACTGTTGGCACCTTCTTCCCTTATCCTAATTTTTTTTTTCTGTTTTATTTTTCTAGAAAATCTTCCTCTTTTTGGGACTTCAATAAAAGGTAATAAAGAGGAGCGAGCTTGAAACAAAACGCCCTCACGGAGCTCGGAGGTGAATGGGCGGGGTTTGCCTGTCTCAATTAACTTAGTTTATGTCTATGTTAGGGCTCTAGTGGGCAGGAGTGAATTGATCGCACCGGTAACCTTAGAAAAGAACCCAAAAAAGGTCCCAAACCTTTTTTTAGTGGGCATTATGCCTCCTCCAGATCGCCTTTTGGTGTTCTTTTTTGTTCACTCGCCCGACTTGAAATATCCGTATTTTGTCACAGCCCGTTTACTAATTGACTCCAAAGTTATGTTTCTAGAACAACCGATGGGTTAGTCTTTTTCGACTTGCCATTGCCGGTATAACCCAACTCGAACTGTACGTCACTACAGGACTTACGGACACCTGCTTGTTTCGATGCCTCGTTTCGTACGGGTAAGCAGTAGTAACCCATAAAACGGGATGAAACACGGGTGCTCCAACCCTCTACGACATACGAGTCCCTATTTTGGTTTATTATATTCAATAACAAACCTTAAGAATCCGTTGGAAATCCGTTTTTTGTCCCTCCTGAAAAGTTGGGAAAACTGAGTTTGACCTGGGATCTTAAGGGAAGATTGGTTGTTTGATGTTTCAAAATACGTACAATTTATAAAATTACCCGGAAACTTTGAAATTTGTCACGAGGGCTCGAAGTGGACCTAGGGAGTAGTGAGGTTATAGGGTGAGTAGTGAGGTTATAGGGTCGAGGGGGAGGTTACCATGACAACAGATAAGGTTCAGGTGGGCAGGTTTGTCGAGGGAGGGGTGGAGGGGGGGACAAGGTTTGATGACGTCATCGATGGATCATCGTTTGGAAAGAGACTAAAACTTTAGGAATTTAATTTAATTATTTAATTATTTTTCATGCACAACGCCTTATCACCAGGGTGACGGTTCTGTTCAGGGGAATTTTTAGCCACGACTATAAAATACGTAGGAACAAAAAACTGCCACATCACAAATCTTTATGACAGGACGAAGTTTGTCGGGTCCGCTAGTATTGAATAAAGTGGTCTAGGCTGAAAGGCGTTCGATACTGACAATAATAAGTTGTTGAGGAAATATTAGGGCTGTTTTAACATTATGAATCAACGCAAAATAGAACTGCAGTTATGCGTGTACTACCAAGGAGCAAGGGCTAAAGACCAATAGGACCAAGTACTAAGGACTAAGGAGGAATACGGTGACTTTAACGAAATTTGAAAGAGGTCCAAACAGCACCTCGTGAATTTCGTTACATTTTCATTATTAGAACCAGAGGTGTTTTTCAAGCCGCTTTTCTTCTTCCTGAACACCCTTAAGTTGTTTTTTTCCACATTAATCAGCAGAGAAGTCATTTGATAGTAATAAATGGACAGCACAACGCCTATTTTTTCTGACCGACCTGAAGTACGATCCAAGGGTTGTTACAATCGAGATACCACGCAGGCTAAACATTCCGATCACAAGTGCGCCAAAATCAAAATTTTTTATGAAGAAAACCTAGGGAGTAGTGAGGTGAAAGAAGAACATACATGAATATTGAATAAAGTGGTCTAGGCTGAAAGGCGTTCGATACTGACAATAATAAGTTGTTGTGGAAATATTAGGGCTGTTTTAACATTGTGAATCAACGCAAAATAGAACTGCAGTTATGCGTGTACTAGGTACCAAGGAGCAAGGGCTAAAGACTAATATGACCAAGGACTAAGGACTAAGGAGGAGGAAGAAGAAGAAGAAAATACGTTTATTTCAGCTTTTAAAATAATAACACATACTTCTCATTGAACTAAAACATTATGGCATGGTGAACATTTTACCGTCCGCCGGAGTTACAGGCACGTACGAAAAAAGAGGAAAAAAGAAATTAACGAAAATTTGATGGAGAAGAGAAAACATAAAAATACAAATCATTAACCCAATCACAAAGGTAGAAAAAGGTGAACAAAATAATTTATACCTCATTGAACGAGAAAATAGCTGAAAGGGGTTTGGCAGTCACGTCCTAAAAGTTAAATTCCCCAATTAGAAATGACCTGTATTTCCATGCTAGCCTACAAAACTTGACCAGGGGGTTCCAGTCCGGACCAGTAATAAAGCTGATCGCTGTATCAGGACTAAGGACTGAGGAGGAATATGGTGACTTTAACGAAACTCAAAGAGGACCAAACAGCACCTCGTGAATTTCGTTACATTTTCATTATTAGAACCAGAGTTGTACGTGTGGGACTTGGAGGCAGAGACGGAATCAAATTTTTTATGAAGAAAATTTTGATTTTGGCGCACTTGTGATCGGAATGTTTAGCCTGCGTGGTATCTCGATTGTAACAACCCTTGGATCGTACTTCAGGTCGGTCAGAAAAAATAGGCGTTGTGCTGTCCATTTATTACTATCAAATGACTTCTCTGCTGATTAATGTGGAAAAAAACAACTTAAGGGGGTTCAGGAAGAAGAAAAGCGGCTTGAAAAAGTTCCAAAAAAATCTAATTGGTTGCAGGGTGGTGCAGAGGTGTGAACTACCTGTTAATGGGATAATGGGGCGAAACCAAAGGGGCTGGATGTGCTCCTTTAGCGCGTCCTCCGCCTTGTGTGTAAACACGAAACTTTGCGCAGTCATCGGGCCCGTATCAATTTTATCAGCTCCAGCCGCGCTCAAACCCTTGTTTCTCCTCATTGTTCGCTTAAAGGCTCGTGGTCGGCTTCATATTAATGGATCCTCTTCGTCGAATAATACCCTTCGAAACTATTGTTCGGTTCGGATAATTATTGTGGAGCATGATTGTACAGAAAACCCGTCGGTCAGGTATAATCGCGGCGCAAGGAGATGACTCGTGAACAGAAGGTACAGAAACGGTTCGGCGGTACAGAACGAATCGGAACTTCGCAGGGACGTCGCTGAAGAAGGGAAACCGATGTCTAACAAGCTTCGACAATCATGTACTGTTCAGATCGTCCAAGAATAACAATACCGATGATGTTGAGGGATGTCGAGGGTCGGTCAAATGAAAATTGATTTATGTGCCAACGTTTTGAAGAATATATTTTTTCATCTTCTGGGCAGTGTACAAGATGGAGTTGGACTTCAACAGGGAAGTTCTTGCCTCCAGATCACAGAAGTAATTTTCAATAAATCAATTTTCATTTGACCGACCCTCGACATCCCTCAACATCATTCTCACTGACGGTCAAAAAAAAATCACACACTTAGTAACAATACCCTTGAACAGTAGGTACCAGTGGCGGCTCCTGCCCTGAAACTCAGGGGGTGCACATAGATAAAGCGGGAATACGGCGAAAGGGACGGGAGGGATGCTTTTCTCAGTCAAATGCAAATTTCAACCATATGCAAATGGGATAAATCCTGTAAGCTTTCTCATCGTCAAATTACAAACGCGACTAAATACATACTCGTACAATAGACACGAAAAATGTTCTCTAACGGAAAACGAAATTCTGAAATAATCATAATGGGGTAAACCCAAAAACTTTTTTGTTATTGTTAAAGCTGAAATGTATATCTGCCCAGCAAGAACCAACGTGGAGGTGAAAGCAACTCTTGCCAGGGAGGGGAAGGAAAGAGGATGGGTAGAGGAAACGGTTATGGGGAAAGTGAGGGGTTTGTGATCATTGAGGTAAATAGTGGGGAATGCAAAAATAAAATAAAATTATCGTATATAAATGGGCGATAACTCCCCAGGAACAAAAATATCACAAATCGGGTATCACGAATTCTAGCCTTACCTTCGACTGACAAACGGGAATAGTTGATTTTGATAAGAAAACAGAAAAGTAGACATATCAACGGGCGAAAACCAACTGATTTGAGATAGCAGATAGTTCAATTTCCACCGCTGAACAACTCCAGCGTTGTAATCGCCCTCAACATTTCTCTCTGTCCAGCGATTGTATTATGTGATACATATGTGATCGGCGGTTTGGGGATTTTATTTTTATTTTCGAAAGTACTTGGCAAATGCAAACAAGCGAGCGAGTGGGCATTTAACTCCTCGTCCGCTTTGGTGGCATTGGAACGGAGAATGAATGACAGCGCCCCTGGTGGCGGAGCAACGAGTTAGTGTTGCGCTCTGAACAGCTCTCATTGGTCAATCTCACAGGGCGACCCATTCATAACTTTCCAGTTCGGAGCAAGGCCTGCCTTTTGCTCCAACCTGCTTTTGATTGGTGACGTTTGGGCTTCCTACCAGGGCAGCTGTTTCGCGCGTCGATTCAAATAGTTAAATCCTTTTTTCTGTCAATATCCAACTTTTCAAATGGGATGGGAGAATTTGGTTATTATTTTTGGTTTAGTGGCTGGGGGTGCACATGCTCCTATGCTCCTATCAGCAGCCGCCGCTGGTAAGTACACTACATCTTTTTCAAGAGTTTTTTTTTTGACAGGTTTATTTATAAGACCATTACAAGAGAAATATACTTCAGCGATATGTTGAACCTTAAGGATTAGTTCACAGTTCTAAGTGCCTTCAGCACGGCAAAGAGCACTCTTAAGGAACAGGTGATTCAGCTTTCCAAAACGTCCCGGAATATGAAGCGGCCGTGTCAGACGAGGTGTTGTGAGTGCTGCAAATCCCTCGTTGACTATTCCATTTGGATGATAAGCGCTTTGACGTAAGAACGGCTCTGTAGCCTTCATTAGACATTTATGAGGAGGGTCGAGATTAAAATCGTCATAAATAGTCTCATTCCTCACAAACTCGGGAGATTGAACCATATGTCGCTGGAGAGTGTGGTTTTGCTGCAACTCCACAGTCTTAAATTGGCTGGGAGAGCATGTGCCCCGTATAGGGAGACCAGGGAGATAAGTCTAGTGTTGTTGTCTAGTAGACATTTCAGTTGTCGAGTTCTATTTTTCAGGGGTTTCAGCAATGCTGCAATGTGATCAGCAAAGGTGAGCCGCTGGTCGAGTATGATGTAGCATAAACAGTCTTTTTATACCTCAACAGAGTGCGTTGTGTCGGGCCGACACGGCTTTATCATTTGATAACATTATCTCGTATGTTCTCATATTTAATTAAAAAGCACATTGTTACGTTCCTTTTATACCACCGGCGTTTTCTGTCTTTTCCCTCGTAATAATAATACATATGACACCAAGATATTTATTGGATTTGGCCTTGGGTATTGTCTCTCCCTGGTACAGTAATGGTACTTCAGAGAATTTTCCTTTGTAGGTATATGATACAGAACAAGACTTGCTAGTGTTCATCTTGATTCCCCATTTTGTGCACCATGTTCCCAATTCTTGAATGTGGTGTTGCAACATATCATAGGACACATCAGAAATGAGTCACGGGCAGCAATAACCAAATCGTCAGCGTAAAGGCCTGAAAAATAGGATTCCCCAGTTGGAAGTGGCATGTCGGAGCAGTAAAATATGTATAGATACGGCCCCAGCACGCTCCCCTGCGGAACGCCAGCATGTATGGTTCGACTTGTGGACGTGGTATTTTGTACACTCACCTCAAAACGTATTTCTTCTAAGTAGCTTGTAAAAAGAGCAAATAGATGGTTTGGTAGGCGAGGAAAAAGATTCCAACAGATCCAATTTCAAGGTGATTCAATTGTTTCAATTGTTTCACGGTTGATGGCTGGGAATGAAAAACGTCATACGGGACCATCCGGGAATTTCACCTATCACCAATATTTCAGCCCATTGTACCTAGCAGTAGAAATGTATTAAGTACAACTTTTGGCGTACAGTGAAGTTTTGAACCGTACATATTAGACCGTTCTGAAAGAATACGCCCATTTTTTTCACTATCTACATCAAGAATTATGTATCGACGCAAACAACCTGTGATCATTTACGAGCTGGGACGCCACGTGGCTTAAATATTCAGGAACGGAAGAATTGAGAAAATCACGCAAACCGTGGAAAAAACCATGCAATGCATGAATATTTTGTTTCGAACAGTCTAATGAGTAATGTAGTATAATTATTTAGTATTGCGTCTACTATATGTTTAGAGGGTATCTTTTGACATTTCAACGTGCAATCGTGATAGTTTTCTCACTCATACATGGATGACCGCTCGCGCATCTCAAGGATCCCGTTTATTCCTTAACGTACCTTGATAGGTGGAAATATTCTATTAAATTACTCGCGTTTATCGTGATTGTTTTAATCGATATCAATTATAAAACCCGAAGGTTGATTTTTATAATCGCGTGATGCGAACCGACCCCCGTGAGCTATTCCGCGAGTTTCACATCAAATAAATAGAAATAGAAAAATGAAGTTAAATTTTAAACCCAATCAAAAAGTTGATAAAAGAGCCCGCGGGGGGACTAACACAAAAACAAAATGAAAAATTTTTCCCCCCCGAAGAATAGTTATTTAATCAAAGGCCAAAAGTAAGTATACGAATTAAAGCGTTTAACAGTCAAGACCAGTAGCAAGTCAGCTTCATTATATATCCTCATTCAAAAAGTAGGGACACGCGAGGTGTAATTATAGAGGCCGACTGGGGGTATCTGGGGGAACAAACCGATTCCACCGCATTCGTGATGCTGGGATGCAGAGGGCTCTGAAAACCGGGTAGCCGACGAGGATGATCACGCGAGGATGATTCTTTAGCTCTGAGTGGAGATGTGGCGCGGAAGGGCGATCATCGCTCAAGACACAGCGTCAACTACCGGGGGAAAATCGAGAGGAAAAAAAAGTTCTAATCGTTGAGGAACTCACGTTTGACTGCTGAGAATTGACCGGAGGGAGTTCGAATAAAAATAACGTTTTTTCTTTTAGTTGTTCCTTCGAGTAACTACTTGAGATCGTTCAGGTTCAATCCAAGTCACGCTTCGAAATTATTTGATTGAATTGGTAAGTCGCGTATAAGCCCTTGAGTCGTGTGAACCAAACCAAGTAAAACCTTATACTTGATTTTTCTTGAGCAAATGGTGTTGCGGTTAAGACCTACTGTTTTGGATGCAGCACATGCCTATCACTGAAAATCTAAATGAAGAATGACTGGGAGGAAAACTTGGTTATTAGACATAGATCTAACTACGAGTATTAGGAACAAAGGATGCTTGCTGATCAAAATACAGATATTGATGAATCACCAACAATAACTAGATTTTATTGAAAATAGGAACACTGTGCTTTGGTAGACTAATAATTATAATTGAGGAGATAAATTGAGGAGATTAAACGTACAGTGGCCACTGGTGATGCTAAGACTCAGAACGTCAGTAATCTAATGTGTAAATTCTATAGGAACAGTATGTGCTTATCTGCTCTGATGACTAGAATGATGTCCAGGTGGCTGATAGATTTCTGTGTAGATTCTCCAAGGTGGTAGTGGCCGGTTGACCAACAGATGAGATGGTAGATTATCCAACTTCATCAACTAATCTGAGGATGTTGCAGGGATGACGATATTGGCTAGACGATGGTAACTTGGATGATTTTTTATAAATATCACCACAGAAAGAAGAATATTTTTAACGTTCATAAAAGCACATGTATAAAAAAACGTAATGGATGCTGCTGTCTAATAGGACACTGGCGGTGCCACTTGTTGTTCCTCTTGGAATCAGTGATGCTAAGCTGATGGGAGTCCTTGATGACTTGAGTTGATGATGAGAGTCGTTTTAAATTCTAAATATATATGTTATATCTAATAATTGAAGGATTGAAGAACTATATCTATTGTGGATAAGGTGATGGACAGCTGTGCAGATGGACAGGTATTACAAAACCACACCTCTGGTGCTAACAAGCTCTTGTTTGGTTTTCGAAAATTTTATTCGTTTTCAAATCGAAAACAGATCATGTTCAAGGATGATTCGTTCCAATAAGAATCGGTTTTTATGACCAATGTCCCTGCGCGGATGTCATTCTAAAGGAGCACCAAATGGGACGTAGACCTCAAATTTGCCAGCCTACTATTACCCCCTCCGCCGAAGGCATAATTTGTTCCGAAAGATCCTTCAGAGTAAGATATTTTTCTTAAATTTTCATGTTTGCTAAATAGGCATTTTTCGTTCTTCTTTGAGACACCTTGACTAGTTAGTGAAAGGTACGAGAGGGACTCAACTTCAATAGCCCATCATTTTCGAACAGCGGCTTCGCCAAAAGTATTTGGAGCTCTTCGAACGTGGGAAACTCCGAAACTCCGTCACAACGATTCGGACAGTTCTCCCTTTCGAAGAGTTTCCTGGTCGCCCCCCGGAACACTGAAGATTCCCTCAGGCGTTCGGAGACCCAAGAGATAAACCATCCCGATTAACCACGACAGACAACGAACTTCATAACAAGGCGCGACCAGCCCACACACAATGTCCTCCATTGTGCCCTCCGCCGTTAATTGATTATAGTTGTTTCTTTTCACGATCCCTTGTTGAAAACTGAAAGTCACCCATCTGCCATTACTGGGGGTCCTGGGGTCCCCCTCGAGCTTCATTATGTAAACCCATACCTGACACACTTTGGATCTCAACCGCATACCCCGACTAATGATAAATTTCTACTATACTTCGATATATTGACCCGTCGTCATACTATGGCGAGTGAAAAGTATGAAAAAGTGTCTTAGGAAGCCTTCAGGATATCGCCATTCATGAAACACTTCGTGAGTTTGATTGGCCACCTTTGTTTCAGGCGTTCATTGTATGTGTATTGAAACTATTGTTACGTAGAGAAACGGTTGAAGGTTCGACAGGACTAAGAAGCAAAAGACCGTCTGAAAACCACTGGCGTTGTGAAATTTAGCTCAGTACCTCCATTGGGTACGAGGCCTAGACTGAATACTATGGAAGCGTTAAATTCGTCCAGTGATACAGGCTCTAACGACGGGATACCGAATAGAAAAAACATAAACCTTCTCCTCCTCCACACTCCCACCTCGAACTCCCAAATGGGTTTCCAAATGGGATTCACATTGGAACAAGTGACCTGTAGATGTGTCCGTATTAGAAGAAAATACTGTGGCGCACGAACTCAACTCAACTCAAAGAATCCACAGTCATGCAGCATGGCTATAAGAGCGAATTTTCGAAGAAACAATTGGTTTTATGTAAAATGTCTCCATTAAAGAAAATTATGTCCATAAAGAACATCTCGAGTATCAACCACGTTTCAAATTGCTCCAGTTTGAGAGCGGAATAAGAATAGCAATTCTGACTTGATCATCTTATTCAGCGTGTAAAAACCTTTACAATGATTTGTCACTTGAAATTTATATCTCAATTCTATCGAGAGTTCTTCTGGCAGTAAATTCAGGATGGTCTGAAACTGATTTTGGTATAAACAATTTTCGGAAATTCGAGTTTTAAAAATGTTGGAAAGACGAAAAAACGCCGAAAATTCAATTTCAATTGAAACAGGTCCACTCATATCGAACAAATAGGATCTCCTCCGCGATGGATATTCCTCTTGAAAATGTTCCCATTTGTTCTTGGGTTGAGCATTTTTTGTAGATGAGTGGACCATCAGCTCTTGACCTCATCCACCATCGAATAATCTAAGCAATTTGAAGTTTGAGTTATCTGAGAAGAGGCCAGCACTCAAATTTGGATTTAGTCTCAGAACTCAGTGTATTTAGTCTGTTGGTTTTTAGATCAAAGTTTCTTTCTTATAGGCGTAGTTACGAATAAACTGTAAGATGTAATATAAGGTGCCTTGACGTACATGTAACAACTTTCATGTTTGTCCACCAGTCCCGTTCGGAAATCCATGGAAGGCGAAGACGCTCTGATAACCTGTCCAATTCCACTTTAATAAGAGAAAACTTCAATGGGTTTTATAAATTAGTTTGAGACCGAATGAGTCGGTTAATTGAGACATCGGATTGGAACAGGGTGGAAATGTGGAGAAGGAGTTACATGAAAACACGTCGCCAAGCTTTTGAGAAAAAAAAACTGGTTAGAACGTCCCGTAATAGGATTAGACTTGGCCTACAAGACTCAAACTACAAGATATTCCGCTTCTGATAAGTAGAATAACTCATTCGGCTCTTGTCTCGAAACTAATTCATTATTCATGATCGGGCTAAGAGTGGATTTTATTGGTTTCGGTTGAAGGGAGGATTCTCTCTGCTATTGGAAAATGAGAATGAGGCGATTGGGAGGGAGGGTCTCAATGGCCTCAAGCCGATGAGTTATACGGCTATCAATAGGTTTGGATGGAACCATTAGAGCGAGGGACAAATGAGGTGGAAATAAGTGGAATCACGAGAGATTTTGTGGGGGAATAATCAAATTAAAGGTACTTTTCAAAATTAATAACCAAATCCTGTTTTTTGTTCGGGATTCTCGCGTCTTTGGTAATGGTATCACAATGATATCAAATTTGCGCTTCATCAATACCTGCAACCCCTTCTTCCCACATTATACTCCTCACTCACTCAATCGTCATCAAACTGGTAGATTTATTGAAATTCCAAACTTTATTCAACATACCGGCAATCTGAATAGTATCCATTACCAGAGCTCAACTGACTCATTGAAGATCCAATTCCATTAAAAATTGTATATGGCGTACTCAATAGGCGAAAATGCAAAAATGCAAAAACGTAGCCACTCCTAGGAGTTTCCATTTGATCAATATGTATAAAAAAAAATAATAGTGTAAAAGCCAACCTAGATTGGGAGCAACATGGCACATCTCAACATAGCACAACTCATAAAAATTTTGTACCTAAAGATATTCTCATTATTCAGACGAAAAAACCGATACAATATGTTTCCAACAAACCCAAGGCTTGATGTAGACTGCAGAAGAAGGTTAAAATAACACTTTAGATTCCGTTGTTACAGAAAACTTACCTCTAGCTCCAGGCACCTCAAAAACTCCATTATAATGACTGAGATACATGTGCAGTGTTCCAGGGCTATTTGAGTTAAGCAGTGTTGTCATAAATACGAGTTTCGCGCTTCCAGTGCCCAACATACGAAATAGCAGTGAACGGGTCGATAGAGCGGGAAATTTAAAATTCAACGGTGTACTTGTATCTCAAAAAAGTGAAAAAAAAAAGAGATATGGTTGTTGCAGTATGGGCGACGATATAATAATATTATATCGATTATATATTATACGATATATTATATCTGGCAATAACTGCAACTTTTACCAATCGAGCAAACTGGAGATACTCAATCCTAAAAATGGTTAGTTAAGATGAGGAAAAAAATTGGTTCGCCTGTTTTGGGCTTTGAGTGTTTTGAACGCCCAATGTCCGATAAAATATGCTCAAAACAGACTCACAAAATGGTTATTTGTTCATATTCGAACTGAAATTTAAAATTCGTGATTTGTTAGGGGTTAATAGAAGATAGGTGAACTATACGTACAAAATCAGTCGAGTGGGGAAGGCTCCGAGTACCAACTGTTCGGTCATCGGGCGTTTTAATTACGCCCCAACCAGGTGTACCAATGAATTTTTTATATATCGCAATATTTCGAACAACTTGGATTTTGAGCAAATGGAACACATGAGTGCATTACATGTATAATCAATTAAATTATCGTATTTAATGTGTTTGAAATTTTGGAGCTGCCAAAAAATCGAGGGAATCTCGAAACCTTTATAATTTTATACAGAACGCGACAATCGAAGCCAATTTCAATTCGGAGGATTTTAAATTTAAATTAAGAAATATCCGCGTCGTGCGTGAATCACAACGGACTAATCGATGCAATCTTTCAAAAACTGGTGACCCCGTTGCACAAAATTTGTCGTGAGGAAAAGCGACTCGAGACCTTCCCCCGCAATTAATTACCATTCAGGTTAGCGAATTATCTCCCGAAAGAGGATAATAATCAACTATTTTTTGGAAAGTTTGACATCAAAAGCACACCCGAGGAAGAAATTATAAAACGAAAACCTCGCGGAAATCCAACGAAGCGGTTTTGAATTACGCGCTCAAGGGTAGACATAATTAACAGCACGAGATTGAGCGCGCATTCGCGACTTTTTTTTCGACAAGTAGAGAAAAACCTGAGTTTCCGGTTTGACTCCCTGACCGTCGACGTGTGTGATTTATACGTAATACGTTTTGAATTAACCAGAAGGCAGTCTATCCAGCTTCAGTATCCTCCTAAATGAAGATGACATTGATGAAGAGGAGGAAGTTACATTGCACCTTCCTTGTTAGTTTTGTTGATCTTAAATGAGTTCTTGGGATTCCTTCAAGCTTTGTCAGAACTATGAGCAAATCAATTAGCCACCATTTCCTGCCACAAGATGGTTATGAGAACGTCAAATGGCTACAATTAGTCCATTCTCCGCAGTCCATGTTATTATTATCCGTCTTTTCGTTGACATACCAAAATAAAAATTTGTTTTACATCGAAAAAATTAATAAAAAACATGACTGTGAATTTCTATTGTTTGTTTTTTTTTTCTCTCGAGGAAATCAGGGAGTTGGAATTATTCTTTTTTTTAATTCAAATTGACCGATCAACACACCAACTTTCCTTATACGCACATTGGTGGTGAATCGTTATATTTTAGGGGAGTTTGGAGGCCCGAAACACCTACTCGATCCAACAAGGAGGTTTCAAAGTAAATTTCGCTGGATTAAAATGGCTGACTCGAAAGAACAGTTGCTACTGCCGTGCAGGAAAGGACATCCAGTATGAAATACAGCAAATCGGCTTACCTACATGATGTTGTGCAGCTCGTCACGTCCAGCGAAGGATGGCAGCTTAGAGAAGGTCTTCATCGCTATAAATTCCGAATATTCGGCTGTCAGAGGGACGAACACTTTGTTTAAAATGAAGAAAACTTCGTGGTCAAATGGTATGATTATTATGAAATTTGAGAAAGATGACAGTAATAGTCAAGATGTGGGTGCAGCCTGACGACCTTCTTACGCCTACTAGAGTGACACCGGAACGGAGCAGCATTACGCATCAGTCATTGAGTGCCATTCATCGTCGATGGATACAGAAACCACTGCCTTAGTCTTTGTCAATGGATATTGGAAGAACATTGAATACCAGTAACAACCCAAGGTTTTGTGCAATACTGGATTATGGTGGTCCTACCTGGCTAGGAGGAAATATCCAGAGAGAACACCTATTAGCGCAGTTGAGGCTGGTGACAGCCAACCTGGGCATGGGCAAAATAACGTTCTGTACAGAACTTGTACAGAACGGAGACCCGTGTACAGAATGTAGTCAAATGGTGCCAGAATCTCTAGTCCATATACTGCTGGAGTCCCAGAAATATTACCAGCAATGTCCTGTTCTTCTTACAGCTCCTGTAGTATACAAAGTACCAGTTCCATTTACCAGTTGGCCCTGTTTATTTTTCATTCAATAGATATAGGGTGTTTGGTGGTACATAGGTACCTATAAGAAACAATCTACAATTTATGTAATTTTTTTCGAAAATTCTCCATTCGAAAAGATTTTTGCGCGGTCACCATCTCACTTACCCGAACAAACTACAGCAACTTCACGCTTCCCGCTCGCAAATCTGCATTAGAGTGAGTAGGCAAGCATGTACGAGTAGAAAAGAATAACTTGCTACCGAGACACGCTTTGCAACGCCCGTCACCTCCGATACTCTAATGCAGTTAACCCTTGTTTTTCCTGCGTGGCTGCTCATTTTTATAGAAGCGTCCACCATACTGGGGGAACAAAACACGGAAAAAATTAAGTAATTTCTTCTGGTTAAACCCAACTGACGATGTCATTATGTCATTCTTTTGTTTTGTTGCGGACAACACAAACGGATAGTGGGCTTGAAAGCGTGACTAAAAATGCAATTTTCATCGTCGTAACGAGGAACGATTGGTTAACTTTTATAACTTGATATTGATTAAACGCTGTATGGTTTTTGCTCCACCCAAACTCAATTGACTTTTTTAGAATGAGCCGTAAAATGTGAATTTTTACGATCTGAGCTGGCTCCCGACTTGGACGGAACGAAACTCAATATCTGCGGTACTTCGACATCTATCTGATCCTTCAAACGTATTTATGGAAACATACATGCCTATAGTCCGGCAGATATTTCTGTGTGCACGGGTGAAAGTGGGCTGAGGTCGGTGAGCGCCCCCTCCCCTCTAATACATACCTGCAGGGACTAAGGGTTGCCAAGTGTAGGGAAAATCTCCCATTGAGTTATCGCAAGAAAGGGAGAAATCCCATGCAAGGGTAGTAGAAAGGTAGAAAGGGTAGTCCCATGCACACAGAAATATCTGCCTGACTATAGTGTGATACCAACTGTCTTTTGCTCTTACCATCATCCAAGACTCATACGTGTACTTGTAAGGGTAACAGTTCTTGTGGCTTCTGATCGTTATAACACGTTATTCATCGAAATATGAGCTCATTTTGAAGCAGTTTTCAACAACCTGTCAGGATCGAATAGAAATCGATGAAGTGTGAGTGAGATATTACGATTTTGCTTATTCTCTGCACTGTTACCTCGATTTCCTTCTTTGTGTAGCGTGACAGCCGTTTAGCCTTGACCTCATATCGAGGGTCTCACAGCAACACCCCACATCGTCACTTTTGGCCTAAGTATAAGTTAGGTACCTAACTTAGGTAACACTAAATCTCTCGATACATTTTACTGAATTACTCAGTAAACATAGTCATTGACAGATGGGTT
The DNA here is from genome assembly GCA_963920205.1 of Stenodema calcarata. Taxonomy (NCBI): domain Eukaryota; kingdom Metazoa; phylum Arthropoda; class Insecta; order Hemiptera; family Miridae; genus Stenodema; species Stenodema calcarata. The sequence continues at coordinate 13,877,349 of OY986062.1, read as the reverse complement.
TTTGGCCCTACTGAAAAGTCGCCCAAATGACGATGTGGGGAGTAGCCGTGAGACCCTCGATATACGACGATTCTCCACCAATATCCCTCCCAGCTAAATATTGTCAATAAAGAGATTGTACAGACCGACAGGGTAGGTTGCAGCAGGTGCCTGTAGAAATGGTAACTTCACTAAGGTCCATGTCAACAAACTTGAAGGAACAAAATAGGTTATTGATTAATGTATGGGAACTGTGGTTTAATTGTGGTGAAACATCAAAAGTTACAAATTTATTGTTCGACTGATAATCGGTGGTGGGTGCTCAGGAGACGATTCTTTGTTAAAGTTAATAATCACTTAAGTAGCCACTTATGATTAAGGATAAAATCAGGAATGGCTGCAATATTACTGAAATGACTAGGTAATATTAATGACGCGGAGACTTAAAAACTCCTGCAGTCCAAGGGCCTAATTGGCATCCAGGATGATTTGGCTCCAGCTGCCGTCAGGATTTGTTCTTCAGCGATTGTTAAGTAGAAGCTCCTCAATGTGCCAAGCGTGAGCTCTCAGCCATGTCCAGTAAGAATTATGTCACAGTAAAATTATGAGCAAAACAGAATGGGGATAGAATTGGGTGCAAAAATCTTGGTGAAGGACACAAGTTTCAAGCAGGCAGTTAGATGCGGGAATAATATTTGGTGAAGTTACGTTAGTGGTTAGATATGGAGCGTCGAAAATTAGGTAAGCGCAATCAGATCAATTATCAGATAATTTTTACAACGTAAATACAGCTACCAAATGTACTTTTCTTATTAGCCACTTGTAGCTGTTATGCTCGAGTTGAGGAAATGTCTTGTGGAAATTGGTTTAACTTTACGACTGTAAAACGACGTCCGTCAGAAATGGAATTCCTTTTCAAACGCCTGTTCAGTCCGTACGTTGCTCGGGGGTGTCAGGGCGGTTGCGCTGCACCCGAGTGAAGTGATTACTGTTCAGCAGGTGGTACTGATTATCTCACGACAATCCGGTGATTATAGTGCGAAACCGCCGGCTTCGTCCGACTCGCTCTAGTAAATCACGGCCGAAGGGAAACATTTTCGCGCCGATTTGCGAATGGAGAGGGAGTACGGAAAAATGGAAGAAAAACGGAGAATATTTCAAAGAACAAAGAGGAGGGTGGTGGTCGCGGTTGTTACGAGCTTGGAGAACGGTTGTTTCCGCGGGAGTGAAATGGGTTTTACTGCTTCATTATGAGGCCGATAACTACCAAGAATTTGCTGTTGAACAGAACAGCGGACGTTGAGACTATTGGATATCGTAAGTATTGTACAGGCTAACTGAGGTTAGGCATTTACTTCTCTAGTTGTTTTGTCGGAAGAGGAGCGAAAAAACGACTCGATGAGAACTGTAAAATTATTGAAATTCTAGTCAGTAAACGTACCTTTCAGAACTCGCATATTCGAAAATACGTTTGACACCAAAAAACGAACTAATAATCAATAATTTTGGTGTCTTTTGGCAGTGAATTCCGGATGGTTTGAATCAATTTGAATCAGTTTTAAAAATTTTGGACCGAGAACAATAGCTTCCTTTGCTTCGAAAATTCGCTAAAAATAGGGAAGAAGGAGGTCGAATAAGATAGAACGCTTAGATCGCGCAGCGGTGAAAGATGATTTATTCAGAATTATATGAAACAGTGTTGTTTCCGATTGCGCAGAAGTGGGGGTCTTCAATAAAAGTACCCGAACAACATCAACACCCTAATAGCAACAAAAGTATAACTATCGCAAATTAAAATAATTGCTCGCCTCGCATGTTAGCGCTCGGCCACTCGGCCGTCTCCGCGATATGTGGAAAAGAAGTAGGAAGTTTTGAAACGTTCGAAAAGTTGAAAAATCAAAACTTTCAAATAAGTACCGCGCTCTACGTCCCTCCGGAGATTATTGGACTCTGAAGACACGTAACGGGTATGACTTATATCTAGTTTTCACCCTCATTGGATAATCATTTTGGGGTTTACGTCAGGCGAAAACGGGAAGCGACTCGGAGTTATTTGCCCAATTACACCCGAGGGCTTTAGGTTTTTCAACCACGACATTTCAGTGGTTGCGTGTCGCAAATCCGTCACATCAAACTCGTTTTAACGTCGACAGGTATTTTTGGACCTAACACCACATAAATTAGGTGGTTAGCGTCTGTTATGACAAACATAGAAAGTTTTAATCCAATGATTCGCGATTTTGAACTTTTTTTTCGTCCAAGTTGTGTGCATCTTTGATCAATCTGAAGCACTTTGTGGGTGTTACAGTTACTAGAGCCAGCTCTGAAATTATGTCAGTTTTAGAATACAGGGGCTCGTACGGAACACCTACACCTGTACCTGTACACGAATCCCCCAGTCTGGATACAGCAGAATTCAAAATTGAAGGTACTTGAAACAATACCATTCAGCACTTGAAACAGTTACCATCACAAAGATCAATTATTGACCTATTATAGGTGAGACAATGACGCTTAATATAACTGTTGATATGAACACGCTGTAATGAGCATGTTTTTGTTTGTCGTTGAGTCAGTGACATGAACTCAGCAAACTATACAACATTGTTCACAGTGATCTTGGACTTAACGAGTCCAAAAAGGCCATTCCTAACCCGCTCCGCTCTAATGTCAACTGTCTGAGTTGCTTAGAATTGTATCGCCGTTCAAATCCATACAGAAGCTTGCGCAGGACCTGCGCAGATATCGTCTCCTAGCGAGAGAAAAAAAATCCGCCGTAATGTACTTAGTCACTTTTCACCCCACAAACCTCAATTACGCGTGATAAAAAACTCGCTTTCCGACGGAAAAATGACACTTTCTTCCTTATTTTCTCATGTAATTTCAAATTTGAGGATACCATTAGAAAGCTGAGCATTTTGGCCAACTTTTGCAGCAACAGTACAAAACTTTCGAGTAGGAGTAGTAGGAAATTCCCGGGATTTGACAAGTTTTTCTTTCTAGGCTGATTTTTACCTGGTAAACCTGAACAAAAGATTATAGTTTGGCACCAGAGATATAGGAAATTTAATGCTGTTTCCAACGGTATTCTCAGATTTGAGATTACGTTGGGACATGAGGGAGTTAAGTCCGTTTTCGTGACGTAAGGTCAGAAACACGAAAATAAATTTAAAAGTGAAAAAACTCGGGTTTCAAGTGGAGTAAAAAATATGAGTCATAGGGCAATTTTTTTCAGAAATTAGTTTGAGAATTCACCTTCGGCGAGATGTTCGCCCTTAAGTGGGACACCCTGTGCATACAAAACCTGCGTACTTTAAATAATAATAATCAATTTACCATTTAGTGATCTAGTTAGAAGGGTGATCTGCACAAAGAAGATACTCGTAATAAACCGTGGTTTTAAATACTCGTTTTATGGTAAGACCGGGTTGTAGCGCCCTTTGGAAAATCTTCAAGATTCGTAATATTCGTGGAAGTGTGGTAGAAGTGGCGAAAGGGGAGTCGTGAAGGCCTGTTTCTACTCCATCTGTACACCCACCCACAATATAAATTTTATGGGTGGGTGGGAGGTAGGGGGTGCTTGCTTCCCTCCTTCTCACCCACTTCCACCCACAATTTGTATTTCACGTACGGGTCGGTTGGGGTGACCAGACCCCCCTCCGCCACCTACTCATCAACCACCCACACCTGCTCGCGTTCCTCTTTCCCACCTTCCCACCCACTTCCACCCACAATTTAAACTTTATGTGAGGGTGGGTGGGAGGTAGGGGGAGCAAACCACCCACGCATTAACCAGCCACACCTGCAGCAGCACCACTTATAACGCTTTCCTCTTTCCCACCCATTTCCACCCACTTTTTAAATTTTATGTACGGGTGGGCTGGGGTGACCATGACCATGAATTGACCGGGAAGATGAAAGAAAGGTAGTTTTAAGTAAGGCGTTTGGGGGGGCCTTGACCCACCTAACGGCCGTTTAAGACGCGAAGTTTAGCGTTTCTCCTAAACATTTGCTCGCTCACTGTGAACAAACGGCTGGTCGTAAAACAATCCAATTGGTCTTAAAAAATTCGTTATTTTTCAGGTGATTTGAAACTGAACTAAAAATTACACCGTTTAGTTAAATTTGTCGACATATGACATTATCGAAATTTCAAAGTTCGTTTTGAACCCCTTCCCAATGATCTAGGGTTATGAAAAGCTTCAAGGATCATTGTGGGGCTGGTCCGACCCCGAAATCCAAATTTGCCATTTTAGCTCAAGTTTAGTCATCAAGACAATTGTTGGGTAATTGTTATATGCGTGGGTATGGAACAAAATTATATCGGTAAATTGGTGAAATTACCAAGTAACTGGATATTTCTCTTCGTTCATTTTCATACATTTCTCGTAGAAACGAGCGTTGAATAAAAAACAGAGTTTGATTGGAAGATCCCGGTGAATTTATGAATGAATGAATGAATGAATGAATAAAGTGCTTTATTTAAATTAAATCATTTACAAGGCCTTTTCATCCACCCTTTATGGCTGCAGCACCGAGCTATGAGCCGGGATTCGGTTCTTTTACTGGAATTTCCTCCTTTACAGTACCTACTTATATTACGACTATTCAACAAGATTTAACCTAGATATCACGTTAACATAACAAACACAGACACAACTAATAATTATTATTATTACAACAATTTACAAAAATACTAACATTCCATCATACTAATAACTGTTCCAATAATGTAACACATGTTAAGTCGAATATTGCACCGCAATTACCTACATATTAAAATTCCTCTCCTCAACCAGCGCCCTTCTGTACTTTCCTGCCTTCACTAACTATATACCACCCAAGTGCTAGTCAGTTTTTCCCAGTCAGAAACCGTAGCACCTCTTCCACCGTCATAATATGATTATATGGGGTGCCAAACTGTGCCCGCCGACTATTTCTCAAAATATGGCATCTGCCCAGGAAATGGACTACATCCTCATCTTCCCCCGGTGAATTTATGTACAGTTTTGATGGCAGTTATAGCATTTTCCAGTTGAATTAAACCTTTTCCCAATTGCATCGAACCTTTTCCCAATTGAAATAAACCTTTTGCCAAAAGAATTAAACCTTAAATTTTGGAAAAGGTTTAATTCTTTTGGGAAATGCTATAATGCTATAAAAGTTCTGGTCGCGTGTATTAGCGGGTTGATTTGACGCCTTGGAATCCACCGAAAAGTACGAATGCGACTACACGCTGTTATAATAGGCAATACCTACGACTGTTGAGTAAACCCATTCTGTAATTTCGAATTGTCGCTGTCAAGGAGGATTCACGCTTGCACGGCTCAGGCGCGAAGGGAGAGGTGGTAATCAGGTCTAACCCAGTTAACATGCACATAATTGGTTTCTTACCTACCCAGATATGCGTGTCCCAAGGTTTTTTCATGTCTGTAATTGTCTTCTATTTCTAAAGTAATTATTCTTCCCACTGCCGGAGGAGGCCGCGAGGCGGTGTCAATCATGTGACGTGCCCCGGGGGTACGCCAAGGATGTTCGGAGATGATCAAGTGAGATCGCAAGTGAGATCCTGAGCGTGATCATTGCATTGTGCTGCGAAACCTCGTCAGTTCGCTCATTGTTAGTGACCGACAATTAGCACTCGAGTGCTCGCGCCTTCGACTCCCATTTAACAGCGTTGGCATAACCGAATTAATGAACTTTCAAATGCACTCGTAATTTGGTGAAAATCACCGCATCTGCTGAATTATTAAACAAATTCTGTTTTACCGCGAGATGAAACGCCTTTGGCTGGTCAAATTCGCCTCTAATCACAGCCCACTCTCAATCAAGCACGCCGATTTCGCGGAACCACGGACTTTTCTAAATGTTTCGACAGGGTCCCTCACTCTCATCAGTAAACTCAGGGCCTTCGGCTTTGATGGTCGCCTGCTTGAGTGGTTAGGCACCTCACAAATCGATTCCAGATGGTGAGGGTCAAGTCGGTTTTTTTGCTCCATTTCCAAGTACGTTAGGAGACCGTCAGGGCCCTCACGTAGGGCCCATGTGTTTTCTGATGTTTGTGAATGGCATGATGGCACGATGTTTACGGAAATTGCTAAATCTTAGCACCAGAGCTAAATCATTGTATTTTTTTCAATTTTTTTTATTTACCTACATTAGTGTCAACAAGAACATTACCGTTGCGATAAACATAATATAGTAAGCAGGTGGCTTAATTAACATAATGCATGTACTACGTACAGCCCATTAGCTGCCCTATACCAGACATAAGATACATTTATGGTTACTTACATCAGTAGATGAATAAATTAATAATAAATAGATGTGGTGACTAGGGATATTGTGTGGTTCAGACCATTAAGGAGTAAATAACAATTAATTAGGAGTAGTACCTAATATAACAACTGACGGTTTGGTAACGTAAAAAGTTACAATAGGAGTAGTAACTCTGAGTATGGTAGGTACTGTTCAGACCATTAAGGAGTCCTGGGGTCTTTTCCTCTTGAGACGTCTTCTATCTGGTGGTGGCGGGGGATTTAGGTGAATATACGAGAATATAAGAGATCGTCCAACTTTTTGTAAGTGTTTCGTATCACTTCTTAAACAGTGAGAATGCCGAGGTCGTTATGCAGGGTTGCATTGCGAACGTACCATGGAGCTCTTGTTATTAAACGAAGGACTCTGTTTTGAGTCACTTTTTTTTATAATTTGTATTTGGCATAGTCACATAACATACAGCCATAACATTCCAAGGTCAATCTATACTTAATTCATACTTCTTAATTAGCATTAAATTAATAAATTTACCACTCAAACGAAGATTCCACATTTCAAAATAACCATTATAACTTTCAAAATAATTATACAATTCTCTTGTCAATATAATCATGATAATATATTATTCAATTATGTACATTTTATGTCCAATCGATATCATATCATTTTTATACATCTATCTCACTTATAATCTAATTATTCTTAACTTATTTTCATACTTTTATATTGTTCTCTTCTATGAAAATGTATATGTCGTTCCACGCTTCTATATTTTCAGTGAGTAATAAGGTCACGTAATTGAAAGGACATGCTACTTTACTTACTAGCCTGTCAAACATGATTTTTCTTTGTATGCTGTAAGTAGGGCATTCCATCACCTGGTGTTCCGAGCTACCTGTCGGATGACCGCAATCACAAAATCTGTACAATTTACACATTTTCTGCAGACTGAGATCCAATCACGCCATAAGCCCTGTGTGTCTAAACCGTATAAACCGTAGAGAAAATGCTATCTGATAGCATCTGTTTATCTATTTAATCTGTTTATCTATTCGTTTGAACCATGGTACCGTGCTCACTTTCGGGTTTAATTTCTTGTAGAACGCCCCTTGCTCCCCCTGACTATAATATAGTCACTTGAATCTTCTTGATGTGGCTTGCAGCGGCAGAACCCCAGAGCTACAATAAATCATTGTAGCTAACTTTTCTAGTACCTACTCTTAACAAAGAGGTTTTGATTGGGGCAGCTAAGATTTAGCTACAAATCCATTAAATTTGCGGTTCCTGCTAATCTTTCCGTGCTAAGGGGAATTAGCAAAATCCGCCACTTTATTTTTCTACGTGTACCTAACACCTGATGTAAACATTCTTGTAATGAAATGGAGTCGTTTGAATAAGTGAACACTTTTTTAATGGCCGTTTTGTGTTTGTGTGATGATTTGATTTATAATATTTCGGGTTGGTACTCCTCCGTTATGGATCGGTTCCCCAATATTTCTTCCCGCCCGAAAATATCACTGTATTCTGTTATGCAATCTCTATTATGCTCCTATAGATCGCGGCTATCGTTCTCTCTACATCTAAACAATCTTCAGATTTGCATAAACCTTGTCTGTTCTTTGATATCTTCCGTTTAACACGGGAGTTCAATCCAGTTTTCAACGGAAGTCTTGGCAGCGGCTTGAAAGCTGCGACCGACTTGGCGTGCTGAAGCTTCTCAACCGATGAATTAACATTCTTTCGTATTTTTGCGGAAGTCGGTCGAATAATTATTAATTAATTGCTCTTGCATGGCTCTAGAAAAGATGTGGCAAAAGAGTTGCATGTGCATCAAAACGAGGTGCAGAGGCGTAATCAAGTTACCTCTAATAATTATTGCTAGGGTGTCGTGTCCAGGGTTCTTTCCTCTAGTCGCGCCTTCTGTTCAGAACAGCTACTCAGAAGATAGCGAAACTGGCGAAACTCGCCTGAAGCTGAGTAATTCGTGTTAACGTCGACTCCGGGAGAGGTGAATTTCCTTCAGTTACCCGATACCTAACTGCCCTGAATATTCAATTCCTACTTTTCAATGCCACCATCGGTAAACCAAGTTTTCAAAATCACATTTTGTGTTTTTAAAGGCTTTGAAGTCATCCATTTTACCAGCAATTTTCAACAATCCAAGTGTTATCGAATCTGGTCACCTTAGGATTAGAGAGTGATTGTATCAAGAGACGTGACATTTCTTGAAGAACACTCAGAAGGAAAAGGTTATGGAGATTTCATGTTAGTAACATGATGATAATATTATTAAGTAACACGTATAATACAGGGGACGCTCAATGGATAAATGAATAAGTAGATAAATTGTAGTTCTAAAGTAGATAAATTGTAGTTCTAAACAAGTTTGGAACGTATGATCAAAATACAAATTTTTTGTCACCAAAAATAAACTGTAGTGTCGCTACACCATTATTAGGAACTAACTACTACCTACTATATTATACGTTCCACTCCTGAGTGCACTTGGCCATGGCCAAAGAAAAGTCCTCATTTTCCCCAAATGATTGTAATCACAAAATAAGGATGAGTTCAAAAACGGGACCAATTTGAGAAAAATCAAATTTATCGTTTTGGTTTATTATCTTCGATGTTGAGGGATGTCGAGGGTCGGTCAAATGATTTGACCGACCCTCGACATCCCTCAACATCATTCTTACTGACGGTCAACCTAAACCACACACACTCTTTATTATCTTCGATAATGAACCATTGGAATCGCCCAAAGAAAAAAATTTTTTAACCCCCCCTCAAAATTTGTTGGTTTACGTTTCAAGATACGTAGATTCAGAAAATCGAATATAAAAAAATCCGTCCGTCCGCCGTACGCCGTCCCCCGTCCCCCGTCCGCCGTCCGCGCCACTTTGCCCAGTTAGCGTTGAGCTAAAATTACGAAATTTGGTTTCTGGGTTTGGACCAGCCCCACAATGATCCTCGAAACTTTTCATAACCCTAGGTCAAGGGGAAGGGGTTCAAAACGAAATTTAAAATTTCGACGATGTCATATCTCAAAATATTTAACTGAACCGTGTAATTTTTAGTTCACTTTTGAATGACCTGAAAAATTACGAATCTTTTAAGACCAATTGGATTTTTGTGCGACCAGCCGTTCGTTCACAGTGACCGCGCAAAGGTTTAGGAAAAACACTAAACTTTCGCGTCGAAAACGGCCGTTATGTGACCCAACCCCCAGACGCCCAGAATAAAACTACCTTTTTTCATCTTCCCGGTAAACTACAGTCTAGAAATTTTAACCGTGAGTCGGGGATAGACCACATTGCAATATTCACTCGGTTTCTCATCTGTAAAATTGTTTAAATAATACCTTTTTGTAATAATACAAATTAAATTTTGATGATGAGCTATTGACTTGAAATTTTAAAAATAGGTCAGAACTGGATCACAATGCAATATTCACCCGGTTTCTTGTCTGTAAAATTGTTTAAAATAATGCCTATTTGTTTAAACAAATTAAATTTTGATGATGAGCTAGATACTTGAAATTTTATATATAGGTCAGAAATGGATGACATTTCAATATTCACTCGGTTTGTATGACATGGTATGAGTATGGTATGGTATAATATTATATGTTTGATTCGGTATAGTACAGTATGGTATATCATACATGATAGGAAAGAAATTCGTATGGTATGGTATGAGTACGGTGAGAATATGGTATGGTGCCGATTTGCAACACAGTCTGGTATAGACAGAAGGGTGATCTGCACAAGGAAGATAATAAACCGTTGTGTCAAGAATTTGCAGAGTTTTTTTTTTTTTTCAGTCGCTTTACAGTTAATGACCCGCAAATCCTGAAAAAACGCATACCTAGAATTAGCCACATTCGTGAGTTGCAACAGCTCCACTGTATGTTAGTACCACCTAATATTTGAACTAGATGTGTGTTTTTAGATGTGTACCAATATCTGGAGGCTCGAATTTATACGATAGTTTTTATACTGTAGTCCCTATAGAACTTCTAACTGTAGAAAACCTCCGATGTTTATTAGTAGAGTTTTCAATGTGGAAAGTATAGTTTAACACGATCCATCTACAACTCCAACAAGTAACTCGAATTGAGAACATCCAGTTTATTCGGTCTGAGCGCTCGTTTTCCTCTGATACTTCACTGAAATTTCACCAGTTCAGCATTGGAAAAGGCAAATGGCTCAAAAGTGACAAAAAGTTGCTCAATGATGGCTTCGTTTGTCCAACTGAATATCAGGCTTATTTATGTGAATTATGAATTTCATATAATTTATCTCATAATTAAATTATGAATGAGCTATCTATCTGCTTAATATTCGAGAACATACTTTGTAGGTAAGTTCATTTGTACTTCGGGAAGAAGCTCTCGAGGGTACCATTCATCATGATTTAACAGGACATTTGGGAAAATACAATGCATTGCATTCAAACTGGTATTTTCAAATATAGTGAAGTTTCTAGTATAGATGAATCCATCAGGTGCGATTTGCAGTTTTTCTCCATAGCGGTTCATGATAGTTGTGACATTAGAAAACTTGAAACTTCGATTTTTACTGTGGGAAGGTGAGTATCTGAAAAAATCGTTTATCGAGAAAAATACAAAAAACGTGACCGCATGCTCAGCAAAGCCCGCTGGCGAGAATATGGAAATCAGAGGGTTGAAAACGCAACCGATCTCCCACGGCCGACTTAGGCAGTCGCGGAATCGAATTTTCGTTTTAAAAATTGGTTTCGTACGTGACGACAAACACGAAGAAAGGTCGATCCGTGATCAGGTCAATCTAAAATGAATTCCACACATCGAACGCTTTGTAGAGTCGATACCTGTGTACAATACTACAAGTGAATAGCTTATAAACAACGCAACCCAGTGACTTGAAATTGTTACCACTAAATCCAACCGAAAATCTTGAGACCTTCCTTATCCTCTTTAGTTCTTGTACAGTAAAACAGCAGGAGCGTAGCGTGGCTCTGTACATATGGGTACCAAACTCAGTTCAACCTCCCTCACACACACACACTTCCTAACTCTCACCCTAAAAATGAAAAAGAGACTTATCTAGATCACATTTAATGTGATCTAGAATGACTCTAGCTATTGCACTTATAAGATCATTTTGGGGATAAATATGTTTGGTGTCATTTGGCAGTGAATTTAGGATGATCTGAAACGGATTTTGGTACAAATTTCTCAGAAATTCGAGTTTTAAAAATTTTGGACCGAGAATAATAGCTTCATTTTCTTCGAAAATTCGATAAAAAGCCACTTCACTATGATATATAATATATATCTATATATTATATATATATTTTTTTTTTTTTTTTTCAGAGCAAAAGGTTTTGTGAACTACACCCTGATAACCATCTATTGTAGTTCTCAACATTAGAATTTCTCGTGTAGGTACTAAAAGGTAACGAGCCCTTAAGATAACGTTCATTTTGGAAAGATAATCTAAACGAACAACTAAAAACTATGAACCTACAACAGCATGGATATTAACAATCGATAGATATTATCCATCCTCCGGCCTCTGCATTCCAGCAAAAGCGACGCCTGCGCCTTACAAGAGCAACCGCGACCAGCCGGCGCTGCCCTGCTCGGTGGTAAAACCGAATACACCCAGACAATACACACACGCTGTCAGGGGCATCAGCACCAGAGCTTGCAGTTCTCCTGTGGCCTTGAACTGGAAGGTGATCACTGCAATCAGATATTTGTAATTCTTCTTCTTCTTCTTCCTCTTCTCAGATGACTTGGCTTTAGCCATGGTAGTCATAGTCACTGGATTCGTGATTCAAAGCAACCATTAAAGGTAGGTAGCTGCAGGCAACTGTGGCATAATGTGGCAGAATAAGCGGGCTATTCAAGTTTCCAATTGAATGTTTGACTTTTGACAAAATATTTTGTTTTTCTCAATAAATATTTTCATCATTCAACTCCTACCTAGGTACCTACACTATTCATTTCTTGTGGGGAAGCGCCGCTTCCTGCGCTTCCCCTGACGCTACGCCTTTGCAAAATAGAGAATCCCACGTGTAGGATGACCCTCGTACGTACCTCCACAGCGTTGTATTCCTTCCAGAATGGGATTTTGGATAAGGTAAAATGATGAGGCTCATCTCTTCATATAATCTAGATAACTAATAATAATTATTCTGGAGAAATCCTACTGGAAGAAAAAAATCGTTTTTTGTTAGGACATTGTAGTTGTCATAAAATTCCTCGTGTATCAACAAGGGGAATTTGGGTATAATACGTCTGTACATTTCGCCTGTATCAATCGCGTAAATCTAATTTTCTTTCTAAAACTGTTCACAATAGCGATGTCAACTCACCCTTGCAACCGTAAAATCAAATCTTGCGTTATCAAAACAACAGACCCAATCGATTTACGAGGTCGGTCTCCAGCGGAAACAGAAGCGCGGGCCCCGGTGGGTACCATTGTGAATTGAATGAAAAAACATCGATTATTGTTTTTCAATTGTAAAATCGGTTTTGAATTGTTTCAAAAGGCATCGCGCCGAAGGGGAGAGAGCGCACACCTTTTCAATACCTCTTACCTTCGCCTATTTTATTAATGATGCCGGCCCATGACTCGGCTTCTTTGCCCAGGCAGTGATACTACCGTTTCGAAAAGGACAAAGATGAAAGGGAACGTGAAAAAAACCACGTAATTTTCATGGCAATACCTACGGGGCAGGTGGGTCTTTTTTGTCGTCATAAACTGCCTGAAGACAAATTGTTTTTTCCCAACACCCCGGACTTGGGATATTGTCTTTGGGGCGATACAGTTTACTATCGTCAAATCTTGTTCGTAGACAGGCGCGGATCTACTTTCGATAGTACAATTGTGTGTGTAAGTGGTTGTTTCGAAGGCGGAAATAGACAAGACGAAATTTTAAAAACCATTGAAACACCTGTGATGAGTGATTCAGATTCTGTTTTCAGTTCACCTGTTTTAGGACCTTCCAGTAGACACCGTCGTAATGTGAGACAATTTGAAATAATTTGTATTTTGTAATTAATAAAACCCCATTAATTAGAACTATGGTGAATTTGAAGAAAGTACCGGACTGAATTTCATGTCAGTAAGTATCCAATAAATACACCAATAAAAGAAAAGACCAAGACTGCCCTGTTAAGGTAAAACGCCTCAACTCAAAATTCAAAATATTGCAGAAATTCGCCTTCAAGTTTTTTACTGAAACCTTTGATGTAATTTGACTGCAACTCAAAAAAAAACATTTTTGGATAGATATCGATATGACTTCAACCAATTCAACGGTGAACAAAACTCGCAAGTTGATCGATTTATGATTGATTAATTGCAGTTAATGCGATTTTAAAATTTCCAGCTTTCGTTTTGGGATTGTTTGTTAGGGTAAAACTAGCTGTCGGGCCCGTCGCTGACGGGCAGAACTCGGGATGGAGCCACTCTTACATGTGCCTTTACAAACCCTTATAATCTTAAATAGGTACCAAAAATAATATTCATCTGTCTCACGGAAAGGAAGAATGTAAAATTTTTATATTTCGGCTCCCCTATAAACCCCCACCCCTATGCATCGGATCCGGAAGTGAACCCCCCTATGTCCTTCCCCGATCACGGAAACGTGTAAATATGGGTGAAGGGTTCGATCCATTGAGCCGTTTTTGCGTGATTGAAGGACAAACAGACAGACGCCAAATTGAAAATCAGCATGGTTCGACTATTTCACGCGAAACGAATAACCGTAGTGAAATTTTTCAAAAATACCCAAGGAACATGAAAATCGTCTGTAAATTTAGTTATAATAATATAATTTTGGTAAACAAATTTTCAGAGAGTGATAATATTCAGACAACATGGAACAGAAAACGCAAAGTACCTCCGAAAACCCAGGAATTTTGATTTATTTGGGTCAGTCTACTATTATGGTATAGTATAATACTATACTCGTACATGACGCATAGTCAGAAACAGCTTGGGACGTCGATGTTTCTTCTTTCAGCTTTGTTTTCCTCTGACTTCGATCAAGACAGAGGGAAGTCCTAAATACGCATTTTGAGCCATTTTGTTTGACTACCGTCTACAATAATTGTAGACGCTGGTATTAATTATAGACGATGGTATCAATTAATTATTAATTGATACCATCATTCCTTAACAATTGTGCATGTATTTGATTGTTGGCCCTGTAGTTTTTGGGTTTAGGCCATGGGCCCACAGTCCTAAATACGCATTTTGAGCCATTTTGTTTGACCAGCGTCTACAATAATTGTAGACCCCGGTATCAATTATAGACGATGGTATCAATTAAGTATTAATTGATACCATCATTCCCTAACAATCGTGCATGTATCTGATTGTTGGCCCTGTAGTTTTGACATTTTATGTCTTTACTATGGCACATAACTCAAAAAGTGTGACGAAGAAAGCGTTATGAAAAATGTTTGTTATGAACAATGCTGTTATTACATATCGTTACCACTGCGGCAAAAGCGCAAATCTGTTCTTTTGGCAATTTACGTTTTTGTGCACTTTTGGGTACCTAGGTACCCTTTGTTGGGTACACACACGTAATTCCCAATGGATCTCTAGATGAACTAAAACGAAAATGACCAATAAAGCAGATTGAAGCTTTTGGCGCGGTGGTAATGATATTTCAATTAATTCTAACTCGACTGGACAAGATAAGGGGTCGATCCTAAATTAAGGATGTAGGACGCTCAAAAACGACACAAGAGTTTCAAAACGAATAATGAGATTTGTATTCAACTTATTTGGGTTTAGGCCATGGGCCCACAACCTGCTTCAAGTTTCAAACTCAACCAAACTCCACTGCGCAAGCCGTACGTTTGGAAATCGAAGTGGAGACCCCGGAAGGTTCTTCTTAACGTGCCGAAACAAATGGCTTACAGATCGGAAATCTTTTATTTTTTCTCAAAAGGGCCAAGAAGGAGATGAAAACAGATTGATCGCCGGATTCCTCCGAGTGATGTTATCCGGAAGGTGGTAGCACACGCCGATTCCCCGAGGGCACCTATTGCTCGCCTACAGCTGCCTGCACCTTGTTGAAGACGATCTGTCGAGGGTTTTGTTTCCGAATTCGAAACGAGCGACACCTGCTTAACTTGCGCAACGTTCGGAGAGCAGCAGGTTCAGGATCGATCACTTAAAACGACTCCCATCATTCAAATTTCATTGCAGTGGAACATGGATAATTCGAATTTCTATAATTTCACTTAAATTGACTTACATAAACAAGAAAAATATAATCGAACTTTTATCGAAGTGTGTATATGGTACAACTAGATACGGTAATTTAATAATAAAGATTGTGGTGTCCCCAGGATCATCATTGATCCGCTCGCGCTCCTTTGATCACACTTGCGCTTACGGAGCGGCAATCTGCCACAGATTCCTAAATTATTATTTCCTCTTGGTTTTCCTTCAATCCACCAGCACGATAGTAACGAACTGAGGTGGGTGGACTATCTGAACATATGAAACAAAGAGATTTGGGCAACAACAAAATTTAATTCAAATATAAATGAGGTCAAATTCAATACAAATAGATAGGCAAGTCCCTATTCACAGAGCACAGAACGGTTATTCAGTACTTTTTTCTTCGTCGTGACTATAATTGTATAGTAAAGATTTTTGGTTTATTATCTTCGATAATGAACCATTGGAATCGATCAGAAAAAAAAATGTTTTAACCTCCCCTCCAAATTTGTTTGTTTACTTTTCAAGATGGGTACGTAGATTCAGAAAATTGAATATAAAAATCCACAGTCATGCATCGTGGCTATAAGAGCAAATTTTCGAAGGAATAACTGGGTTTTATGTCAAATGTCTCCATTGAAGAACATAATGTTCATGAAGAAATTCACAAGTATACTTGATACATCAACCTTTTTCTTCATCTTCAAAGGGCTCCAGTTTGAGAACGGAATAATAATATTATATCGCATTCTGAATAATAATATATTATATCGCACTCTGAGTTTACGATCGTGTTCAGCGTAAAAAAAAAACTTTAAAATGAGGTGCCACTTGTTTCATTTTGGGAAACAAATGCCCTTCAAATTCTTCAACCCCCTCCCCCCCACCCGTAGAATGGCCCGATTCTGCCCACCTACGAACTTGGTGTTTCGATTGCCGGGACGGATTTTTTGTGCAAATTTGAACTTTTTATCTCAATTCTATCGGTCGTTGACCAAAATTTTGGGCCCAATAGCTTCATTTTCTTCGAAAATTCGCTAAAAGGTGAGATGTGATCGTAACGACGCTTGTTGTAATCATATCTGGCTATGGAGTTGAAGCTTACATTTAGTGAAATAAATAAGTGAATAATCAATGCAACATTTAGGTTAACATTCAGAAGGGTTGGAGTTTCCACGAGGCGTATGAGAAACACTCTTCTCCTCTTCACGACCAACAGTACCTGCACGCTCCCTGCATTACGGTCAAAGAAACACGGAGTTTATGAGGACGCCGCTAGATGGCAGCCGCCTCAAACAGGATTCTGCCCATCTATAAACAATTTTGGACCGAGAACAATGGCTTAAGTTTCTTCGAAAATTCGCTATAAGAGATCAAAACAGTGCGAAAAAGAAGAGGCAATTCAGGGCCTCAACACCTAGGTACCTACTTCAAAGATCGTTCCCCAGATACTGCTAAGCATTACTAATTTGAATCTGCGTAACACATAATATGTGTTATCTAAATTAATTTTTCCCTTACTGGGAAAAACATCTGAATATGGATACGTCGGTTTTTCGCAGTTGGTACCTAAGGGAGAAATTAAATAATTTTTACAGAGTGATAGATGAATCAAGTCGGGAAAATGAGAAAACTGCACTGACTTACTTAGCTTTAGCTTATAGAAATTAGCTTTAGGAGCCACTCAGCCGATCTGGAGCCAGGGCAGCGTCAAGTTAAAGTCCTAAGGAGGCTACATGCCAAATTACAGCTTCATAGTGTGAATAGCATTGAAATTAGCTCCTTAATTTGGACTGCAAACACTGCGATGGACAGGAAGACAACATGATCCACAAAATAATAGAATTTTATGAAGAAGAGCGGACTGAATTTGGACGAATTCTACGTGACCAAGATCTCTGTATGTTGTTGTGAACGGCTAACGTGAGAGTGGTTAAGGACATTTTGAACTACATAAAACGTGCTGGCGTGCATTTATAATTTTCACTGTTTATACACTCAAATTATTTTCATAATATGAAACTTAGACAACTATTTAACTTTTATACATTTTGATTTAAATTGTGCTGGCAATATGTATTAATAAATACAAGGTAAACAAAAATAAAAAAAAAAGCATTAGGAGCCACTTAGCTGATCTGGAGCCAGGACAGCGCCAAGTCCTAAGGAGGCTGTACCAAATTACAGCTTCATAGAGTGAAAATAGCATAGAAATTGGATTTAGGAGCCACTCAGCCGTATCAAGCAAATTTTTATCACGCATGTCATAATATGATATCATGAAATTGAACCAGTACCTACACAACAAATTTGAACGTCTGAGGAGCGTCATCTTTGGCTCTTACCTTAGAACACTATAGCCAGGGCCGGCTTTAAAAAACAGGCCTCTAGGCTCGTCAGGGGCCCTCGTCCCGGAAAAATTTGAAAAATTGGGTGCAAAATGGTGATTCTGAAGGGAATTTGCGCTAAATATTCTGTATTGTCTGGCCTGAAAATATTATGTAATGCTTCGTCAGTTATAACATGTAAGATACATGTACTTATGTACTTACTTATATGGGTCAGAAAATTTAAGATATTAGACACCTTTAACATCGTCAATTTATAACTTAGGTTATTTTAGGTAAAGATAAGCCACAGAAGTAAATAGAATTTCAACACTAAAGTCTACAAGAAAAGTACAAGTCAATATTAAGTACTTATGAACAAATCTCTAGCCATAAATTCAATGTACCTACTGCAAATCATGTTCTATTCAGTCGCTCTTGCTGACTGGTTTCCGCACTAGCCTAGTACATTCACAATCATGGTCATGAATCAAGTATGTACGTACCTACAACGTACTACATTATTTTGTAATTTTAATTGTGGTGCGCGCCTATGCTTAAATCCAGCCCTGCCTGTAGACCTCAATCAACCCTCAAACCGAACGCGTCAATTATTGAAAATTAATCAATACAGAAATTCTACAAATCCATTCCCTCGAAACGACACATGTTGAACACAGAATTTTTTACTAACTTCTAGCAGTAAGTTTTTGATGAGGTAGAATCTATAATAATACAAGCCGTAGAACTGTAGAGTTTTTAGTAGGTACCTAGACGGAGTGTTAGAAGGGTTCGGTGCGTTTGAAGAGAACTGGACGAAATGGACAAAATCACAGAACGCACTGGTAGTGCCAGCAGGAACGATAGGTTGCCATCCGAAGAAACCAGTGGGATATTTTACCGCAGGAATGATAAATCCCTTATAAGCTCCATAGGCTCGATGGTAAAGTACTAGAGTAGGCGTAAGTTTTTATACGAATATCAAATCATTTGGCATAAAAAATAAAATTGCAGACAAGTAGGGTTGTGTGCCACAGTTTTAAAGTGCAACTGTTTAGTCCCTCTAATTTGAGTTTAAAAAATTGTATTATTCCCAAATCGCATTCGCACGATTCTATCAAAAACTGGACATTTTTACTGCCAACGCACCACTTTGTTTCAAGATATGTGCGAAATTAAGGGGTCCAAACTCCCCTACTGGGGTTTTCTGCCTACCTAAAAACCGCAATTGATGAATATTTTATTTAATTACGTTTTGGCCAATGTCCTTTCGATCACAAATAAACACCTCGATTCGATTTGAAATCAACTTTCTTCGAGATTTTCGACGTATTCGAGTCGACAATTGCTCTTCTTGAAACACCTCGATTCGAAATCAACTTTTTTCGAGATTTTCGAAGTATTCGACTCGACAATAATTGCTCTTCTTGAAGGTCCATTCGATCTCAATCAAACACCTCGATTCGATTTGAAATCAACTTTTTTCGAGGTTCCGACGTATTCGAGTCGACAATTGCTCTTGAAGGTCCATTCGATCTGTACAACAATAAAATAGGTAATTTTTTATTTAAATATGTAAAAATGTTTAGGGGAGTACCTGTTCCATATTCTCGCGTTAGACCCTAGTATGCCCCCCCCCCCCCCCAGACACACACACACACATCGAAATTCTGGCTACATCGAAATTCTGGCTACATCGATGTTCTGTTCTGCTAAAATGGAAAAATCAAGGTATACAAGAAACTAGAAAAAATGTAGGTAAGAGGAAAAATACCTAAGAGGAAAAACCTGGTTATTGGTACCCTCCTCCTCCCTATAGGTCGCCCATAGTAACTAGTAAACAACGGAAAGGAGAGGGATGTAGTCTGTAGTCGCTATCTGTACGTATATCATTGTAGTTCAACCCAAGTGATGTAGAAGTGTTAGGTACGTTCGCCTAATTCCTAATCACCTATTTTTAGGGGAGAGACTCTTCAGAAGACCGGGAATTACAGCGAGTTTCGAAAGTAGCGCCTGAACGCATCAATCAGAGAAAAGCCAGATTGAAGACGTTTCTTCGACGAGGCAGCACTAGCACGGCTAGCAGCGCAGGATCGGAATACAAACAGTAATTAGAAGTATAATATATTATATCATTGTGGAATTAGTTAAGAAATACTTTACTGTATTCATAGTAGGTGCATCCAAACACACTGGACCTAAACTTTTTGACCGGCTGAAGATACAGGGATTTTCAGTTCAAAAGATTAAATTCCATCAATATCATTTTCAACATTTTCATTTTCAGGTTGGTAGATTTTTCGACTATTCAAGGAGTGCCGTCTTTAAAGGAGAATATAAGTAAGAAACCCCAAAGATACGCGGATTTAAGTGATTTTAAGGCGGGTTTGAGTAATAAATTGGTAAAGGATTAAACTGGTAGTTCTCCTGTGTTTACTCCCCATTCAGATTATGCGGTGTTCGACAGAACTTCGGTGAGCAGCGCAGGGGTGATCGAGTTGAGCGCTTCATTCGAGGAGCGCTATAAGAAGAGAATTCAAATGGAAGAAGATCTGAGAAAGAAAAAGAAGGAAAAGGCGACGGTAGGCTTTGTGCGGCCGATGAGAATAAATTTAAAACCGTACCAGATTGAGGAGCTCAAGGAGGCTTTCAATATGCTTGAAAATGGGATGGAGCTCATAGAAATCGTTCATGTTCCGGTAAGAAATTTAGTCCTTGTTATACAGGTAGGGTAAGGTTATGTTGGTATGCGTGCTCCAACAGCAAACCAATTCAGCAATTGGATAATACTACATATTGCTTCCTACAGACTGTTATTCGAGCATGCGGATTTGAACCTGACACTGAAGAAGTCAAAGACATCCTCGATGAGATAAAGCCAATGACCGAAGGTGAGGCACAAAACTCCCAGCATTCGATTTTGCACTCTTGTGTAGTTGTAGTGACTTTATCCTGAGCTGGGGATAGACGAGCAACAGGTAGCCATTGACTGCAAAGGTGCAAACAGACACCTGAATCCACCTAACAGTCCGCTAGACCACCTGAGCTGGGGATAGATGAGCAGTAAGATTAGATGTTGGGAGGCTTGCTATAAGTAAAGCACCTCGACCTAGATATACATGCCCTCCCTGTAATTAGAGCTCCAGTTGTTTTACCAACTTCCAGAGCACTTTTCTGGGGTTTTTGGATTCCATACCGTAGGGTTCTGGTCCGATGATGGCGTCTGACCCTTTTTGGCCAGTGTAGCCGCCTCGTTGCCCTTCAGCCGAGAACGCTGGAGGATGTCCAGGTCATTCTTGCAGTCCATCAGTGATGTTATTACCGGAGAGGCTAATGCCTTCAGTGCAGCTGGGGATATATGAGCAGTAGTAGTACCTCACCTTGTATCAATCCTACATTCTACCGCACATGATCAAAAATCATCATCAAAAATCTTCACCCATCATTTATATTGGCAATTAGCAATAATGACATCCAGACCCAATCAACATGTTCTCATTCAACAAAACAGTAGACCTAACTAGGTAAAATTGTGGACTGTGTAAAATTGTGGACTGATGGCTGAATGACTAAACGTCCTCCACTAATAAATGGCACTTTGAGCTGTTGAATAAAAGTGGCAAGAGTATAGGCCCATTACAGAGCTCTGTAGAACACCGCAGGTCACCATTAGATTCTGAATCAACCAGAGATCAGTTGGACAAGTACGAATTGATCATACTTGTTGTCGTGTTCTCAAATTCGAAAAAGAAGCTAAATTTAATCAGTAAGAGCTCATGATTTGCAGGCCCAAAGCCAGCACAGAAGTCAAGCAAAACAAGGCAATGTGAAGAACACTAACGTAGTGATATAAGTATCATTCAAAAATCAGTATACCTACTTATATAGTAGATAGGTCAGGATAGTATGTACATCGTGGTTTAAAAAGGAGCTAAAAGAAGAGTATAGTAATTGTATACAATAAACCCTGCACAAGTGAACCAAAAGCAAAAAACATACTCCCTTGACCCACTAAATGGTATTAAACTACACTGTACAGGGTTCCTTAATCTGAACGAGCTCATCAGGGTTTTCGAGGCGAAACTCAAAAGGGAAGATCCTATTCAAGAAATAAGGAGGGCATTCAAGGTATTCGACTTGAACAATACTGGAACGATAACTTTGGACAATTTGAAAGAAATTTCTAAATGCGTTGGTGAAGAAATGCACGAAGAAGAGATGAAGGTAAAGCAGATCATCCATTTATCCCCATTTGTGGTGGAGCTTAACACTGCAGATCCACGATTCTCATTAAATGGTATCAGCATCAAGTGGTTTTTTTCGTTTCAGGAAATGATAAGTGCAGCTGATAAAACTCACAGTGGAGGAGTGACCATGGAGAACTTTGTCAAACTGATCACTAGGAAGGAATATTTCGACTAACATTGCCAGGAGCACTGGGTGGGAAATGGCCAGAGAAATACGTCTGATTTCTAACGATTGGAAGGCTTGTGATTTTCTGTGCGTGTAATAAACAAGATCGCAGGAAATGCTCTTTTTATAAACTGGACTGCGGTTTTCTCGAATAAAGCAGACAAGACTAAGCTTAAGGCCACCAAAAACAGTTTTTACTAATGAACAAAGAGAATAGCGTTTCAAAATGTTCATGCTTTTGGGAGTACATAATATGTACTCCCAAAAGCATGAACATTTTGAAACGCTATTTATATTATTTTGTTGTTGGGCAGCCAGTAACGAAAACCCTCTTTATCACGATTTAACCAACAAATTGATTAGTAACGAAGTTTTAGAAATATGGAGACCAAATGGACAATGGATTAGGTTGGTAATTGGATTTCAACGTTGGTTCGTTCAATAGTTATTTCTTCATTTGAACAGGAAGCAAAATTTGCCTAAATTATAAAAAGGATGCAAAAATTGCATTTAACGCAATGGAGGCTTTTCATCGACTTGATTTAATTTGTACGTTGTTGACCGCCCAAGGCTCACATGAACCCAAGTATAAGGCTTTGTGCCACTTTCACACTGATATAACATACCGACTGCGCCAATTATCGTATTGACTACACGAATAGAGTTTTTGAAAACTGATTTATTTAATTTGAAGTTAACACTTTGAAACAATGGTATAAAACCGGGCAGAGTAACGTCGTAGACGAGTAACAAGAAGAGACTGACCGAGCTTTTATATGCTCGGGTTGCTGCTTCAGCAGATAATTAGCAATTCAGCAATTCTATCATATATAACATACCTACTAAGTGTAGTTTTCGCATACATTTTTTTTTTTTTTAATGATCAGGTTTGCACAGCCAGAACCTATCAGGAGTTTTGACTTGAAGTAGGTACCTACGTGCTGTAGTTTTTTGAACACCCCGAATCAGTAATTATTATATGCCCTGATAGGCTATATTGATACTACCAAGATGATTTCGAATGGTCGACGTAAAGCTTCATTGCATTTGGTTAGTTGTGATACAATAATTTCTCGTTCAAGACCAGAAGAAATAACTATTGAACAAACCAACGTGGAATTCAAAGATCCCACCAGAGAAATGGTAAGTGACGCAAGTGAACCAGTATCACAAGTAAAACCACAGCTATAGTTCAAGAGCTCAAGGCCAAAAAAGGCACTTCATCAATTTTGTTCAATTGTGAGTAGATGTGTCACACTAAGCAGCAGAGGTGGGCATATTCATATTCCCATACAAATAAAGCCATAATCACACCTTTTTGTCAATTTTCCCTGAAATTTATTCGTATTCATACTCATAAATATGAACACGCCTATCTCTGCTAGGATGATGGAATGGTAAGTCTGCCTGAAAGTCTATGTTAAGTACACACACCTCTGCATACACCAAAACATTAATGAAGTTCCCAAGGTAGGTATTAGAGTTTACTTATAACGTCGAGGGAAGGAAAAATGGGGTTCACTCAATTTTTGGCGTTTTTTTTTCTACAAAACTAGACAAATCATGATAATCAAGAGCAAGAGAAATCCGGCGGTGAAAAGGGACAGTTGAAGAAAGTAGGAGAGGTGCAAGTGGGGAGTTTAAATGAAAACGAAGGAAAAGAAGGAGAACCTCGCTCCGCGTCTCTTGTGTCTGCAACGTCCCAAGAGAAGATGAGGGGAGAAAGGAGAAGCACCAGGAGGCAAACCAGACTGCAAGAAGCTGAATACAACCTTAACGTTAATGAGTGAGTATTGGGTTATATGATTTGGAGGTGAAGGGCTGTGAAATGTGATGTATAGAATGGGACTCGAAATAGGTGCAGATGTGGTCGTGGTGCTACTGTGTTTACCCAAGGGCATTACAGCCCCTGAAATGAAATGAACTGTACATGAAATGTACATGGGTCATTGAGAAAAAAAACTCTAAAAATGTACTTAAGCTCCATGAACTGGACATACGTCTTGAAAATTGGAAAATATTGTTTTCTTTCAGAGAGGAAGAACCAGATTTCTTAAAAGTGATGAAAGAGATGAACGATGACAAATTGACAGGTAAAACATACAGCCATAGAACAATGTGTACATGTAGTACATCATAGAGATTCCAGAAATAATTTACTTCTGTTACTACCTACTTCAGTTACATATGCCTAACGAAGGTGAGCATGTGCTTCTCCCTCTCGCACATTCGTGATAAAATTTGCACACAACAATACCAGAATAACGACTCTGGCGAGTATAGGCGTTTCCAAAGACAACTAGGGTAGATTCTCAGGCGTTATAACATCAAATAAGGCCATCAGGCGAGTATAGGCCATCATAATATGATCATAATATATATATATATGGGTAATTCTCACGAAAACGTGAAATTATGGTTAAGGGTAAGATTTGACCAAATAATGGTTTTCGGTTTCCAGCACACATGCTCTTAGGGTGTTGAAGTAATTGTTCAATTACCTAAAAACTTCATTAGATGTTGATGTCAGTCCTTCACCCATGTCACACACTATAGGTTGCCAAATTCAATCACCTCTGTGACACTTATCATTATGTTACACTTATCATTATGTTACACTTATCATTATGTTACACATCCTAAATTTATTTACATAATTATGAAGTTTCGGATTTTGAAATCTCACACAACGCCTGATGATTACATACAGAAACGTTATGAGAAATATATCAATCAGTAACGTTGCTGGGTGATTGAATTTGGCACTCACTTTCAAAGTTTTTATTCGAATAATAAAGTTATTTAAGCGCTGCTCATTTCATCACAAATACATTGAAAGACTGGCAACTTTTTTCAGGATATTATGTGAACATTTAAAATTTTGAAAATGTGTACTTCAAATTTCACGTTTTTGTGAGAATGACACATACATGAATATAATATATTCATTCTACTGAAGATGAAAATAATATTATTATTTTCATCTTCAGGTGAAAATATTCAAAATTACAAATATGTGCCTTAGGCTCCAAACAGTGGTCTTTATCAATACATCACGTAGAAGAACACAAATAATTCAAATATTGGGGTTTGCAGCACAGGACCTTCTCACCCAAGGAAATGCATATGGCGACAGCGACCAACGTGTGCCATCGAAATGGGCTGACAAAAGAGAAGCAACGCCTCCTCCTCCTCGCAGAGGAGTCAAAATAACTGAGAACAAATACTGGATACCCAAAACACTCAATCCCTTGGAAATAGAATTAAGGAAATACCAGATGAAGGAGTTGAAAGATGCGTACGACTTTTTGGAAGACCATAAGACTGGAATGGTTGACATCAAAGATGTATCAGTAAGATTTGATAATTACTCATATTGGAAAAGTTACTGAAAAAATGGAAAATATGAGTTTAAGAAAAATGGTATGTATTAGGTTTTTCAGGCTATTTAAGGTTTATTAGACCACCTTGTGTCAGATTGATTGAACCGTTATTGATTTTATTATATTTACAGACGATAGTGCGTGCATGTGGGTTTGAACCCAAACATGGAGAAGTTTCAGATATCTTGGATAGGATCAATCCTTACTACCCTGGTAAGAGCCAAACAGTTGATACAGTCAGCTCGACTTGAAAATAAGAATCCAAACATACCAAAACCTTCTAGGCTATTGTAGATACCTGATATACCACCTCACATAATCATGCATACAAAAATGAATAATAACCATAACTTACAGGAAACCTTTCTTTTGATGAGCTTACGTTGGTGTTCAAATATAAATTGGATCAAATCGACCCAATAGAGGAGATAGAAAGGGCTTTCAAATTGATGGATTTGAGAAAAAAAGGCAGAGTGACGTTGGAAGACTTGAAGCAAGTTTCCCAAATGGTGGACTATGAGGTTAACGACGAAGAACTCCAAGTAAGTCGTTGGGTATGTTTTCTGTGGATCGCCTTTGAGTCCAGATAGCTGAGCTGTAATCAATAAACTTGAAACGGTCAAAATGAGGGGAAATATCGAGAGTAGCCACAAGATGGTATCCTAATGACCAAATCAGAATCCGTTTGTAGGTTAGTTTTTTCTGCGCATGCGCAAACATGATTAGTGCTCAGTTTGGTTGTAGACTCGAGATACAGACACATACAATAGAGAGTTCCAGTAGATAAGTCTGCTTCGATAGAACCAGCTGTTGAGGGCTCATCCTAGGGCGAGCAAGACCAAACGCTCACCCAATAAGCCCAAACATGCTCAGTTCTAGAGAGACGTTAATAGCGTTATCTATATAAGAATGACGTCAAGCAATGCTGTATTTTGTGTTTTTTACACGTTCAACTTCACAAACGCTTGGACTTGGATTTTATATTTGACAACTCAGTTCTCAGTAAACTCGACAACTGGCAAAAAAACACTGATACGGGCGGGAGAACCAATCCACACGTTACATGTTATCCACATGTAAGGTTACTTTGCGATAGGACCAAACAGGTCCTCACGATAAGGACCCCTTACTTGGAGACTGATGAGTCCGGGTGAGGTACATAAGACGGTCTTATCGAACGTTAAGGAGGTCCTATCAAAGCGGACTTATCTCCTTGGAATTCTCTATTAGTGGGCATTGTATACCCATGGTAGGGGGTGTTTCGCACTAGGCATGATTGAATGATTTTTGGTCCATAACAGCAAATGATCGACGAGGCTTTGCCGAGCCCCGACGGAGACGCTACGATCAACGGTTTCGTTAATTTGATGACCCGAAAACACTATTTCGACGAACCGAAAGCGAGCTGCACTCAAAAGAAACACCAGAGAAAATTTACCAAATCCTACAGGACCTCTCAATATCAACGTACTGAGTTAGCGCCGCCATTAAAAGGGTAGCTGCCTTGAAAACCTGCTCAAGTAAAAGTTGTAAAGCCTAATGAATTGGAGTAATAAAATAATAACTACGAGTGAGCGGTATTCATTTACTTGATGATTAAAAATACATACAATCAATTCGGAGTGTATTTTAATTAGGAACACAAGACACTATAGACGATATAAGGATGCTAGAATGGAACGATCGGATCAACATTCCTGAAGTTAAAAAACAAGTAAATCAGTTGAGTACTTCTAAGCTCAACAGGGTAGTAGTATACACATTAGGTACAAAAAGAGTATCTGAATAAGCATCAAGGGAACCTTGTGCAAAATTAAGGGACTAAAAACCTCTTGTAAATAACAAAGTTGGCTGATGGCTCTGATCCTTGGAGTATGGATTTCATGTTGGCTGATGCCCTGATAACTGAAGAAATTCGTATAGGGTCTGCGAGGGACCCACCTGCAGAACCCATTGAACTTGGGTAAATAGAAGAGTTAGGCGACATAACTTACACAAGAAGCGTTAAGCGAGCAGGATGCAGGATTTCAGAGGGGAAACGAGATCTTTCTTGACATCATACTTTTTCATTGTCACCGCTCCCTGAAAAAAAAAAAACCCCACGACGTCAAAAACAGGGAAGTCTAATGATAATGGGGAAGGGTAACTAAACTGTAGGTCTTATTAGAATATTATTCTACAGCCTAAGGCGACCCCAAGCCTAGTAGACCTTTTTTTAGACCTAGTAGACCGATATTTCATGTCAACTATAGTTGACATGAAAAATCTGTTTATTCTTCAAAAATAACAGTTACGAGAAACAAGTCTGGCGGAGCGAACACACAGAAAAACCACAGAATAACTCGAATAGTCGAAAAGCCACTATGGACTAAGCGGAAGGACACTACTATTTTGCTCTTTCCTTATAACCTACGGTCTATTTCAGCTGATATTGACATGCTGAACTCAGAAACGACCATGAAAAACTTCGATTACCTCTTGATTTTGAAACACTAGGGCTAATTGACTCTGGTTG
This sequence comes from Stenodema calcarata, assembly GCA_963920205.1. Taxonomy (NCBI): domain Eukaryota; kingdom Metazoa; phylum Arthropoda; class Insecta; order Hemiptera; family Miridae; genus Stenodema; species Stenodema calcarata. The sequence goes on along the minus strand of OY986062.1, from coordinate 13,849,214 downwards.
AAAGGAAATTCATTTTAATTATTTTATATTTATTTTGGGTTTAAGCGTACAAGGTTGGTAGTCCTTACAGAGATGATTCAAGCTTCCCAAACTTGTTCCTTGACCTTGTGAGCATTTCTACCATTTACGTTAACAGGTATTGGGATGTAACATCTCCCTAAAAATCCATTTCTTCCACTCCCACCTTGCTTTTCCCCCTAAAAAACTGTGGGGATGTGCTCAGTGTAATTTACACGTTAAATGTGTACATTTTGGGCGTAATATGAAAATGTTGACACGCTTAGTGGGCAGGTGTGGGTATTTTTCGGGATAGATCGTATAGTAAATTTAACAAAGTTTGAGATTTCGAAAAAACTTGGATTTTACAACAGTACGGTTTTTTTAGCGTGCTGGCATGGGTATTTTAAGGGACTCGATTAACATTTCATACATGGGGTCTGAAAATAAAATTAACTAGCTTTCAGACGAGAAAAATATTTTTTTGATCGGACGAATAGTTTCTGCGCTATAGCTAAAAGAGACCGATAAACGTGTTTTCGCAGAGGAGTGAGCGAATCTTTGAACGCGTGTGGTGGCCCAACTGCTGGACCGAATTTGATGTTATATGGGGTGCATCGACGCAGAATTGTATGCTCTTTAATTTATTTTAGAGTGTTCATGTACCAAAAATCACCCGTTTTCGAGTTACAACCGAAAAACTGAAGAACGTCGGAAAATTTCGTGGCTTTTCGCCTTTCCCTCCTGAAGCCCGAGGGTCTTGAAGGCGCAAACTAGCTTTTTTCCAGCTTTCCGGAAATTATTTCTTAGTGGCTCCGTTCGTTTAGTGGGCTAAAGGTATTAATTACCATCAGCCTAAGGTACCCCAAGGAAAAACCGAAATAAGTCCGAAAATGTTGGTTTTTCGGCCCTCCCCAAGTTAGCACAGGGTCCTCGAGTAGGAAAACTAGACAGTTATCGCACAGCACCCACGAACGAACTATAACCCCATCAACGTTGGAATTGCTTAATAGAGTAGAATGATTTATTCACTTGTTGACTTATGATTTATTCACTTTTTGAGTTATTTCACTTGTCAACCTACAGGAAAATGATCAACTTTACTAAGAACAGAATTGTAAATTAAAGGACTCACCATTCGACGAAAATCGTTCTCTGTCGTTGAAGTGTTTAACTTCATCCTGCAGTTCTAAAACGATTTTAGCCAAAGATTCAGGGTTGACTCCGTTTTCAACAAGGCGAATGCAATACCTCAACGACTCGGAGTCCAAATTAGTTTGGAGGATATCCGACATTTCTTTGATCATCTGAAATAATTCCCTCGCATTTTCCGTATCCTTCTCATTGTTCGTGTCGTCTGATGGCATTATTGGTATTTTCTGTAAATTGATAATATCTACGGTTAGTTTATAGTATTAAGAAAGTATGGGGTGCTTGATGGGTAATTCTAAGTGTTCTAGGAGATGCTGCACTCCTCGCATACCCAATAGGGGCCTTTCCGTCTGATGTACAAACCGCTGGGTACGAGCGAGCCTGTTGACTCTTGAGAGAACTGATATTACTGACAACCCATCAGATTTTTTTCTGATGAGTTGAATTCGACACATGTGTTGTATAGTACGATGTACTTGGAATTTACAAGGCTACCAAGCATTTCAAACGTCCATAACAAGTTCGCGATTCTACCAGATCATCTACTACCAGACTAGGTAGACCACAAAATGGTGAAGTGAGGTTCATTTAACCAACAGTTCATTATGAACCCGTTTGTAGTTCTAGTGTTCGTTCCTTCGTAGTTCTAGTAATGTTTCGGGTTCGAGTGGAGTACAGAGATTGTACAACTTGAGTCTATTGAGTTCCTCATCAAACTATATACCTCCTCAGTTATAGTTCCTCATCAATACCTAGATAAGAGTACGGAAGTAGGAACAGGTTACACACTCACCAGTTGCGCTAAACCCAACTTACCTCAACATCTGCCGAAGAATCAGAATTACCACGAGTTTTTAGCAATAATCAGGGTACTGCAGTTACTTATAACGGATTAAATTAAAATTCAAGAAATATGAAAACCCAACAGTGAACCGCGCAGCGTGGATACTCTGCAATACTGGGTTGTATCCATGAGTGGTGAGGGTGTGTATATGTAACTCTCAGTTTTGTTGTCTCCGGCTTCAGACAGACCGAACACTTGTGTTTGACAGTTGGTCCCATGGAAGGAGGAACGTTTCATTATTCCATGGTTGGTACTGTGCATCATCACACATTCTGAAGCTATCACCGGCACTCCTATTTCATCCAAATTTACATCTCAATTAACTTCAAAATCCACTTGTTTGAATTTTTCCAAGTTTTTAAAGCATGGAAGAATGAATCCTTCTTCCATGATAGCAATGCTGAAAGCCGGAGGCAACTAAATAGGTAGATACACTCCAACTATGTTATGGATACTGTCGTGTAGTATCCATCAAAATATCAACATGAAATCAATTCAAAATATGAATTTTCGTGTGTAGGTATCGGATTCGTACTGTCAATTCAAACATTTTCTAAAATGCTGTTGTTCCGATTCTTTCTCTTCTTTACTATGACAATAATGAATGAATAAATGATGAATGAATGAATGAATAATGAAACCTTTTCTATTGCTTCCATCAGGTGACGTTATAATCCGGCCTTCAAGGGAAGGTTCTGTATTAGCCGGTAGTATACAGGAATACAAACAGCACACACTTGAAAAATTAATTCACTCTCTTCTAGGTCTTTTTGTCGAATTTCGCTGACCAGTTTATCATTGGTCCAATCGATGCGATCTTGAATGTTTCTGGTAAAACAACTTTTCAACTTGCTAAGTACATCATTACATTTTGAAAAAGCCGTGAATTTCATATGTTTTCTTCAAATTGTTGATCCTGCTTTTTTGTCAACTGCCTACCGTTAGTTGACACCCTCGGGGAGCGAATGCTCCAATTGGTGACAGGGGGACGCCCCATTAGCTGACAAAGTGGGCAAAACTTAAAAAACCCAATTGCACCAAATTCGTGTTGTTATTTTTTATGAAACAGAGTAATGGACGGTTAAACAACTCAACATACCTGATGCCTTACTCAATAAAGTAGCAATATCACGAATGTGGCACTTATGGCCATAGCCCTATAATGACAGGTTATGTTCGTTCCATTGTACCTAGTGAAGCTGCCACTAATTTGAAATCCTAACTTTGTTGATAAGATCTTGTACATAGTTAATCTGTTATGTGTAGTTAATCTACCAGTTAATACTATCCATTGATACGTCTTGCTATTTTGCAGAAGTTTGGACTCAGTTTATTCATCTGCCGCATCGTTGATGCCTCGAAGCTGTTGAACAGAAAAATGATGTCCACTTTCATTGTGGTCCACCAAAACAGTAGGTATGTTTCCTTGTGGTATATCTCTTTGCTTCTCATAATCATATAAATAAGTAGGTAAGTACTATTGAGTTACTTTCATCTTCTTTCACTCTTGAGACGTCCAGCACTGGGGACCCTGCAGTCCACCCTAGTAATGGACGTCTACTTCATTCAAGATAAGGAGGTCTCCTTGTATGAAGATGATGATTATAAACAAAAGTTGGCTTGTTTCCCCATTAAAAACTTACTGTAATTCTACCTCATATAAGATTCGTGTGAGTCTAACTATACTACTCTTGATAGGTATGATCTTCCTAGTTCATTTAAAACCACTGTCTGCAGAGTGTACTTGTACATCAATACCCAAACCCATTTAGGCGAGCAATGTTCTGCCAACCACATTAAACCCTACCTCACTTCCTTGTTTTGTGTTGCTGTGATCACTATTTTACATCTTGATGTTTCATGGGATTCAGAAGGGCATTGGAAAACGTTTCAGACTCGCAAATAACTTTATTTCTCGAGTGTCAGTGTTGTAAAAAAAAGTCCGACCGACAAGAAATACAACACTTAAGGGATTTTCACGAATAAATATTAACATTTTAAAGAATTCAGACAACAAATAAGTTAACACAAAAAACAATAAATATAAATTGAAACTAAATAATCCTCTTTGGGATTGTTTGAGATCTTGACACATCAATAGGACGATAATACTGGAGGAGTACGTATGGAGTAGAACCACGGTGTATCCTCATTGAGATTGGATTTTCCCAATAAATAACAATTGAAACAAATGAAACAAATTGTCTTGTTGAAATAAATTAATAACTTCCTAGTAATACTGAAGGTAGGTGCAGCTGATGTGGTCAGACATCGGCGACGAGAGTTTCCTGGGATCTTCGTCCTGGAAGGCAGCAACACGGCTCAGATCTAGTGGATGAATTGAGACATTCCCTCCGGAATCTGAAACAAAGAAGAGGACATCGTAGGTAATATACGTAGAGACGTTGAACCAATTAAATATAAAGTGGTTTGGGTATAGAGCGTATACAGGTAGCTAAACCACCAACAAGGTCTACCTAGATTTTTGTAGTCCAGTAATATTCAACTAGTGCAATTATTTGTATTTTGGTTGGCTGTTCAGTTATGCAAGGGCCAAAAAACGTTTGGAGGTGGGGCGGAACGGTGTCGTAACCTACAGAAATAATGAGTGGCGCAATATTGCTCAAAGGAATGTAGTACACTGGATTTAGAAAGTTAACGATCGCAAAATGGTAGCGAGGTTTTATAAGAAGGAAAGTGGTTGATAGTGAGATGTAGAGGCTGTGGAAGTGGAGTGAATTGTTCATTTAAAAACCGCAAAATTGGGGTCCACATCGTAGTGCAGGTTGATTCAAATTTACAAGAAAACCGAAGGGAATCGGTGGAATAATCAATAAAAATTTAGAGAAAAGTGCCAAAAAAAAAGTAAAATAGTGAACAAGAAAATTTGGAGTTGTGTGGGGTTACATCCATGGCATCAATAGTAATTTTATCCTAAGTATTTCTCGTTCACCATTATTGGTGTGGTTCTTAGCGAATTTTCGAAGAAAAGGAATCTATTGTACTCGATCCAAAATTTTTTAAACTCAATTTTCCGAAAAAAGTTTACTTATGCCGAAATCCGTTTTAGATCACTCTGAATTCATTGCCAAAAGACACCAAAAATCATATTTATGTATGTGTCATTCCAAACCATAAATAACTCGCGATAGGATTGAGATTAACAGTTCAAATTCGCACAAAAATCTGTATTGGCAATCAAAAGCCTAATTTCGTAGATGGGCGGAATGGGGCCACTCTATGGGGGAGACTTCACCATCATGTTCAGCATTTAAAAAAAAAAAAAACAATTTAAGAGCGAATTTTTGAGGAAATACATAACTGGTTTTATGTAAAATGTCTCCACTGAAGGGCTTGATGACCATGAAGAATATCTCAAGTATCAACCACGTTTCTTCATCTTCAAAGTGCTCCAGTTTGAGAACAGATTAGGATGTCTTAACTCTGAAGTCACCATCGTGTTCAACGTGAAATGTCCAAAAGCTGAGGGCGGTTCCATGAGAGCTTCATCCATAAATTCCCAAAATGAAACATTCTGACAAGTGACACCTCATTTTTTTACACGCTGAATAAGATGGTGAAGTCAGAATTGTTATATCTCAATCCGCTCTCAAACTGGAGCACTTTGAAGATGAAAAAACAGTAGGTGCCTACTGTTTTTCCGCATTCAAACTTGAATTTCTCCATGAAATCGATAAGGAATCGCATAGTAGACCATACCATTAGAAAGCTGATTACATTTTCATGTTTTCATGAGATTTCCAGCATCCAGCACGTCTTTTGGAAATGCAGTTAACGTACAGCTATTTTCAAAAATTTAATTTTTAGAAATTGTCAATCTTTGAACTGTAATTGCGGTCCTTAGGAGTTCGTTTTTTATTACAAATGTGGAATAGGCGTATGTAGAAAATAACGCTGAATCTGAAAATGTGGTCAAAAGTAGAAAAAAGTTGTTTTAATGTGAAGAAAACGTGGTTTTCTGAAAGGAAAAAACCTTTAAAAAATCATATTTTGGGAACGGATTGAGATAGAAAGGTGCAGTTGGCGGCGTTCTACTCCATTTTCAGTCTAGTTTTACCCATTTTTTTCTTTTACACCAAGTGGCGAACACCCTGTATATTGTTATGGTGAGGAGTTCGGCTCAACGTGGAAGTTGAAGTAGTTTTTTTGGGCACAAATCCTGTGTCTGAAGCTGAATTGATGTATTTTACTTACCGAGTTTCGTCACCATATCAATCGACATTTTCCGTGTTTGTCCTTTCTTCGGCCGATGCCGCATCCGGATTCCGACCTTGGCGCTTGTATGACGCTCGGTTCGACACGAGGGCCGTCCAGCTCAGGATCGTACTCGTCGTCGTCCACCGGCTCGACGTCGTTCTCCGCCCGGTCGTCTCCGGACATTTCCACGTTTCCGATCGGCAGACTCCCGAGTAACCTCCCCGACGGAGCGTACAGGACGTCGACCCGCTCGCCGTCTGGAGTCTCGATGAAGAGGAACGTCATGTTCCGGATCTTGAGGAGTCTGAGGGGTGCCGAAACGGCTAAATGAACGCACATTAACACTATGAACCACTTCATGTCTGACCACAATCGCGTTTACCAAGTTTCTGAAGAGTCGTCTCGTGGTGTAATCCTATATAAAGACCCCGGGCCCGCCCCCAACAGTGAGTAATCTCAGGTCTCTGTGTAGGTACTCTCCAAGATAACAAATATTGAGATAGCCCGCCAAGCGTGGGCTCGTGCCGTTGACGTTTTTCCCCACTTACATCCGCTGCAAGCCTTTCGTTTTACTCCGAATTCTCTTTTGGTCCATCGCATTACGAAACGCCCGCTATGGCTTGTCCCACATACCTCCGAACTCTCCAGATCATACTTCTTTTTATCCATTCATTAGGTACCTCTTAAATTTAACAACAAAATATGATAAAAATGTTGGTGGGTGCCAACCATTTGTCATTTTTTGAACATTATAAAATACGACAACATTTGCTTAGAACCAAACAAAGCCATATTATGAAACAAACTAAAATAATATACCTAATAGTTCGAAAATTTAGTCCCCAATATCATTTAATGTCCCGTGTTAAGGGGAGAGATGCTTGCCTCAAAAAAATTCATATATGGGAAAATTCAAATTTTACTGTGTAGTTTTTTAGACATTTAAATAGAGTTTAATTGTTGGAATTTGTTAAGGCCATCCAGAGGTTTGTACGACCAGCCAATGTACGACCAGTGCACAATGAGAGTTCAAAGTTGGAGCACAATGTCATGTCATGAAAATCGACAACATGAGGGCAGCTATCTATAATATGGCAGCCTATCGGGTCAATGTTCATACTGGCTCAGCTGATTCGGACAGGACATGCATTTCAGATATCGAGTTAATTAATAATATTTAACAATAATTAATAATAATTAATGTATCCGTTAGTGACCTAGGCGGAAGGGCGATCGGCCCAAAGAAGATAATGAACCATTGTGTCAAGAATTTGAAGTTTTTCTATTCCTTAGTAGGAATATTACCAGATGATTTCTGAGTGTTTCCAACCATTGCATATTAACAAAAATCTTCAGATTTACAAAAAAGCTTGAGTTAAATAATGTTCATGTTGCTTTTCTGAAATATGATATAGCTTCTCCATTAGAATTTTCAATAACAACGATCAACCATTTCTATACATTTTACTACATTACAGAAGATTAACCATTGTATATCACCACTGGAGAGTTGTGGTTACAAAAGCAGCGCTACTGCAGCCTTCTACGTTCACGTGGAGCCGCGCCAAAAGTCCTTGAACCTTTTGACCTCGTATGTGCCACGTGGCATAATTCTCCCAACCTACAAAGCCCTACGTAAGTTTGCATTCAAAAATTCTTAACTAGGAAAATTCACTGTGAAGAATACCTACTGTTTCAATGGAACTCCAGAGAAAAGACAATTTAATTCTGAATCTAATGGGACTTCAGAGAAATGACAATTTAATTCTGATTCTAATGAACATCAGAGAAAAGACAATTTAATTCTGAATCTAATGGAACTTCAGAGAAAAGACAATTTAATTCTGAATCTAATGAGATTGATTTCATCACTTTAGGACTGTTAGGAATTTAATTCTGAATCGAATGAGAGCAATGTCATCGCTTTAGGACTGTTAGGAATTTAATTCTGAATCGAATGAGAGCAATTTCATCGCTTTAGGACTGTTAGGAATTTAATTCTGAATCGAATAAGAGCAATTTCATCGCTTTTTATGGGGGAGGCTCAGTGAGAATATGTACCATTAAAACTAGGTACGTAAATATAATAAGAACGGAAAAAATCGCATTAAACTATTTTGAATGTTCAAATTTGACTTTTGCAATTACACAAGTCCTGGAACATTTTGATCAGACCTCTTGTGTGCCACTTAGCCCAATTCTCTCAACCTACAAAGCCCTACGTAAGTCGGCATTCAAGAATTTTTAACTGGGAACTTTCATTTTGAAGAATACTGTTTCAATGGAACTGCAGAGGAAAGACAATTTAATTCTGAATCTAATGAGAACAATTTCAACGCTTTAGGACAGTTAGTTTCGGAGATATGGCAGTTTTAAGGGGCAGTCTCGGTGAGAATATGTACCATTAAGAACAACTTGAATGTAATTATGATCATGTTCTAAAGAACCGAAAAAAATCGTATTAAAAAATTTTGAACGTTCAAATTTGACTTGATCGACGAAGGAGAGCGATCCAATCAAAACGGTTGTCAAAACAAAAATAGTGAACCTCGTGTTCGAAAATAGACCGTTTATTGTGAACTTGATGAGCTGAAATGAAGATGAATGAGAGGTGCCGTGGCCTGATTACTTGACGGTTTTGCGTCGCGGCTGTTCAATTATAGTCGGTCAAGTATGTTGGAACATTCGTTTTCTTCAATTAACTTCATGCGTCAGTTGCTTCATGTAACTTGTGATGAAATAGAGTGGAACCAGCTGGATTCAGGAATTTGCGGTTCGTTATTATGCAAAAAAAGGAAGGAAAAGAAACAACCTCGGTGGGAGAGGGGAGACTGGCATTAAAAAAAAAAAGTCAGTAGAGTTAGAGCTCGGGGCCAAGAACGTATTGATAGTGGTATCGGGTTCGATTGATTATCTGTGTATCAGATGGTTTGTTTAATTATGGGAAGGTTTGTGGTGTATTTTGTGTTTATTTGTGTCGTGAGTGGTTCTTTGTCGGTGTCCACACATCAGGTTGAGGATCCTGAAATTCAACTGATTACGGACATTCCGGAGACGGATTTGGACAACGAGGTGAACACGAGTTACGATGCGTCATTGGATAATTTTGAGGAGGACGAGCGATCGAAACGTGACGCCTTTCCCGAGCGTTCGGTTTCGACTCATTCGGACGTCCACGTGAGCCGTTTAGGCGACGGAGTTTACTTGAAAGACAACATCGAGACTCAAAGGCTGCGTCAAGGCGAAGCCACGATCACTCGGGTAATTCACCACGGTATTTACCCGTCGTTGAACGTAACGAGGCCCCTAAGCCGATCTAATTGGACCGGATCCGTCAAATCCCGGGCGAAGAGAGACCCGGGAGGTCGAGGCGGTTCATCATCAACGAGAACTGATTACAGGTACGAAATGCGAGGAAGCGCCAATGGAACATTCAACCGTGTTACGACTATCCAAGTGAACGACGGACCTCGCACGGTATTTGATAGACGAGATAATCTAAACAGTAGCGTCTTCACAACATATCAGGCTCAATATCCTCCAAATAACGACGCTCGGAGACGTCAAAAACCCCCAAACTATCGCACCCCCAGTCCGCCCAAATTCGGTCGAACCAAAAGAAGTTCTGGTTATGCAGGAAACTTGCACTCTGCATCAAGAAATTACGAGTCGACTCCAAACGGTTCTTTTCACCGGGAAACATCCACCCAAGTGAAGAACAAAACCGAACCGGTGTATGATTGGCGTGACAACCAAAACAGAACCGTCAAAACATCCTACCAAGCCTACTACCCTCCATATAATTCCAGTGCAGTGCATAATAACGATTCTGTGAGAAGCTACAGTTACGCTCGAGCTGTTCATCCTGTTAACGGGACTAGGGATTACAGCTTTTACACCCACCAGTTCCCGCAACCAATCGCGAATCGAACGAATTCGACTAAGTACAGAACGGTGTATTATCCAGCTGATAACTCTGTGTATGGTGATGGTAACAAAGTGAGTAACAAAGGTAACGTGAGGTTGATTTCTGTCGGGTACTACAGTGTTAATGAAAGTCGGGACGGTATGAGGAGTTACAACAATCCTCCAGGAGGTTACAGAGCGTTTAGGGAATCGCCTATGACGAATAGGTTCGAGCCGTCCAGACACCGAAGATCAACTTCAGGGTCGTGGGGTTGGATTGATCGACTGATCGTGTCTATAGGTCTCGGCCAGTTGGAAGAGAAACAAAACGAAATTCCAGAAGGGTCGGAAACCATCAAATTGGACGTGGACGATAGCAACGACGTACTGCAAAATCACTACGGTTACTCGTCCAACGGGCATCACCACGCGGTACAGAGTGAGATCGACCGGATTTATTTAGTCGGAGGAGCGACAACCCCATCAACGTCAACAGCCCCAACAACAGCTGCAGCCAATGAAGAGACGCCACAAGGAACCTACGAGAGCATCTCAGGTTCAAGTGACAAATCGCTGTCAGCGACCCCTGAGCCCGAAATGAGCGAAAATGCAGAAACACCTCTGGTACTGGTGGAATCGACGTTACCAGCGCCAAACCCGCTCTCACCCCGTACAGACACCGTACTGATACAAGCTCCAGCCAGAATGAACAACTGCACACCGCCGAAACGACTCGCCAGAGGTCGATGTAGAACAGTTTGGTGAATAATTGTCTAAATGCTTTATAAATAAATTAGTGGCTAAATTGTTCATGTAATACTCATACGAACAATAACAAGATAATCGTAGTGATTTGATATACTCGATTGCATGGGTACATGTGGATTTTAGGATTATAAATGTGTATAATTATAATTTAACAATCCCAGAATAGCACCGCTGGGTGAGGCAGTAGATAATTCGCTGATGAGTACTCACCCCGCTATAGAGAATGGTGTTCTCCTAATATGGATCGATATCTAATCTATTTACTGTTTCTAAAACTACGAAATAATAACCTTGAGATGCGGGAAAAAAATATGTCAGCGTAGAAACCCACCGGAAGTGAGTTTTGTTAGGTTGGCAGAAATGGATGAAATCTGTACCTCCTACAAAATTTGTTGTACGTTCAAACATCTTGTGACTTTTGATATCAAAATGCACAAGGCCAATGCGTGTCTACTCAATGTAAGGTAGGATTGAAGAGTAGCGGTGTTCAAGGTCAATATCGTGAGCCCAAGTTAAATAGATTCAACTTTTCTACGGTTAAGGAGAATAATTCTCCTTAACCGTAGAAAAGTTGAATCTATTTAACTTGGGCTCACAATTATTGTGACTGCAGAGATCCATTCACACTGCAATCAGCACATTGTGGGTACGAGTTGTCAATTGGTACCTGTGCACTATGGAAAAGTGGATTTGGCTTCAAACCCCACCCAAACCGTACCTATTTTCATAATTAAAATTTATATGTGAAGTCTATAACTCCAGGTAGCGTAATATTAACGATTATGATTCGAGTTGCGAACCAGATTTTTGAACTGTGTCAGAAACACGAGATTGAATACAAATTGTCTAGCAAAATAAGTTGCTTCAAACAAAAAGCTCATGTTGTAATATTGAATTTACATGGCTTCGTACATGACGTATATAATAAAATGCTTTGATATTTTCAAGCCTTAAACGGTCAATTGTTCTTTCTTGTATTTCTCACCAAGACCTTGGTACAAATTATGTTGATAGGTACATACGTTTGGGTGAGTTAGGTCATATTTCCTTAAGACAGCAAGTTGCTCCTTATCCCCTTGTTAAACACTTAACCTGATTTTTTTCTCAGTAGCCATTTTTCTTTCAAAGGGATAGACGTCACCAGTATTCCCCAGTTCCTACTTAAAAACTGTAAATTCCATAAACCATCCTATCTTTACAACGAATACCAATTTCCCGACCACATACATACCGTATCAACCCGTAATGCAGCATCCACCCTCCAAATTCCACACCATAATACTATCTTATTTAGCAAATCTGTTCAATAATAATAATAATACAGATTGCGATCAATCGAATAGTTCTAAATTATTTAGAGCTATTCGATTGATCGCAATCTGTAAATTGCTTCAAGAGTACCTATAAGAAAATCTTGTTATACATTTAAGAAGTTAGAATGTGTATTTTGCTTATTGAGGTGACGAGAAGTTTGTGCTTTATTATATCAATTAATTTTCATCTCATTAATATTCATGACTACTTAATTGATGTCTGTACACGATAGCACAAGGATTATTGTTAATTTGTACGGAGATGAACTAAGAGAAGACCATCGTGGTCCAATCCTTACCCTGTTTGTTTTAAATAAAAGCCGACAATCAATCAATTTCTCTCTCAATTGTGTGACCTAGAACACTCCCTTGCGGGGGCTTAGCTTTTATAGGCTTCAAGCTGGAGTAATGTCTTCTTGCTTTACTCCAAAATGTCGGTTCTGAATATAGGACATTACGTATTGTCGTGGGGTAGGGATGCAAATAATATTTATATTATATAATCGATTATTTTACCCCATTTATTTTAATCGATGTTTAGCTGCCGATTATGTTTATTAATCGATTATTATAACTGATTAATCGATATTATTACTGATTAATCGGTTTTCGAATACATCAGGATTTGATGCACTCTAATATACTTAAAAAATGCTTTCAAAATCCAGATGTATTCGAAAACCGATTAATCAATAATAATAATCGATTAAGTAATACAAATCAAGACAAACCGTCGTTGTTATTCAATAACTTCTTTTTTTCAACCATGGAGAAAGATGTATCCTTCATCCATGGAGGTAGTGACTATAACAATAGTTGTCATTGGGTAGTTACCACCCCTGTAGTTTGTGATGGGGGGGGGGTCTAGATTTTACGATTATAATCTACCGTTTCAAATAAAAGTTGTTTGCAATGGGATTTGAAAAATTAAGGTTTTTGAACCCTAGGTACCCCCCCCCCTCCGGCGGTAGGGAAAAATTCGAATGGACCGGTATAGGTTTTATTTCACATTATAGAAGTGTTTGGAAAAACCATTGGACAGCAAATTTTATGCGTTTGAAATAATCAATTATTCGTACGTGAAAACGATTATTTGTTTTCGATTAATCAATACCAATTAATCGGTCACATCGATTATTAGCTTACGATTAATCATTTGATGTAATAATCGATTATTTGGTTCCGACGTTGCGTCCCTATCGTGGGGATGTTTGTGGAGTGAGTAGAAAATAGTTGGTGAAGGAAGGCTTGATACATTTATTCAATTTTTATGGATCTTAGGGCGATAATTCGCAGTATTTATTTGAATTTATGATGAGACTGCGTTCGTCCATGTGACGTTGTTGGTATTGGCCTGTTGTTAGTACTCGTAGTTGTACCCTCCACAGGTCTGGACATCGAAATGGTATTCGTAGAGGACGAAGTGGTACTGGTCGTCGAGGAGCTGGCAACGTTGACGCCGTTGGATGAGCTATCGGAAACCGTGACTGCCACACTTGTCGTTTGATTGTTCGATGAAAAGACCCTTCGACATTTTCCGGTGTTGTCCAGAACGGAACCGTTTTCACAAGGGTTGCGAGGCGGCGCGGATATTATCTGTCTGAGAATCAACCAATGAAAATGTTCGTTAGGTAATATTTTGGTGCAATTAACAATTAGGTTAAAGGTTCTTGACCACTGGTATTCTAAGGGGTGATGTTGGGGTGAGGGTTGGTCCAAATAAAACAATTTTTCTAGGCCGACGTTTCGCAATAAATGTATTGCATCTTCAGGGCTTGGGAAAGTTGTGAGAGCTGTTTAGAATGGTTCATGCGGGGAGGTAGGATCGTCAGAGTCCCAAAAAAATGCATGTGGAAGGGCACAAACACTACAGGGCAACTCACATATTGCATCTAATTTTATGACGAGTTACTGATTAGAACACACGTTTGAGAGCTGGAAATCGTTTTAATCCCTCTTGTAGGTACTGAATAACTGGGGTATATGAGTTTGCGACGGTTTCTATGTTGTGCTCCAAATTTGAGAGCCTAAAAACCGAGAATTGTTGCACTTTTTTCTTTTTCGCGTATAATTTGAAAAGTACGCATCCTACAGACAATGTCACTTCATTCATTTTTAAAGAGCATTAAATGGCGTTCAAACATCGAAATCGGTCCAGCCGTTCTGCCGCTATCGTCCGTCAAAAATAGGCAAATTTTACGAACTCCTCTGAAAAGTGGTCAACCCTCAACTTCTAACGTCTGTAGGTCATAATGTCATAAGGCCAAAGTTGTTGGAAATTAAATTTTGTATCAGATGCTTTTTGAAATTTGAAAATAGCTCACACCAGTGATGGGATATGAAAGGAAACCAACAAAGATCGTAGCGCCAAACTGATATAGAGCGTTTAGTGAATCACTGACATTCTACACTCCTACTTGTACATGGCCAAATCAATGTGATTTAGCGATTTTGCTTTTTGCATTTTTTTAATAAAACACTTTTTGCACGCCAAAGACGTCCATGTTCGAACTTAGCCTGAGTAAGGGGCCCATACCAAGGTTCAGTTCGAACATGGATATCTTTGAACATACTATGGGCCTATCGAAAAAAAAAAAATACAGACAATTAGGCTAGATGGTGAAATCAAAATCCCACGTATACGTTACCTATAGGTAACAGTAGGTTAAATTCATATTCAAAAGAGCAAAATTGTATGTAGGTTATAGTCATTACTAGGGGTGTGAAAAACGTAGGAGGTCATGACACCCTCTAACCTCAGACCTTGCCAGCTTCCAAATTATGTTTGGCTGTGTGATTTTGTATTCTCAAGCTACACAGCCAACAAAGGCCATTTTCAGGTTTTTCATTTATTGGGCTGCGGTTATAGGCCAAATTTTGGTTAATCGAATGTAGTTATACAGAGCGTATATTTATGCTTCAGAAAGTGTGCAGTTTAAGTTGTTATGGGGACGTACTACTTACGTAGTTATTTTTATTAATTTGTTTGTATTGGCAGATCACAGAGGTAGCATCCCCGAACACATTGAAAACCAGCGAAATCGTCTCATGTTGGAACCATCAAGATATTACAAACCATTAACGCTGAAAAGCGTTGGTAAACAGGCACTGTTAACGAAGATGAAATAACTCCACTAGTAAGAAACTAAATGGTTTTTATTATTATTATTAGCTGCAATCCACTCACCACTATTCTCTGTCAGTACCGCTGTGTTTAAAACATAGTATCCTAAATTTCCAATTTCCTAATAATTTGTATAATGATGTTGATAACGATTCGCCTAATAACAACCAGGAAGGACGAATCTTTTGGTAAAATGTTTTTCTTCGTAAACGACCAATAGTTCCATCGTTACCTCCTTCGTAGCATCCCATCTGACTATTTACATTTTCGATGACCTCCCTAATTAAAGCCGGGATTTTTTTTTCTTCATGGGTTTTTTATGAACGAACTCTTATGAATTAATAGGAAAAACTTTGGTCGAAACGGAGGTTTCAGTCAAAAACAAGGTGTTTTCGATCATTAAGAGGTGTTTTCGGTTCGGATTACGATTCGAGGGACCTCCCACGCGCATTCCGAAGGTCCTCAGAATGTTTGGGAGTAAATAAACATTGGCTATGAGCTCTCGTCCGATGATTCACTCGGAGTTTACAGACCCTTCAAATACTTTGGGGTTTTTTTTAAAGCGATGGCATGAATGAGATTTCCAGGGAACATCATGACGCAGACGTATCCCGTGCAGGTCTCAAGTGCTGCTTTCGGGGCTTTCTAGATTCCGTCATAACTCACATAAGGCCTCTGACCCAATATTCAAACTGAGCACTAGGCTTGAAGCAGTACAGGAGATTGTATTTGACTCATCAAAATGCCACATTTCTCGTTGGTTGCAAACGGTTGACAGCTATACACGTTCCCCACGAGAAAACTGATCAATAATGGATGATCCAAAATGGAAAATGTAGCCAACTGAAGATTATAGAAATTTCTTTAAATTTTTATTTCAGTTCTTGCCAACTGAGAAGGATCGAAACCCCTAGAAAAGGTCATTTGTAACAACTGAAAATGCCAAAAACTCCTAGAAAAGGTGATTTGTAACGACTGAAAATGAGGAAAACTCCTGGAGAAGATCAGTTGTTACCAAATGAAAATGGTAAAAAATCTCAATGCCGATTAAAACGTTAAATACATTTGTATTATATTCCCTAAAAAATCACAATTCTCTAAATATGATTTAATGTAGTACCTAATCTTGACTTATCATTGTAGGTTAATTAGAACATGTGAGAAGCTTCGTTTTGTTACGATAACGATGATAAGCCAAGTATGTCACACTAAAAGGCTTCAGACCGCAATATGGTGCAATATTACCACACGTTGACTAGTTATGTTCGTTGACCACGTTACAAATTACTCTATCAAACTTGTTCAATTACTGAAACTGAAGATTATCTTTAAGTGAATTTTCGAAGAAAAGGAAGGTTTTGTTCTCGGTCCAAAATTTTTAAATCTCGAATTTTCGAGAAATGGTCATACCCAAATCAGAATGGAAAATTTCCTATGGAACTGGATAAAAAGCTCAAATTTGCACAAAAATCCGTCCTGGCAATCGAAAGTCTAAGTTCGTAGATGGGGAGAATCGGGCCACTTTGAGAGGGGGGGGGGAGTTTTAGGGGAAAAAAATTACCCATAAATTCCCTAAATGAAACAGTCTGACAAGTGACACCTCATTTTAAAGGTTTTATCTTATTCCGCTCTCAAACTGGAGCACTTTGAAGATGAAGAAACTTGGTTGATGTTCTTCATGGACATCATGCTCTTTAACGGAGACATTTTACATAAAACCAATTATTTCTTCGAAAATTCGCTCTTATAGCTATGCTGCATGACTTTGGATTTTTTAAAAATTGTATTCAATGTAGACGTTTTCACGTTTCGGGGAATAATATAATGCATCATTATTCAAAATATATACCTAGTATGAAGGGTCTGACGAAGAGGACTCCGAAACGGAATTCTAAGGGAAAACGTTCATAATATGTACTATAATTACATACTATTACTATATTATAGTCGTGTAGCTTCACTGGAAGTAAAGTAGGTCGTTATTACCTGGACTTTTCGGCGGAAATACAATGTGCCGCCACGCAAATAAGGCAGACCACCGTTTCCATCATCCTGCCCGTACGGAACTGAGAAGTACTGGGTGTCGACCTTATTTCCAAGTTCTGCTTATCAACTGTACATTTGCATGTGAGCGGAGTGCGAACGATTAATGACGCATGTTATGACGGAAAGGCTTCGCGACACTATCTGAGCTTCCAATGAGAGAAGTACTTGGTCTGTACTATTGGTTGTCCCTAATTGTCAGCGAATACCTCTTATGGGTGGTTCCGTGGCATTTTCTTGTCATTCATATTTAAGATTTAAATTTTTAGGCCAATTCGTCATTCATCTTTGGGAACTGCCAAGTTTCCCAACATGTGGCCAAAACAGGTGAGCAGGAAATGCAAATTTCCAAAGCTCTAGCCCAGTCGAGAAGGTGTTTCCTTGAGGTTTTGTGTCATTCATCTTTTACTGAATGTAGAGACATTTTTCTTGCAGGAGTTGGTCGCCTGTTCTTTCTTCAGCTACTAGTTATGACTATTATAACTATAATAGTAGTTTAGATTAGAAAATCTTCACGCACTGTTCAGAGTAATTGGCGCAGTCATTGGTTTTTTTCATTCTCTGCAAATTTATATAATTTTAATTAATTAAACAAAACCTCGGATTTGAAACATTCACGTTATTGAAAATACCCAAAAATGTTAAATTTATGCATAGCAACATTTAATATTTTTCATCTGCATCAAGCGTTCTACTGAATTTTCAGATCGTTTTTTCTTTCTCCTTCAAATATTGCCGTCGTGAACGTCATATTTCTCCGGGTCAACAAATGTACAGTTCTGTAGATTAAAGATCACACTGGTACGTTATAAACTAATGAAATAGGCCTTAATAGACATGGACGTGAATATGGATTGCATGAATTTTGATAAGAAAGCAGTCATCAACGGTACAATCTTAGTTCTTCACTGATGAATACAGGAGTTCAGTGTGTTTTTTCCTCGCCTTCCAATTGACTCATTAGTGGTCCATGTCATTCATCTGGATGAATTGTCACTCCTCTGGGTGCTCCAAAACATCGATCGGTCTTGAACTAATAGCGGAGCTGTACGATCACTTAAACTTCACTTAGCACTTACTCAGTAATGAGGCAATCTTAAGAAAAATTCGAATTACATTCAAATTTTTAGTCGTTTTTTTTTGGGCGCAAAAAGTGCCTGTACTTAACAGTAACGGTTGACCATAAACGAATCAGTAGAGGTATAAGCTGTTTATATTTGATTGCGGTAAACCACCTGCCTTAGTTCTGGAAGGGATCGACATTGACATGCACCAATTATGGATGGGTCAATTATTAGAATGCATCTCTCAAATGCACATCGTAAAGACGTCTACCCTCGAAATCCTAACACTCTACTGACTACCTATAACATGTTGTGAATTAAGGAAAATTCACCATCTACCGTCCAATTTCCTCATTCGTTCCCATTGACTATATTCCTTAACTCCATTATTTGTTATATAACCGGTGTAATAGAAAACCAGTGGGAAATCACGCTAACTTAACTACGTAATGATATTGCGTCCTTCCAAATTGAACACCAAATATTACAAAATCGTACTGCATTCATGAAGGAAAAGCGGAGAGTAGGTAATCAAATGGATATTTTGATTATGTATTTAATACATGATAATATTTTAACAGAATAATTATAACAGTATGCAATTAAGAGATTTAATTTCAAATTTCGATAACAATATTGTTAGTTTGACTTGAGTTTTTCCCCTTGGAGAACCAATTTAGTCTAAAAATTTGGTCCACGCTAATTAGGCACTTTAAATAAACATTGTCTTGTTCAAAAGCGAAAAATTAGTTTTATCAGATAGCACAGTGATTGCTGTAGTAAATAGTAACAAACTACCAAAGCTGAAAGGGCATATGAGCCGCTGGCTCATACCAGTAAGTTCACATTTTTTATTCACACCCACAAATTCCAAAGTGATTATACAGGTACCCATCTAAATTTCTACAGTGAAACTACCGTAACTTGTCGATGTACGTAACTCGAAGAGTTAACAAATTGCGGATAAAGCTACGTTTTAAAGCTAATTGATGTCTGGGATTCGCCGACATAACGGTGTTGGATTCAGATGATTCTCTCATTCGTGGAAAGTCGTCAATCTGGAAATAGAATTGGTTTAGAAATTATTAAGGTGGAATGTGAGAGGTATGTCATTGGATTCCCTTTTTTCGTGATTTTCCTGATACTAAGTCCAAATGGTCGAAACCGGGAGTGAATCATCAGTGCCATAATGTTTTAATGTTTTACCATCGATGGTTCAATCGTATCTGTCATATCCCAATTTTTGGCTCCCTCTTATTAGGTATTTTAACAATGATTCAAAGTTATATAAAAGCTGAGTTACCACCAAGGAGGGAAAAGTTTGGTTTTCTTGATGCAACCAGGTGACTCAAAACCCCTTCCAAACCCAACATGGTCCCCCTTATGGCCCCTATTCATCTTTCACACATATACATCTTACGTCTTTAGGGATGTTAGGTACTAGTTGAAAATTGTCGAGTAATGAAGGGTACGTTTATACCCATTTACCTTTTAGATTGTCAACTTTTTAAATCAATAATAATTATTACTGGAAATTTGTGTCACTACATTTATTAACACGTAATGAACCTTGAACATCGAGGTTTTTTGATATCGATAGCAACATCGATGCAAAAGCATGTGTGACCGGGGTACCCCCACTGGAGGGAAATTTTTGACAAACAGGCTAGGTACTAAGTAGAGGGTTTTAACACTTTTCATCATTTAAAAAAAAACTTCATTTTGAAAGAAATTTTCTTCAAATTCATGATTTTTGAATATGTCTCAATATTTCGTGGCGGGGAGGGGGGGGGCGGACCCACAGTTGTACATGGCCAAATCAATATTGTTCAGCGATTTTGCTTTTTGCATTTTGTTTTATACAAAAACATTTCGCCCGCCAAAGACGACCTATTGACTAACACTTCGAAATTTGGGAGGTGTCACTATATCGAAAATCGAGATATCCTGCACGTTTTCCATGCAGTGGAGAAATTTGTTTCGAGTTTCGAGCACAATGGAAAAGTTTTGCTCCAGTCATGATAGGTTTGCTTTTAAACATAAATTTGACCTGGATATACGTCACTATAAGTGGTATATCAATGTTTGCTCAAGATGTAATTAAAGGAAGGGTCAAACAGGTCTGTAACTACATGCATCCTTACACTAGACTAAATTGGCTACAATTTGAGACCAGAGCTCTGTACAACCATTATTCCCCGAGATACATCTCTTCTAAAAACAGGCCTAATTTTCCAAAAACTTAGTTTATGAAATATCTTCAAAATTTCGTATCCAACGTCGAATATCATATGATACATTTACTACAATTAGGTACATATGGTTCGTTCATGCCGCTGCACTCCAGGTCAGCGAAGAGCCTCTCGTTACAAAATCTTAGATAGAGCGGTAAATGTTCGTTTGCTTCAAGTGGTATTCCACGTTATCATAAGTATTCCAATAAAAACCCTCTTGTAACTGAAGGCAAGCATTCCTGGTGCTCCGAGTAGTACTTTCAGTTTGTTATAAGACAGGGTACATTTCCTTATGGGTACAAAATACGTTTTTTAATTATAAGTGATTTGAGGCTGAATTTTATAGTAGAGATTCTAATAGAAAACAATCGAAGCTTTGTTTTATTGTTAATATTTAAGTAACGTTATAATGTTTTTGGATTGAGACTGGCTTTAAAAACCGCCCTTGTTTAAGAATCCGCCCTTGGCTCAAATCTGGTCGCACAGGTCATTGATGCTTTTCTGGTTTCTTGCTGTTTATTCGGGGCCCAACAGCATAATATGTTCATCATTATATTATAAACAATTCATGACGACCTGTACTTTTGCAAGCACAGATGGACTATCACTAGTACGACATTTCATATTGCGTTTCTCTCCATCCATCACCTTCGCAAGTCCATTTTGACTCACAATTCCGTTCAATTTCCTTATCCTTTGTTTATTTATATCTCAGTCAAATGAAACCCGTTCAACTAGGTAACTCAATGCTGCTTTGAATCGGAGCGTTATTCCCATGAGGGAATCCCAGTTCGCAGTCCACTTGAAACCGGGAATGCGGTAGTCACGTCGTTTTTGTACGTTTTCAAGGATCACCGCTCTGACAATTCTACTGCTCGAGCTCAAGTAGGCGTTAAATCCACCAAACACTCATAAAAACCATCTTTCACATTTTGTATTGGGATGTAGTTTTAAACTCCCAATATTTATAATTACGTAATTACCTACTTAATTGTGTGGTGAGGCCAATAAAACTTCAACTGTGATTTTCATTTATTGCTGTTGATTCTTGAACCAGAGTTGAATTATGAAACGAGTGTAGGTATCGACTATTTAAACGTCTATCAGATTTCGGGTATATATACCCATTAATAATAATAATATATTAATGTTACTTAATTATTAATAATAATTAATATATTAATGTTACTCTTCAGGCTTCCACCGGCTACACACAAAATTTTCTCTTACGGACTTGGTTCAGATATTAATTACTTTTGTAGATACCAAAGTTGGTAGTTATCGAAGGGCCGAGGGGAAAAATGATCAGAGTCACATTTGACAACATTTTCAGGAGAGCAATTTTAAAGTTTACATTCTAATAATTTTTTCATAACAGCCTGATTCTACAGCCTTGTTTTTCTCCGTTCGGATGATCATTTTTCCCCATTTCAATACACATGTGCACCACCTATCTAAAATTTGTTTATAAATGTAGTAAACTTTTATCATAATTGTAGACATTCAATTAAAAAATGCTGTAACTCGTAGCACCCAAATGACAGCCTGAACGTGTTCATTTTGTCTTCTTTTCACATTTCTGATTATTTATCTTTCCTCCTAAAAGCCATGGTTTTTTAACTAAGGTGGAGCTGATGTTCGCCGCCTTGATGACTCTTTTTATCGTATTTTTTAATCGTTAAAGGACATTTTATTGAATATTAGTAAGATTTTGTGTCTCCAAATTAATTTCGTATGGAGGGTACGCCCGCAGGATATTTGTGTCAAGAGGTCGAAGACCTCTGCTCTAGATGACCCTCACTGATAACGGCTGCAATATTTCCCTTCCTTATCAACAGGTTAGCCATCCTAAACCAGCAGAGCATTCTGTTGGTGATTTTATTGAACGCAGCAGGTGGCCTTATTGTTCAGAGCTAACTTACATAGCGAAATGTTGCCCAACTTTTCAGGAAACCTGTATAGAATTTTATCTTTCGCCAAAACTTCATTCACGATTAATCATCAATTTAACTAACTTCTGTTTTTGTTGCTGTTGATGATGAACACCTTCCTACATCTCCCCTCGATGAATTTCATTCCAGGAGGGCAGCTCCGCCTGTCAGGAGCGTCGATGATCTGTAAAACTTCGGACCCTGGTCCCTGACTTTCCTGCTGGTTTTTCTCGGCTTCCAAGTCGATCTGAGGGAAAACGCCGCCGGAGACGACGGCCAGAAAGCTGAATCCAAGGACGAATGGGAAAATCATGTCGGCGAATCAACACCTGAGAAAAGACGGAGAAAAACATTGTTATTCTGACCGAAAAAAAGGACATTTCAGTGCGAAAAATGGATTCACCGGATCAATGTACAAAAACGTATCTACAGATCTACATCCTTTTTGATTCTATGATGTATACATGTATACAAGAAAGAAATTTAAAAAAATAAAAATATTGTACATGTACTAGCATAGGCTATCTAATGGCCTGGCACAATTATGGAAATTAATTGTTGAAATTAATTGGAAATTAATTCCCTATATAGGCAAAAGCAATAATATTATGACTCCCACCAAGCAAGAAGAACCAGTTATAGCTGCTATGCATAGCACCATGGTGAAACAAGATTCAAGTGCTGGGTAACCTAACGATTTACAAATGTGATAATATTGTTCTATTATTATTATTATATTCACAACAAATGTATGTATAAACATATGTACTTACATAAAATGAAGCAACAACAATTCATTGTTCTAAAGCTAGCCGTCCTACATAATACGATTTTAATTTCTCTCTGAAACCTGTTTAACAGTATTTGAACCAGAGTGAATTGTAGTATTTTGGGGGACTATATTGTTACTATTTGTTTTAAACCTGGTACTAATTTCATGGGACGGGTAAACACAGTGTTTACACTTTATAAAATGCTTTATAAATGCAATTTCTTTCAGCATAGAGATTGGAAAAATTTTAATTTTATATATTATTATTATTTGTTTTTTTAATTATTATTTCAATATTTTCTATATTATTTTCTAAATGTCATCACCAAGCTAGAAATGCACAAATCATAAGTTG
Source organism: Stenodema calcarata (assembly GCA_963920205.1). Classification (NCBI taxonomy): domain Eukaryota; kingdom Metazoa; phylum Arthropoda; class Insecta; order Hemiptera; family Miridae; genus Stenodema; species Stenodema calcarata. Next base: position 13,825,493 of record OY986062.1, on the reverse strand, counting down.
TAAAGGCGTACAAAGTAATTTAGAAATAGTAGGATTCACGCCCAAGAATCGATTATCTCTAGAAAAACTCTTGTACAACTTTCTCGAAATTGACACAAATGTGATGAACCAGTTTTCGTGATGTCAAAAATTCCATTCATACTTGTTAATATTTTATGGCAGGCGACATGACGGATAATTTTCTCACGGAGAACAATTTGTTATTTTACGCGGAGAAAAAAATTTGATAAGGAGGTTACAATGTACAGTTTACTAACATTGTAAATATTCTCGTTCTGAATAATTTATAATGACTTCAGTCATCTTTGGCTCCCGACTCGACCAAGATAGCGGAAACCTTGTGATTCATTTTGGGAGGGAAAAGGGGTTTTGTGTTAGCAAAAAGTGGAAGAATGCAAACGATAATAATATTTTTACTGTTATTAACACGATGAAACGAAGAGGATTCGAATATCTTTGATAAAAATACACTGTCAACCTTTGAACAAGTCATAATGTATAAACTAGTGAAGGTTACACATCCACAAGTTAAGCCTTCCCACTTCAACCACGTACCTCTTCATGCATTTACCCTACTAGGTAAATAATATTATGTATAATATGCAGCATAAGGCAGGACTCCGTCTTAGGACGTAGGGACCAAAACTGGGACAATATCCTTTTCGGGGAGTTTTCTGGTTAATTATGAAATGAAAGCCTACGCTCTTTTAACTGTGCCAACCGGTGAACTTTGCGGATGTTTTGACAGCGGGCGACGTCACACTACGGAGAACGTTATGTAATACTTTTATCCGTATTTCGTATAACCAGTGTACTCGCTCATCAAATGCGCTCGCTCTCCCAAAAATTAGGTACATAATCCAAATCCAGGACGTTACAGTACCGCCAGTTCGTGGATGAACTATCACGTTTTATGCCTTCAGCGGTCGTAGGTTTATGTATTGCATCGTTTAATAACAAAAAATAACATTATCTATCAGTTAAAAAAATAAAATAAATAATAATAGATAGTTACAGAGGGTCCAGATTGTGTGACAGAACCCAACCAGGCGGGGATTGCTGAAGGAAATTATATCAGGTTTACACCTTGTAGTTGGGTCAAGTTAGTCCTCCAGGAAGCAGTTGGTTACAATAAATTTTGTCAAACAGGATATAATTTCAATTAGGATAAATGTGCCACAAAAAGCAGACATGTTAAGAGGGGTCAGCCCATTTTTTCCATCTTCCTGTTGATTTTTATTAACAAATTCGTTTTCCAGTCATTCATTCTGTGCTTCAGGTACCACTGAATATACGTACATTAGTTTGCGCTTAGTAGAAGTGATTGGCAGTTATTCCTCGAAACATTTCAATTATTGGTTTATTGCAGCTTCTCGTATTACATTCTAAGGCGAATGAACCCCCAAAACGGTTTATGGTTGCAAAATATGGTCGACAACACACAATTTTGTCCAGTCTGTTAGCAATATTGGCTCAAAGTTACGCCTCAATATTACGGTTTTATATCGTTAGCTATTATATTCTAAAATATTCTGTAGTTTCTTCACATGTTTCCATAACTTGATACAACCTGTATTTGCGTTCGGTTTTTCACACCCTAGTATTCTTGTGCTCTCTATTTCTTGTGATCTGTTATTGTTATTCTTGTCCTGCGTTTCGTTGCCATATATTATGTCTATTCTACACTCTATTTAATTTGTACTTTTGATAATATGCTTGAAATTGGGCTCGCCCGTACTTTTTCAAATAAACAATAAACAATTAGTAGAAATTACTCGTGTCTGGATAAAATTGTAGAAATTGTAATTTACGTTGCGTTAAGTTGTGCAAGAAGTTCTCAGGTAGAATTCGACGATATTTCCGAAGGATGTGAAGAGAACAAACGGGTGACTTGAATTCCATGCAGGATAGAACGGACTTCTGCAAGCAAACTGAACCAAGTATCGTGTCAGAATGTGTGCAGACTCACTTCATCACCAGGGCGCGACAGAACTCACTGGACGTCAGTAAGTTGAGGACCTGACTGAGGGGGACTTGGGATTGAACGATCTCAGGAGAAGCGGACCTCGAATGGAAAAAATAAAATAAAAAAACAACAGGTTTCTCACAGGATTCGCTTAAGTGAGGGAAGGCCGCTTTGGCCAACGACGGTAATTAGGATAACCTGAAGACCGTAGAGAGCTGATGAAGTTGTGTGGGAGGACTGCATGCCCTCATCTTCGCCGATTAAATCTCCATATTTCAATCAGGGGAATGGACTGTCATGCATTTCTCTCATTCTCCCCTCCCTCGTTACATCTCATGATAAATAGATCTTATGATGAACTGTTCAAGTTATACTTGGAACGTGGTGAAAATGTGAGAATAAACCCACAGTAATGTAGCATGGCTATAAGAGCGAATTTTCGAATAAGTAACTGTTTATTGTGAAATATCCCCGTTTTTCTGGTTTTATAAAAAGTGTTATCGATTGTATGTCGATTTTTCAACGCTGAACTCGATTGTGAAGTCAGAATTGCGATATCTCACACCGCTAATCAGATTCGAGTCTCAACTTGAGACTCTCAAGAAGTTTCAGTACGTTGCTACTCCTACAAGCGTCAGCCAATCAATCACCTTGCCAAATAATTTCATCGCGCATGAGGCCAACTTTTGCCTTTTTTGAAGCATCTTCTTTTGAAAAATAAAACATGTCCATACTCTATTCTGCCTTCACCATCATGTTCAGCGTAAAATAACCGTTAAAATGAGGTCTCACTTGTCAGACTGTTTCATTTTTGGAATTTATGGGTAATCTTTCCCCCCTAAAACTCCCCAAAACCCCTTAGAGTGGCCCGATTCTGCCCATTGACAAACTTACACTTTCGATTGCCCAGATTGACTTTTTTGTGAAAATTTCATGATTTTATCTCAATTCTATAGACTGGAATGACACATAATATGTATGGGTTCATATAAATATATATGGGTTCATATGATTTTTTGTGCCTTCTGGCTGTGATTTTAGGATGGTCTGAAACGGATTTTGGTATGGCATTCTTTCGGAAGTTCTTTAAAAATTTTGGACCGAATAATAGCTTCCTTTTCTTCGAAAATTCGCTAGTGGCCAAATTTTGAAGTAACGTACCACCTCAACATACCTCAGTTGGTATGTTGAGAAAAGTACATTACTGAAAATAGTCTGCAGTCAGCAGGGAATAGTCCAAGAACGATGCCAATCACGTATTTTTCACTGGGGCCAGTGTTGAAGCCATAACCACGTCGACTCGACACATTCAAGTTCCAAAACGCATTGCTGGCTGCCTCCATTCCGACACAAATTGTTTTGACCCAATTGTTTTCCAAACTGCTCATCTTGACCTTTCGTGTTTTAACCCAACTTGAGCCACATTTCTCATCTACTTTTGTCCATTAATGCGACAGCGTCTGAAGACAGCAAAAAAATATGTAGCACCTCAAAGTATCTTCTTGTATGAGGTTGAATCACAACGGGTTGAGAGGTTTTTGCAACCGTACGCGTGTTCGTCTTGAAAAACGGACAGGAGAATTATGTTACCCAGCCGAGTTTCCATTAGCAGCTGGAGCAACCGGGAGCTCGTAGATCACTGGATTCTGTAAAACTCTGACGGCTTCCATTTGGACGCGAGAAGGGTCCGACTGACCGCTTTGCGTGTCGGATGAAAAGGTTTTGGTATATTGCTTGACCATCAAGTGATACCCCGTCGCGTGCGAGGGCGTGTGAGTTTCCCATACATTCAGTCCACCTGACCATAATATGATGGATTTGGGGAATATGCTGGCGTGTTCGCAGCTGATTCACCCGTAACAACGTATGCGAGCTAATATGTGATCAAAGGCTAGTTATTGGGCCTCATCACTCTTGAAAGTAGGGTACATTTTCCACTAACACCCAGTTTTATAAGATCAGGAAATTCCCAATGTTTACTTACGCAGTAGAATGACGTCAAACCGTACAACAAGATGGTTTCGAAAGGTTGAGATAACACAAATTAGACTTCAACCTCTACAAACAAGTGAATTAAATTCCGGCCAATTTGGAACGAGCAAACTCTTTATAAAAACCACTATCCGACAATAAAAATCTGGTGTTACAAGCCTTGAAATCTCAGGAAGCTCCGGCTTTCTGTCGAATTCTGAAGGTCTCAAAACTCAGAATCCATAAAGATACTAAATCATGAAGCGCTAACGAGATTTTCGTAGTAACGTTCCTAAACTACCTTCAACCCACTGAATATGAAACTCAAAAATGTTTTCTATCTCCCCCTGATGGAAGCTGCACGTAAATGGCACGTTGTTCAACAATAAAGTTATCAGGTCAAGTGAGCCCTTGTGTAAGCCATCCTTTACGAAGTACTACATCCTTTTGGAGTAAATATTCACTGAACAGAAGTAAACACCATTCAAACAGCTTTTCCAACGTTCGAATTTTTTCTCTCCCAGGAAGGTTATAAGAACGAAAATACTTCTTTATGTGACTGACGTCATTTTTATACTAGTATTATAACATACTCTTTTTTTGTGTGAACAGTAGGGTTCTTGGAACGTTTCCTTTTTGTCTCAAGAATCAGTTTGTTCGAAAAATAAAATGTTTAAAAAATTGCTTGAGCCTTCCCAAGGCCTAAAACCAAAAAACGTTCCAGTGATGCAGCATGGCTATAAGAGCGATTTTTCGAAGAAATTACTGGTTTTGTGTTAACATCTCATTCAAATATTGGCAATCTTAAACTTATTCGGTTGCATCAGGTGTGGTACTCTCTGACTAAAGATCTTTAGGTGTTTTTTCAGTTTTTACAAATTGGTTTATTACGCCTAAAAATACTTTTTCTTGTTAATGAAACAAAATATTCATTGATTTAGCAAATATCCAGGTCTGAAATAGTATTCGATTTTTCCTTCTAACGATATCCTAATTTGACCGTCAGCACGGTTCACTGATACGGGATTATCGTGACTTTCACGATACCATCACAATTTCAGTGTTGTAAAATGGGACTTTGACCCGGAATGGATGACGGATTTTTTTTTTTTTTTGTTAATCACTGATTACATTTACGTGGAGTTACTTGAATGTTCCCAGTCGAGTTTGTGTACACGAGGCGAGTGGATGCGATAACCAGACACGTCAATCATTCATGTGTTTAGCGAGGGCGATGCGGAATATTGCGATAAAAACCGCCGGGTGAGAGCTCCTTTATCGCGGAGGAAATGAACTCCATTTCTTATGAAATGACAACTTTCAAACCTGATGAAATTCACCTGCGGTTTTTCCACGGTCTGTCATCAATCCAACGTTATTGGAGGCAGTAGTAGCCACAAAAATCGAGTGCATACTGTTAACATGCTATCGCCACTAGGAAATCGAGATTGGAGCAGAGATGGGCGTATGCATATTCATAAATCGAGGGTCTCACGGCAACTTCCCACATCGTCATTTGGGCGACTTTTCAGCAGGGCCAAAAAACCATGTGCCAATGCCTATGTTTACTGAGTAATTCAGTAAAATAAATCGTGAGATTTAGTGTTACCTAAATTTAGATCGATCCGCCGGGGGAAGACGCTTCGAATGGCTTGCATAACTCATTTTGGCCAAAAGTGACAATGTGGGGTGTTGCCGTGAGACCCACGAAATATGAATACGAATAAAGCCATAATCACTGGTGTCTCAAAAATCCAAGAAAAAACTATTCAACGCAAAAAATTAATCGAAAATTCCCCCTACGAACCGCAATAAGTGCGTCATTCATTTCAAACCCTCAGTCCACGTTGAAATGGAAAAAGGCGGGGAAAGTGCATAACAATAAAATACAGTTGAACTGACCAAGAGGTGGAAGTAAATTGCGGCTATACGGGTTGCCGGGGCCGGTTTGAATTCTCTTCCCGTTTTTAATTTCCTCAAAGTTTCGACCTCGAGGCGGTGGCGTTGTTTGTCAATTTCGACAGTTCAACGGACATCCCTCGACCGCAAAACTGCGATTCATCTCCGTCCACATGTCGAGTAAAACTTTGGAGGATTTATAGCTTTTTTCTTTGCTATTTTTCAATCGATGCAATAATAGTTTACGGACGAAAAACATGGGAGACAATCAAACGTGGGGGTACGAGTTGAGCGAGACACGACGTTGTCTGCCGTTATTAACAATCATCGTGGTAATGAACGACCGTCAAAATTTATATTTAATATAAAACAGCGCACAGTTGTGTTGAGATGGGAATCAACGTCAGTTTCTGCTGAATCAGACTTGGTCATCTTGATTTTCTCATCCCTTGACACAAAAGGCAAGTAAATTTCGAGGGGTGAGAGCAACAATATTCTTTTGGAAGAGATAAATGTAAGGCTGGATCGTTTTACGTATCATGATCTCAAGCAAACTGCATTGGGATTTGCCTACTAGATACTTTGAAATACTCGATTCATACATCAGTACCAGACACTTCAGAGTAAGGTATGAAGAAGTATTGTGACCTCAAAAATATCTGGACAGGGGTCCCACAAGGTCCTTGGGCCTGTGCAATACCCAATGTAGACAAGGGGTGATACAGCATTACAGCAGGAAGCTGCTCACCAACTGCAAAAGCACCTTGATAAACTCACCAAATAGGTTTTCCAGAGTACTGTCACCACGCTAACCACATCCCTCACCAGATCATGATCCTAGACATGGAAAAATCCACAGTAGCATTGATCCTACTTTCCCCATTCCTCGGATGAATCCACCTCTACCTCGTAAGTTAGATGAAGTTGGCATATTTACACGCAAAAAATTGAGACAACATTTAATATAAACCCAGTAAAGTGTAAAAACATTTTACATGAAAACCAGTTGTTTCTTCCCAAATTTCCATGCCGCCTTATAGCCATGCTGCATGACTGTTGTCAATTTACCCCATCATATGCCATATATCTACTAAACACGAGGGATCTCCCAAAACCAACAGAAGCTGTGACAGCGACGTTCGCTGATGACACAGCAATCCTGGCAGTTGGTCCCACAGTTGAGGAAGCCTCGAGTAAACTACAGGAATCCGTGAACAGTATCCATCAATGGACCAAAAGATGGAGAATAAAACTCAACGAAGCAAAGTCAATCCACATTTACTTTACATACAGGAAAGTGAGGCCAATACCTACAGAAATAAACTCCCGAATCGTCCCATATGCTGATACTGCTAAGTACCTTGGAATGACCCTGGACGCCAAGCTCCGCTGGAAGGACCACGTAAAGAAGAAGTGTTGGAGGACGAACAATCCGACACCTTGTTATAATTAGTATTATCATGTTGGCAGCCATGTTATCACTGCTCAACTAGAGGACTCTCAATGTTTCCTTCTTCTTCCCGTGACTTGCGACCTTGTTATACTGTGTGCTCTTTTGCTAAAATATAATCGGTGCCTGCCTATTTAATTCTGCGGAGTTATATTCCTCACTACCAATTTACGGAGTCTTTGGATCATTCGGTGAGTGTATTTGTTAAGATTATTTCAGGGGATTAACCCCGTGAACCTTCATGCTAGTAATACGTGCGAAATTTGTAAAATTTCGTGATTTTCTCCTAAAAGAATGCTGATACGTTTTATATGTTGATTTCAGAACCACTGTTCAGTGAAATCTCCTAAGAGACTCGAAAAGGAGAAAGACTGCGGAGAACATTTGCGGAGACTGCGGAGAACAACTGCGGAGAACAATTGCGGAGAATAACTGCGGAGAACAAATGCGGCGAACTACGACGGTGAACATGAAGATAATGTTGCGGTGAAATACATGCGGAGAAATTCAGAGCTACGTGGAAATCGAACGCTCAAGAAAAGAAGACTTCGCTAGAAATCTTCTAAGCAAACAACTTCCACGACATACATCGAATCTCAAGCCAACCTCTGAAGAAGCTCTGAAGAGATATCTACTAAGAACATGAAGACCCTAAGATGGAAGAATTCGTGCGGTATCGTCTTGAAGGGGGGTGTTGGAGGACGAACAATCCGACACCTTGTTATAATTAGTATTATCATGTTGGCAGCCATGTTATCACTGCTCAACTAGAGGACTCTCAATGTTTCCTTCTTCTTCCCGTGACTTGCGACCTTGTTATACTGTGTGCTCTTTTGCTAAAATATAATCGGTGCCTGCCTATTTAATTCTGCGGAGTTATATTCCTCACTACCAATTTACGGAGTCTTTGGATCATTCGGTGAGTGTATTTGTTAAGATTATTTCAGGGGATTAACCCCGTGAACCTTCAAGAAGAAGGAAGAAATGAACCTAAAATTCAAGAAGATGTACTGGCTCCTAGGGAGAAAATCCCAACTGCCAACACAATGTGTCATAACAAAAAGCTACTGTACGAACAAGTGATCAAACCAATTTGGGCTTACGGCTGACAGTTATGGGGCTGCACTAAGAGGAGCAACCTGAAAATAATCTAAACAACGCAAAACAAAATTCTCAAGAGCATAGTTGATGCCCCCTGGTCTGTTCGAACGGATGATCTCCATCGCGATCTTAATTATGGAATTAGTGCAAACTTTGGCGAGACGACCGAACTGTTCATACCAAGGAGTCTATAATACCTGGAGACGCGGCCGCGTGCTCGCCGAGACTACCAAACCCGTCCGGGCGTAGAGCTTTGCCGAGCGGCCGCCAGGTGGCGCGTCATTCGCTATGGCGATTGCCGGCGCAGGCCACCATAGGCAAGCATAGGGAAAGAGCACTCCTGATTGTATTGTGTTAGTGCTGTATTGTTTTATTCATCACAATATGCCGTACTGCTTTGTGCCTAAGTGTCAGGGTGGATCCTTGGGGCAAAGGAAGTATTTTGAGTACAATAAGCTGCCTAAGCTGCACTTTTTTCAAGCACCTGATGAGGTAGGTCTCCGTGGCATATATCTTTGTGCTTCCACATTATGTTTCATTTTGAATGGAAGCTCGAGCAGGAGATCTGTACAGACAATATCTGCTGTCTTTGAAAGGCACTGTGAATATATATTACTGCAACAAGTGCTCAAGTAGCGTTTTATATTTAAGTATTTAATGAGTAGGTTACTCAGCAAAATTCCTCTGTGTTTTTTGTTGTGTTGGACGTTGAGTATTTATCTCCTGTGAAATTAAATCTTGTAATTTGAGGACACCAAACGACACGACTTCCCTGGTTGAAGTATGTTTTCTAGTCCAAATACTTATTAGTATCATCGCGGTTTGTCAAAACGCGACGAATCCCACCGTAAACGAGCGGGAAAGTTCGAGCGGTTTTGCAAAACGGTACTGTTTCTTTGTGTTTTGCCAAAACGGTACAAAAATCCTTGGGGGACGGATCGGAATATGTCTTTCAACAACTTGCCTATCGATTCTCATTGTATAATCTCAAAAAACTCTGCAAATTCTTGACACAACGGTTCATTATCTTCTTTGTACAGATCACCCTTCTGTCTAGATCACTAGGTCTAAATGTCTACATCCTAAATGTTAGATCAATTATTATTATCAATTATCACTAATTATTAACAATTTTATCAAGTACCTACTGAAAATTATTATAATTTATTGTTAGGTATTAATAATTCGTATTTATTAATAATAATAATAATTATTAATTATGATTAATTAATTCGATATAATTCTGGGGTTTTTAATACTACGTCGGTAATAATTTTTCTATAAAAGAAGTACCTACCAACAAACATTCGAAATTACCTTCATTTCCGTAGCACGAAACGCACCTCAGAACAACAAACTCGACATCACTTAAGCCATATGATGTTCCAAAGAGCTTGTTAGTATGAAAATGGACCTGTATTTCAACAGTTTGATTCACCATCGGGTTGTGAGGCACAATCTTTGAGCCGTCATTGTGAACGAACGGCTGGTCGTACAAAGCTGCGGATGGTCTTAAAAAATTCTACGGAACAAACTCTATCTAAATATGAAATAAAAAACATACCGTTTGATGGGAATTTTTCGAGATATGGAATTTTCAAAATTTCAAAATTCGTTTTGAACCCCTTCCCCTTGACCTAGGGTTATGAAAAGTTTCGTGGATCATTGTGGGGCTGGTCCAAACCCAGAAACCAAATTTCGTAATTTTAACTCAACGCTAACTGGGCAAAGTGCCTCGGACGGCGTACGGCGTACGGCGGACGGACGGATTTTTTTTTATTCGATTTTCTGAATCTACGTATCTTGAAACGTAAACCAACAAATTTTGAGGGGGGGTTAAATTTTTTTTTTCTTAGGGCGATTCCAATGGTTCATTATCGAAGATAATAAACCAAAAAGAGAAGAACAAGAATAAGGCGGCATAGTTTGTTTTGGTCGAACAACTGAAGTTGCTGGACCCTGAAAAAGCAACAGATGACAATTTATTGATAAAGTTAAAATCAAGGGGCTACCTGACATTCCCCTCTGTTGAAACTGTGCAGCTTCTTCGATACCTGGAGAAACAAATAGTGAATACAGCAAACAATAACGAGTTGGAAGAAAATTTACTGTTTTTAACAGTGGAAAATATCCAAGAGGCCAAAGGAACTCCTTTAGTTGGCTGTGAAGAACATAAGCGAGAATTGACAAAAGCCATCATAAAGTTCTTTTTCATTATGCGAATGCACTTCATCTGTAAAAGATGGAATGAGAAGACTAAAGATATTAAGAAAAAGCAGAGGGGACTTAGAAAAGAAGCTCATTTAACATAGGTAGATTGCATTGTTGTTTTTAAATGCTATGTTTTAATTGTACAAAGCTTTTTACTGTACCGTTTCTTTGTAATATTTCTGCTCTTTCTACTTCAGTTTTTCTCGGAACCCGTGCATTGACTTCACAACCATTAATTTTAAAATATGACGAGATAAATGCGATGTAAACAGACCGCATCCCACCCAGTCCCATGCTACGCAGTGCCGGAGTATCGCCATAGCGAACGCAGCGCCGCGCGGTGGCGGCCGGTGGAACTCCTCCGCACCTCCGCCGCTGGTAGTCGAAACGGACGGGCCGGGAGCGCGGAACCGTGCCTCCAGGTATTATAGACTCCTTGGTTCATACCATTTTTCTCGAATGCGTAACCTTCCAGTCCGGTTTCTACGCTCAACCAAGCTTGATCGCCTAGGGCGAGCATAATGCAGTCATGACAACATTTTACACAAATCCTTATCTAACAAGTCATGACAACATTTTACACAAATCCTTATCCAACACGGCCAATTCTGACAGCAGCTTCGCTCTCGAAGCGACATACCATAACATCAAGACAACAGCATGGAGTATAAGCATAAATGAGGAACAATGGAGACTCACCATGGGTTCATCCACACACGAATTGTGGGAGCATCAAAATACTTACTGCAATCTGCAACGTGCGTCAGGCATGGGCATGAGAAATCAGAGATCGAGCATACCATCCTCAACGACACCCGGCCAAGATCGGTGAGGTATGAGCGCAAGGGCATCAGCAAAATCAAGCCAAAATAACCATTTTCCAAGGGGAAAAAGCAACCTCTACTAGACAAAACCAGCCAGAAATGGCCCAAAGTTCACCCCAAAACAAGTGGCACAAAGTTCGGCCAAAAACAAAATAAATAACGGCACAGGGATGTTGAAGTACTGAACCTCCTTGACAACAGCGTCTATGTACGAAGGCTGAAAAGGACCAAACCCCTGGACCTAGTTACATCTCACTAAAGTATGTGATGTGTGGTAGTAGGTAGTGTTCTATGAACCACGATACGTTAAAATTAGCTAACAGAGTGAAGTTACTGGATGTAGTATAATATACTATACTACTGTATATCATACAATTGTAACAATAATGATTTAAAATTGAAAAAATATGCCATATAAAGGGGATAGATGCCGGATTTACCTGTTTGTCGAATAAATGGCTGAAAGGGCCTATGGTAATTGAAAAAATACAAATAAGCGGGTTTTCAAAAGGAGTTGGGATAAGAGATTCATTAGAATCTCTTCCAATCTTATACCAAAATCTATGCCAACTATCTACGGTCTCCCTGAACAAGGTTGTTCTTGGAACGCGAAAATCACAGAGTGGTTGGTGTACAATTTTATGTTTGGTTTAATTGTGTCTCAATTATTCTGCAGTAGTCAGTTTTTAATCAAGCGGAAATGTATTCTTAATCTGTACCCACGCAATGAATTATGCATAGGTTACCTACGACAATCCCCGATTCCTCCCAGATTTTCCCTCAAGTTTTCATCGCCCGTCGGTAAGCAACTATGATTTACAAGAAGCTGTATTTCACTCACCCCACTTCATCCTTCGTTTCATGGCTGAAACCTTCCGCCACAACAGGGAGGTATGTAGACAAGGGAGGCTTACCACCGTGAATAAGGAAACATCATCTTCTTCTTTGTGCAGGACGCTTTCCCTTTTTTTTCCTTTTTTTCAACCTCAAATAAATTCTCGGGGATTTTCTCTCCGCCGCTACGTACCCGTGTATATGAGATGGAAGGTGGTATAGAGAAAAATAAAGTACGGAGGGAAGAAAAAAGGGGCAAATCGGTCCATTTGTGGTCCGGCCCGGCGAGACCTCTCTCATCATTTCTACTCTGAAAGAATTGTAGATGCCGACCCGATAACCTCGAAGTCCCAACTTATTCAACCGACCGATATATTATTTAGGTTCAATAACAACGGTTTCGGCCTGATTGTTCAAATTTGGAAGAAAAAAAATCCACAGTCATGCAGCATGGATATAAGCGCGAATTTTTGAAGAAATAACTGGTTTTATGAAAAAATGTATCCATGAAGAACATCTCAAGTATCGACCACGTTTCCTCATCTTCAAAGTGCTCCAAATTGGCAACGGAATAGCATATCGTAATTCTGATTTCACCTTTAAAATGAGTTGTCACTTGGCAGGCTGTTTCATTTTGGGAATTTATTGGTAATCCACACCCCCCTCCAAACACCCCAAAACCTCCCTCAGCTTATAAATTCTTCAACGCTGAACACGATAGTGAAGTCAGAATTGCGATATCTCATCCCGTTATCAGATTAAAGAAGACTAACCATGAAGAACATCTCAAGTATCAACCACGTATCTTCATCTTCGAAGTGCTCCAGTTTGGGAACGGATTAGGATATCGTAATTCTAATTTCACCATCGTGTTCAGCATCTTGTCAGAATGTTTGTATTGGGAATTTACGTGTAATCCCCCCCCTCCTTAGAGTGACCTGATTCTGCCCATCTGCGAACATAGCCTTTCGATTGCCATGACGGATTTTTGTGCAAATATGAACTTTGTATCTTATTCTATCGAGAGTTATCGTCTGGATTGACACACATAAATATATACACCTACAAATATACTGAGTATGTTTATAAGTACATACATACAATTTTTGGTGTCTTTTGGCAGTGGATTCAGAATGGTCTGATATGGATTTTGGTATAAAAGATTTCGGAAATACGAGTTTTGAAAATTTTGGACCGAGAACAATAGCATCAAAAACGGAATTGGGTCTGACTGTTCCGAAATTTAACCTCACCAATTTCCCTATCGGCCGTTTATCTAATATTTCTATTTCATTAATAAAAGTGGGTGCGTAATTATGAATACAGTGAAACCTCTTCTAATGGACACCTCCCAATACTGGACGTGTTATAAGGGACGGGTACAATAACATAGTATGTATTATGTATCTTAAAAGCATTAGTATATTATGTATATTATATAATATATAAAGTATATTATACTTTATTATATTATGTATATTAATACATTAGTATATTAAAAGTAATGTATTACATAGCATTTGGGCTTAGATTATGCGTGTTCTCCTTTTTAGCGAATTTTCGAAGAAAAAGGGTTGTTATTAGCCAAGAAATGCCATTTAAACCAGAACTGCATTGAGCAATTATTATTATTGTTGCCTAAACTAGGCCAGAGTGTCTTAAGTGGAAAATATTAGGTTAAAACGTCCTACGTCGAGGGCTAAGCCGGACATAGGACGATCTAGCGTAGTTTTATAGCGTTTTAACCTAATTTTTACACTATAACATACGTACGTACGCATACTGTAGGCATTCTGTAGGCGGTACTCACGTGGTATTAGTTCTTAACGATCTTCTCCGGGGGTTGACATTTTTTCCCAACGATGGACCAACCTTTCCTACAAGACCTCTTGAATGGTCGACACCTCCCGCGGTACCACTTTTCATTTTCCGGACACTCTCCGTTCTCCTGCAACGGAGCGGTTAAAGCACCATAATATTGTGCTGGAGGCTTCCGGAATCCGCGGGAAGTTAATTCAAACCGGCCACTTGTGGGTAATATTTCCGGCGATTCTTTTGACAAATCGTGTACCTCCGCGGCTACGCATGTGACGAAATATATCCATCCCAAGCTGACTATCGCCCATCGAATCCAACCCATCGTTGACTCGCACTAAACAGCTCTGGTCCCTCAAAATATGTTTCCTGTTACGATTTCTCAAGCATTATCTTGTCTAGAACAGATTAGATCAGATTCGAGTCCAGATCAGATTCGCGGGGGTCATGAGTGTCATCGTCAAGGATCTGATGTGACGACTACCTCATCGAGAGAAAATATCGATTAGGAAAAAATTGTCAAATACTGATAAATCGAATACAATAATTGATTTATCAACAATTACCCTTTATTGTGGTACGTCGTATTTCCATTCTATAATAACACACAACTGAAGGTCGGTATTTACTGGAGAGGGTAGAACGACTGGTATTCTAGTGTTTTCTAATAAGAATGCCAACTCAATTTTTGGAATTCAGGTGGTAGTGGTGGAGGAGGGTGGTTAACTGTTTTTAGTTTGACGGATTTTTTATTTTTTGAGGGACTTCTACGGTTGGAATATGCAGATTTCGTCTTCAAATTCAGGAGCCTCAAAAACACCTTGCCCCGTGGATTTCGGAGCAATATAGTTTTGTATATAGTTTGTATATAATATAATTTTGTGTATAATATAGTTTTGGTAGTTACTATGGAAATTAAGGAGTTGAACTTCGTCTCAGGGGGTTTTTCGGTGTGCTCTTTCCTGCTGTTTGGTCAACATTTCAAAAACATCACTCCTACTTTAAAACATTTTGGACGTTCGTAAAAACTTTGGACGCGTTTTTCTCAAAATTGATTTTTGTCGCTTAACAAGCGAATTTGCATAACGCGGTCTAATTATTAGTGTTACATGGTACTTATCATATTTAAAAAATATAAATTTATATCTTCAAGCGTTGTGTTTAACTGATTGTATATGATATAATACGCCCGAAGTATCCAATTATGGATGTTGTAAGACATATCGACCAATCACCATCAATGTTTCATTATTGTGATGGGCGATACCCCAAAATATTCGATACCATTACTCGATACTAGTATCGAAACAAGTATTCGATACTACTCAGATATCGAATAAAAATATTCGATACTGAAGAGTATCGAGTCATATGAGTACTTTTTCACTCACCGAATTAAATTTTAATAAAATGTAAATAACAGAAAGAAAAAACACTATAAACCCTTTATTATTTATTTACTTTCAACAAGGTTGTTGACAGGAGTGTCAATTTGTCAACCACAGCTGCATATCGTTGATGGACTACGCCCATAATATACCTCGCCATGTTAGCTACTCGCACACCTTGCTCATTTTTTCGCACACCTTGCAAATTTTCCCTATTCAAAAACATATTTTTGGGCCTGTTCAGGAACGGATTAATGGCATTTCAGTTAATTTCACGGGAAAAACCGCTTGGAGATACAAACAAATTGACATACGAATTGACGTACGAATTGACATACGAATTGACGTACGAAATTGACATACGAATTAAACTCTCGGAAAAGCAGCTTTAAGCGTAATCTCGTATTTCCAGGTATCACTGTATTTGGGATGAGAACGATAGTGGTTGTGTTCGATTATAAGACAACGGTAAATCGATACTTCCTTAGTTGCTCCAAGGTCCGCCAGGTTCGAACCGATCGTGGCACTGGTACCAATGGTAAACTACGTCAGACCAGTTACTTGCAAATATATACCGCAAGGCAAAAATCGAAAATAAATAAAGTAGGTAGGTAATTTTGAGACTATCCATTTTAGTATTTCTTCTGATATTGGGGAAAATACTCGATACCTGTACTAGTATCGAATCAAAATACTCGATACCTATACTAGTATCGAATCAAAATATTCGATACCAAATATGTTCTTGGTATCGAAAGAAGATATTCGATACCATACTCAATCGATAGGTATGGCCCGTCACTAGGATACTATCGACCATCGATGGTGATCCCTAGACACAACTGGAAATAGATAGATATTTCACTTACACGGTTTTAAATGTCAGATTTCGAAGACAAGCCGGCACGTCCCACGTAGTCTCTTATGGCCCCGTGGACAGGGCCGGAACGGGGCGTTGATCAGCACCTTGTTCCCAACATCAGTCGTATTCCTCGCATTCCTCGATTCGCCGTCCGAGATGAGATCATTGCAGGTGAACTGCCCGAAAACGAGAAACAAACTCACGAGGAGACCGACCAAACGGATGAGCCACATCGCGACAATGAGACGTTTTCGGTATTGACCCTTTCTCCTGATTATGGCCGACCAATCTGTTTTGGTTCCTGGTGTTATCTTGGAATAGATCGAAACTCATTCGGGCGATCGCCCTCCTTTCACTTGTCCGAAGCGTTGGAATAGAATCGCTCCGTAGTATCTAAAGGATGTTTGTGGAGGTGACTGAAGCGGTTTGACTGTGGTATTCCGCGAGGCCCTGAAGGAGAGGGCCACTCGTTCTACCACTTCGAGCCCTCCTTTTGGGTTTCAAAGTAATAATAATTCAAAACCGGTCTGGCAAACAATGCGGAACTTAGCAAACAAACCACTAAAAAGTTCCAGTCATGCCTTTAAGAACGAATTTTTAAAGAAATAACTGGTTTTATTCAAAACATGATGTTTGGAACATCTCATTCAAATATGGGCAATCTCATACATATTGGGTAATTATAGTTTGCTCGCGTCGTACCTATCTGTGAGGTAAAAATCAGATTTTCACATTTCAGCACCACGTATCTAACTTTTGTCAACTTTTCAGAAGGACGAAAAAACATGTTCTTGTCTAACATATTGGTACTTCTTTCCTTTTTCCCCACCATTTTTCATTGTCCAGTAGGTACCAGACATTTTGTAAAAGGTTTCAGTAGCCTTTTAGATGTGTGGTGTTGCCCAAATATTTTGGTAGATACGAGGTGTTTTTGAAGACCATTTTTCACCTAATCATCGACAAGTTTGGTTGTTTTGCTCTCAAAAATTAAATTTTAGATTTTTAGATAACCAGAGGATATTTTGAGTTCATCAACTCGACTTTTAAGAATTAACTCGATTCAGCTCGGAAGAAGTTTAATTCAAATCAAATAGAGAAACCTAGTCATTTTGAATGAACTCGACTTTTAACAATCAACTCGATTCCACTCAAAATACGTTTAATTCAAATCAAAGGCAGATAGTCATTTTGAATGAACTCAACTTTCAAGAATTACTAGCTGTCGGGACTACGAGATGTCACTTGTCAGTCTGTCTCACTTTTGGAATTTATGGGTAATTTTCCCCCCCTAAAACTCCCCAAAACTCTGTCCCAAAACTAAGCCAAACTGAAAAGGAAATTCGAGTTTTAAAAATGTTGAACCGAGAACAATAGCTTCCTTTTCTTCGAAAATTTCAAAGATTTCGAAAGTTATCAGAGGCGTTGGCAGGAATGGCAGGAAAGATTCACAGTTATAAAACTTTGAATATCCGTAGACAAACATCTACATCGTTTCTGTAGGAAGTGTCCATGTTCATATAGCAAAGTATTTAGAAAGAAAGAAAGAAAGTTTATTTTTGTTTCGAGGCAACAATGGCCTATTACAACAAAGTGGATCGCAGACCCAATATACAATATTAACAAAAATCACACAAAAGCAGCACCTTCATAGCCGATAAACTAAACATAATTTTCTACATTTGATGCATGCAAGCATAATAGTAAAGTTATGGACGTAAACAATTTATCCCCAGTATTTTAAAGTAATACAAATCATAGTCGAAACAAAAATTAGAGATTTAGTCAGACAGACCAGCGTCATTCATGAGCTCTTCCACAAACGTTCTATACTTCAGAAAGCAAATGGTGAAATTAAATAGCATGTACACATTTTCTTTGCAGACAGCCCCGAATAACAAATTGTTCACAAAGTCCATAGTGACCCTAGACGAGGCAAAATTCTGCATTCTTGTATTGGCCAGCTGGGGGCAGCTGCAGTATATATGTTCAATGGTTTCAGGTTTCTTGTCATTGCACAAAAAACATATTTTGCTATGGTCGATGGAGTACAAGGAGCCTCTATAGAAGATACGGAGTTGCTTACTATTCTTCAAACGCAACTGGGCCACTACTCTTTTTACGTCAATAGGAATAGCCCACGTGAAATAGCCCTCCAGGGATGAGTAGCCCTGGATATACTCTTGCAAAGTATATAGCAAAGTATTTATACAGGCTTTACACTTACTTTTTTCGGTTTGATTCCGACAAAGCAGCCCAACAGGTACGACAGCGAACGGTCATTTTATAGCCACTAAATGCCTGAAACACCACTTTTACACGAATAATTCATTATTCACTATCGAGTATCGCAATGGAAACGGGGAATAACACGAATACACGTTTTACATTGGTTGGTTCACGAGTAAATGACGGTAATTGTTATTTAGTTTGGTATCATATTAAACTAGGGCACGTTGATTACCATTCTAGAGCAGTAATGTTATTTAGTTTTCAATGCTCAACGGTTATAAGGAGGTTAGCGTGCCTGTTTGGAGGAATAGAAATATTTCTCTCTTGTCCAAGCTGCGCTTACACATGGAAACATGGAACACTTAAGTAATACCAATTAAAATAAGCGTTGCAGATGCAATATTTGGGCCACTGGACCTTAGGGTCAGAAATCCACCTTAATGTTTTAACTGTGATTATGTACTTAGACTGTAAAAAATGTTAGTTATATGTATTGTGTACTGTTTTCTTGAATAAATAAAATTGAAATATTGCAATAATATTATTATACCCCCTAGTTTCCGAGAATTGAAACATCAAGTTGGTTTTTTATTGAAAATGAGCATGATTGAATGGTATGGTTTAGCAGTAGTGTGAGAACAACCACACAGAGAAGCGGATTTTTTGAAAAAATGAGAGATTCGTTTCGCGCATCTCTAGATACACTAAAACGAAAATTACCAGAAAAGCAGATTGGCGTGGTGATATCACGATATCGTATCAAATTTACGTAAGATTAACCTGTTTTGTACCTAATTGATGTGATCAGAACAAATCTAGATTCCAAGACTGGGAACATTCCTGGCTCCGATCAATTTGTCTCGTTTATTGTACGAAAAGTGCTCCTCTTCCGAATCTATTGTAATAAAATAATTGACATTTATTGACATGTGTTGATTAAACTCAGGCCACGTGTTGATTAATTTACCGAGGCGTCTAAACGTTAAAGTTCGACTGAAACGCAGCATAACGAAATCGCTTTTTAACAAGCTGTTTTCATGTGACAGTTAACCGACGTATTTCTCTTCACAACCCCTCAAAATAAAATTATTTTTCCCCCACCGAAATCACCCTAAAAAAAGAGGGTTAGGTAACCATTATTTCCGGACAACTTCCTCCACGGTTGAGGGGTTGAAGTTACGTACAGTTGGGGAAAAAAAAATACCGCATTATTTGTCCGATTACAGGAAATGGTGCGGAGGGTGGGAGGAAATACTATAAAAATGGGGTGCTCAGCCCGGAGGGATTTGAAAGTCAATTTGGTGGAAGGGAAAAAAAACAAGAGAGGGGAGACCGTTGAAGTAGTCTTGACCCTATGGCCTATATATCATCGTTTCATGCAAAGGCCTTTTTTCCTCTCTTTTTTCTTGGTGCTATTGGAATGGTTGGTATAAATGTATTCACAGCTAAATCTAGATACAATAACACCTACGAAGTAGGTAGTTCGACCTTACACGTGGTAGTGTACTCCAGTGGTTGTGGGAAGAGGTTGTTTGTGTAACAATCCCAAGTTGTACCATCACCGCCACTAATATCTGAAACGTTCATCGTTCGAACTATCTAATGTTATTTAGGTAGAGCGAATGATCAATTCGAACACAATTCCTATTTGGGGAAACTCTTTCAGGTTCCTGTACAGGAACTCGTACAGTTCCTTCGGGCGATGGATCACGTCTTCTCTTCTTCTTGAAAGTTAGGACCTTATAAATCCACGGGCACGTTGAAAGGGAGATTTTCAATTAAAGTTGCAAAAGAAGGGATCCGTCTTCGTCCAGCTAATGTGCTCCCGTTCGCGCACTAACTCTGGCCAAACCACCACATACCGTGTATGTCTTTGGGAAATTCAGTAGGTACTTCGGTGTCTATTGATTCCCACATGCACACTCGAGCAATAGAGCATTCTAGAGTTCCAACTATAGGTGAGACGGAATTCACTCCACAGGATAAAATCACCTATTACTGGAATGTAGCAGCATTCTCAAAGGAACGAGAATGTTCGAAGAGAGACAGAAAGAATTTATTCAAAACTGAGACATAGGTATAACAGACGTGAAATAAGAATCATTGAATAATATTGCTCGTCATAGGTCAGAGACCCGTGTCGACGGGACAAGAGCTGCAGCTGCAGAGCAGTTATTCATACGTTATTCTATAATAGCATGGTTACAAAAAAATAAAATAAAACTGGAACTATACACTTCTAGTAACATTAAATTAAAATAAATTATCGATAGTTCAACACCACTAGTATAATCCTTCTTATATGACGTGAGTTTCCGCGATAAGGGGTTTTTGCGTCAAACGGCAGAACAGTGGTGGTGGGGTAGACGTCAGAGGTTGATGGGAGGGGGATTGCGGGGAGTTCTAGCGGGGGTGATATAATGGGGGGGGGGACTAGTGTGAAGGGGGCCAATCGGGGGTTAATGAAAGGAGGGACCTAGGGTTACTACGGGGAGTTCCAGTGGTGACAGTATTGGGGGGGGGGGATTCCAGCGGGAGTACAATTTGTGGAGAGGGGGGGAGGGAGGATACAACATAGGGGACGGCGGACCTGAGTCCTGGCGTAGAGAACTCCTCATCAGTGGTGGATTGTGGTGAGGGGACGATACCGTTGTTGTGGGGTGGAGGCGGTTAAAGAAGCTACTGATATGGGCGATGATGAGATGGCAGCCTTGGTGAGGGAGGGGGAAAAGCGTCTGATGAGGGGGAAGAGGCGGCCGATGGGGTGGAACTGGGGTGACTAGAAGAAGTGGGGGTGATATTAGGGGGGGAGGGGGTTAAAAAAGCGACTCATATTGGCGATGATGAGGTGGCAGCCTTGGTTGGGGAGGAGGGAAAAGCGTCTGATGAGGGGGACGAGACGACCGAGAGGTGGAACAGGGTGGAGGCAACAGGGGTGATATTATGGAGGGGAAGGGGTTAAAGAAGCTACTGATATGGGCGATGATGAGGTGGCAGCCTTGGTTGGGGAGGGGGAAAAGCGTCTGATGAGGGGGATGAGACGACCGAGAGGCGGCCGATGGGGTGGAACAGGGGTGACTAGAAGAAGTGGGGGTGATATTATGGGGTGAGGGGCCTAATGTGAGGGGGCCAATGGGGGGGTTAATAAAAGAAAGGGGGTCGTGCTTGTAAGAAAACCGGTCGTTCTGATGTTGTTAGTACCTCAAACAGTAGTAATAATCCAGATTTCCAACTTTCAAAGACCTCGGGAAATGGCCATTACGGCCAAAAAGCCGTGAACGTTTCGCAGTTTTTTTCGGTTTTTGCTCCATATCTCCATGAAGAATTGGTCTGACGGGTATGGTTACCCCATCAACTTTAAAAGAAGAGTAAATGTGCTACAATTTGGTACCAAAGCGAGCTTTCTACGATTCTTCGTTCTCAAGATACATCCTTTCAAAAAAAGTTCATAATATAATGCAAATGTAAATACATAAATACATAGAATAAATAAATAAAATAAATACAATAAATAAATACATAAATACATACAAACATAGAACATTTTTGGCTTGGCAAATCCGCCTAATCCACCTGTTGAAAAAAAGTCTTTAAATTCGCTACTCGATACTCCCCCACTATCTCTCTTATTCTTCTTCGTCCTCTTCTAAAATGACTTGGCTCCAGCCATGTTAGTCATTGGATTCGTGATTCCATGCAACCATCAAAGGTAGGTTGCTGTAGGTAACTGTGGTATAATTCTTCAAATTTGCAATAATTGCAAATTTGAAGAATTATACCACAGTATATACCAAAAAATTATACCACAAAATACACAAAAATACACAAAATACACAAAAAATACACAAAATTATACCACAAATTATACCACAAATTATATACCACAAATTATACACACAAAATATACCACAAATTATATACCACAAATTATACCACAAAATATACCACAAATTATATACCACAAATTACACCACAAAATATTTGGTCAACAGTAAAACATTCAATTATTGAATGTTTTACTGTTGACCAAATATTTTGTTATTCTCAATAAATTTTGTCATCGTTCAACTTCTACCTACATTCTTCCTGCGCTTGCCCTGACGCTACGCCTTCAGAAAGAGTGTAGTTGGGATTGGGAATACTCGCGTACCAATACCATAAGGACTCAACGTACGTAATCGTACAATCGCTTTCTTAATTGTATCTCACATGTTTAATTATTATGTACTCTTTGTTCCGAAGGCAATTTGGAAACCCTAACTGAAGCTAATGACTATTGGATAAACAGAACGCCGTACGAAACGCACAATAAACGTGCAAACTGCTCAAATCTGGGAAACATTGCAACAGTAACACTTACTGATGGTGAAAGAAGGAATAAGACGTCCCCTTTCACGCACAAATCACTAGGGATGGAGTATTAACAGTTTCACCCCACTGCCGCCAAAATAACACGGGCGAGGCGCCGCCATAAATCTCCTGAGCCACAAGGGCTAACCATATAATAGTTGACAAGAGATAAATAAAAGGATTAAATCCTAGGACGACCGCCTCGGGAGAGGGTCGCCTTAAGGGATTTTTAGGGGGTCCAAAGGAGTTTGGAGCCTGGAGAAGGAAGAATCCGGTTTTTTTTTAAGAACGGAAAACCCGGGGTGATATATTTAAACGTGACGTAGAAGTTCACATAAGTTCTTGTTAAGAGTACGGTAAAGGCTTCTAGGTAAGCGGTATATATTGGGACGGTGGGGCAGGACCGTAGAAGATTGCGCCATGATTTGGATGGAGAAGAAAAAGGAAAAAAAAAATCTCTAAAGAGAGTTTGCGATGTTTCTTCTAGGGTCGGAAAAAGCGAGGTGTATTGTGGTGTACTGGTCCCACAGGAACCTTCCGAGTTGTTATTTATTTGTATCCTCTTTGTACTCGTATCTTTGAGAGGGAAACCTCAGTATCGATAGTACAGTGTTGTGATATCCCGATTCCAGTACCTAGATTTTAGCGGATTTTGGATTTCGTCGGCAAAGTTCTGCGAGAGAAACCTAAATAAACTGTTTTGTACATTTTGTACACTGGTTAACGTGGAAGGTAATATCGTGAGGTCCCGGGTAAAAGAGCCCAAACAACAAATTTTCTCTAAATTAGGTTTTTGGTCATTCTATTACTACCTAATGGACGTTATCTGCAGTTCAATGCCACAGATATAACGCCCAATGGTTAAAATATTGAAAATATTTGAAAATAAATGTTACCTGTCCCAGCCAGAGACTGTTATGTGACTAAATGGCATTTGAGCTCAATTCTGCCCTACCACGCTAAAATGCAGTATATTCACTTTCCGGCCAAAATGAGGTCGTTGACAAGTTTTATATCACCTCGCAAACCTAGAATGCAGTCCGAAAACTCTAAATTAAGGTGTTAGAGTTTTGGTTCTGCAGTATATCCACTTCTTCATCGATTTACATAGCTAGAATGCAGTACGTCTCTCTATGTCAGAATCTGTTTGGTGACGTATACTGCAATTAAGCTTCGTGAGGCAGAATTACCGTTATACATACACAAGATGAATTACGAGTAGAATCACTCTCGCTGGGGCGTTTGGCCTCAAGTGGCATTTGGTCACTTTTACCGTGTAGATGTTGATTTTACCGTTAAGATGTTGATATTTTACCGTTAAGATGTTGATTTTCGTACTCATACATGGAAGCTGATTCGATGCATAGCGCCATTGAATCAGCTATAACCAACGTACCCGTACACACCATGCAAGATTGGATTACAATCATGAGGCTAACTCGATCATATAGAAAAATTAAAAAGAAGCCATCACGAAAAACTGGCGGACAAAGTGATCGTCAACCGGGCCATAAATTCAAATGGAGACAAGGTGAATTGGCTGAAAATAAGAAGGTCAAAGTATCACCAAAAAGTACCAAACAGCATCACCAAATACCATCTTTCACAGCTATGATTATGACAAAGACTGACTTGAGATTCCCGTATATTGGAAAAAGAATTCTTCAAAAATAACCCCCATAATATTAACAACGGAAGAACACCGCCATTGGTATGAAACCTTCCATCATCAGCCAAGAAAAGTGGTACCTAGGACCGGCTGCCCGAGCCTTCATTCTCGGAAGATGAAGATCAAAACCTGAGCCCTTAGATGTCTTTTTAATTTCTCCAACACCTTCATGATTCTTGTTACAAGAATCTTGTAGTACTTTTAGTTACCATTTTTATAATAAGAGTTAGGTACATTTTAATAAAGTTTAATGCATTTAATTACCTTTTGGTTTATTATCTTCGACAATGAAGCATTGGAATCGCCCAAAGAAAAATTTTTTTAAACCCCCCTCAAAATTTTTTGGTTTACGTTTCAAGATACGTAGATACAGAAAATCGAAAAAAAAACCGTCCGTTCGCCGTAGAGTTTATTTTTTAGAATTTTGTAAGACCATCCACAGCTTTGTACGACCAGCGGTTCGTTCACAATGACGGCTCAAAGTTGGAGCAGATCATAAACTCGTCAACATGAGAGTGAATCGTAAGGCAGCCTGTCGGGTCCATTTTCAAACTGGCCCAGCTGATTCAAACAGCACATGGTTTTAAAATATCGAGTAATAAATAATAATTATTAATAATGAAGCATAAAAATTATTACTTAATATTAATAATTTACACTACTTGATAATAATTAATGATAATTCTTAATAATAATTCATCTATCATTCAGTCTAATTAATCTAATTAATTAATCAAGACAGAAGGGTGATCTGTACAAAGAAGATAATGAACCGTTGTGTCAAGAATTTTTACATACTTCTTACGACTTCTATGGTAAAACCGGGTTGTAGCGCTTTTTGGAAAATCTTCAAGATTACGTTGGATTCGTAATATTCGTGGAACTGCAGTGGGAGTGGTGAAAAGGGAGTCGTGGAGTTGTCTTTATACGCCACCTCTACACCTACGCGTGGGTGGGGGTGTAACGATTACAGTAGTTGTGGCAGTGGCGTGGAGAGGGGGTTGTAAATATTACAGTAGTTGTGGCAGTGGAGTGGAGAGGGGGTTGTAATGATTAAAGTAGTTGTGGCGGTGGAGTGGAGAGGGGGTTGTAATGATTACAGTAGATGTGGCGGGGGAGTGGAGAGGGGGTATAACGATTACAGTAGTTGTGGCGGGGGAGTGGAGAGAGGGTTTAACGATTACGGTAGTTGTGGCGGGGGAGTGGAGAGGGGGTGAGAGAGCGTAAGGACAACTCCTGCCTCCCCCTCATCAACCACCTACATCTGCCCGCAAAATAAAGGTTTCACTCATCATTTAAGTATATACGAGTAAATAATTATATATTTATTTTTTTTTTAATTATCAACTTGTTACAATTGTAGCATAGTGGGCAAGTGAATACGACCAAGTACGTTTATAGATATGGAGAACGTTATCTAACAGCATTTGGCATGAATTGTTACTAGATGCTTAGTAAGGCGATCAACTAACGAGAAACCAATGACATTTTGTCAATTTTATGTAATGTAACCTCTTTTTTCTCAACTAATTGAAGTGACCAAGTGAAATAAACCTAAACTATAAACTCAATGCAGGTAAAAGTAATCAAATCAGATTTTTGCTAATAAATAACGTTTATACAACCTGAAGTGCGGTATATGAGGGCACCTGTAGCTAACTACCTGTAGGTCAAAGAAAAATCTAAACATAGTAGAACGGGACATTACAGAACCAGTAATGTTGAGGAGAAAATAGGCGAAAATTCAAAAATTTTGAAATGTTACTTGGCCACTTTTACTCGGGACCCCACGATATTTGAAAATGTATCGACATTTAAATCGAATATCTACAGTCATCAACGATTTCAAGTTTGTTAGCCACGTATTGTATAGAAGTACAGGAAAACGTAAGTATGAGAAAACCACAAATTCACCGGAAACACAGGTACTAATGCACTCCAAATGCTCTATCTGGTTTCTGTAAACCACGTGAGATAAGAGAAAGATGTGAATCATATTGTGTGCGTTGGTAGAGACACAGAGGTATCTACGTGGGAGCGAAGGGTTTCTGTGAACTACAGGAGAACTGTGTATCACAGTCTGATTGCGAAGAGGTGTTGGAAGGGCTGGCTGGACTCTTGGATAAATAAGTTTCTTCTGCAGCGGGGTTTCTCCTGTTTTCCACCACACCATCGGAAAATATACCAGAAATTATTACTAGTAATAATAATTATTGGTAGTTACCAATATTTTTAGGAAATGGCGGCCACACTTTATAGAGAAACTACGTTATAACACTTGATATAACGATGAAACCAATTATCTCCACTCCTCAACGTTGTATTGAAGCAATCGTCAGAGCAACTCCTGTACCACTAGCAAATTGGTTTGCTACTCACCATTGACAGCAAATAGCATCTCATTCGTCGTCTTCAGAAACACTAAGAGACCTAACATCGATTTCCAATGTGATTCTCCACCTCCTCCTTTTTCCTATTCGATTGGAAGGAGGGGCTCACTTTTATTTACCAACCTTTTAATACGACTTATTGGGTTTCGAAGCTCCCCCGCTGATATGATCATCCAATAATATGGCTTTGACGTAATCTTCAACAGTCAATTACCGCAAGCTTTGGATGTATCCTATCGGGATTGGTTTCTCCTTGTTGTTGTTACTCTCTCGGAAAAGAATTATATATCACGAAAGGATTTGGAAGGGTGTGGGATTTACTGTGCCAAAGAGAAATAAGTCGAGGTAGGGATAAAATAAAAGGGTTAATTCGAAAAATTCGAGCAAGAAATCGTCTGGTTTAAGGAGTATTTTATGATTGAAACATTATTGAATTGAATCGTAAGGTCAAACTATAAGATGGAATCCCCAATACTGGCGACCTGAAGGTACAGAGCCATCCAAATTGGTTCTAATTCGAGGACTCCACCTCCTCTCAGGACAAGAGGAATGTACGACTTAACTGAAAATATGATCAATTTTAAGTATGATAGATAGATGATAGATTTACACGTTAAAATACGGATACTTCTAGAAGAGGTTGACGCACCAACTAACTCCTTCCTCGTACGTCTAATCCTCAATCACCCTGCGAATCAAGTAATTCACCCGCGGAGCTTAAAATACCTGGCGTAACACTAAAGCCTTTGTGGTGCAGCATGATCTAATTTCTTAACTTAGACGGAGACCTATTTGCCAAAAATCGTTACAAAATTTGTACCTACCTACGCCTCGCCACTTTTGATCGTACAAAAATCGTTCACCACTCAAAGAACATTGTTCTATCCGCTTTAACTCTGTGACTGTACGAATAGCAGAGCTATGAGCGAGAAAGTGCTCATGTTTGGTTTTAGTCGTAAGTGTAGAAGGATCTACCACTGTAACGGCAAGACGTTCTTCAGTGTCCAGGCTCAAGGGGATAGCAAAGGGGATTTTAACGTGGAGCATGTTTCAGCCTTCACATAACTGGCTGAAACTATCTATTTCTGTGCTAATCACAGCTATGTAGCTGTGATTTGTTGTGCAGCCTCCTTAGGACTTTAACTTGAGTTGGCCCAGACCCTGTATCAGCTGAGTGGATCCTAAAGCTAATTTATAGTATAAAATATATTATTTTATTCTCACTATTCACACTATGAAGCTGTAATTTGGCAATTAGCCTCCCTACGACTTACACATTAAGCAGAATATACCCAGGATCAGATGAGTGGCTCTTAAAGCTAATTTCTGAGGAGGCCCGAGCACGCTTTCTTGGGGACACCTGCCCTTATTTTCTTGAGACTAGAGTTCTCCTTCCTATTGACCCAAAATATCTTTCAGTGAAATGCGATTTCAAAATTTGTAAAAAACAAAATGGCTTCGGTGGGTCTCTCTTAAGTTTGTACTAGCCCTTGATGCCCTTGTCGTATGCTGAAACATCCAGGAGCACATTTGCACAAACCTGTTTGTTTTCTTGACAATGCGATGCACTTGTTCTAAATAAAGGAATCTACCCCGTAGTTCGGACAAACAACACCAAACTAAGTAGGTATACCATTTACAAATCGACCAAAAATTAGTAGGGGTAAGCGTATAGCCTATTAAGTGTATTGCGTACATGAGCCCAATTTATTCAAGTTCTACGATCCAAAGGTAGCTGTTACACGAGAACCTCAGCTGAAAAGGCTCAACAGCATATTTTTCCCACATTTTTCAGGACGACGGGAAAACGGGCTTTCCTCTTGCCTTCCGGGTTGGCTAAGAAACGTAAAAAGCATCAATACTCCGCTGGTCCTTATCAACTATAATAAACCTACGCAGATAGGCTGGACTTTCTTACCGTTCTTGAGTGTCAACACTCAACTAACGATCATGACTAAGTTTCTCGATAAGTACGAAATTATATCAAGTCATTCTTCTTGTTCCACATCAAAGTAGCGATATAATCACTATTCATTTGTATTCACCTACATGAGTCCTCCAATCAAATTTTATCGTCAATTTCATTTGTGACTCAATGGTACGCGACCCGATGGAAAGGACTTGTGAGCCCAGAACTCGGAGGGTGGTGCGTCAATAAGAAGTTTCAACAGTTATTTTGTCGTCAGGATTCTTCATTGAAGGAACTGAAAGTAAGATAAGTGAGCCCTTTCGTCTAATATGTTAGGTGGTGGTCCACCACTTGACATCTCCACGTGTTGACCCCTTCGTCAGTTTGCTTCCCTTTTCAACTGTCGGTTTTGTTTCTTTGTCAGCAAAACCAACCGCTCCAGAGACAGATAAACGGACATCTGAAGTGCGGCGGACCATCAAAGTTCGACTCAATAACATTCCTAAAAAATAATTGTCAGCTTTCTTAGCGTTTGAGTAAGAAACGCTGATTAATCTCGTTTCTATTACCAGTAACAAAGCGGCGACATTATACAAAATCATCGAATATCTTCACCCTATCTTATGGAAACGAAAACCGAAAAATATCAAGTCAATATCGACTAAGCACATTCTTTCCAAACGCAATCCGAACGAAGGGTCATCTTGGTGGTGGAAAAAATGTGAAGGAGTGGTGGTAACTAGTATAAATAGGGCAGCTTCTTCTCTGGCCATCATAGTGCCGCCAATATGTCAGTGAAGCTTGTCGAAACTTTTTCTCAGTCATCACCTCCACTTCATTCATGAATGAAGCGGAGGTGACAACTTGTATGAATGAAGCGGAGGTGACGACTTGTATGAATGAAGTGGAGGTGACGACTTGTATTAATGAAGCGGAGGTGACGACTTGTATGAATGAAGCGGAGGTGACAACTTGTATGAATACAAGTTGTCACCTCCACATCACTCATACAAGTCGTCACCTCCGCTTCATTAATACAAGTCGTCACCTCCACTTCATTCATACAAGTCGTCACCTCCACTTCATTCATACAAGTCGTCACCTCCACTTCACTCATACAAGTTGTCACCTCCACATCACTCATACAAGTTGTCACCTCCACATCACTCATACAAGTTGTCACCTCCACTTCACTCATACAAGTTGTCACCTCCACTTCACTCATACAAGTTGTCACCTCCACATCACTCATACAAGTTGTCACCTCCGCTTCATTCATACAAGTTGTCACCTCCACATCACTCATACAAGTTGTCACCTCCACTTGACTCATACAAGTTGTCACCTCCACTTCACTCATACAAGTTGTCACCTCCACATCACTCATACAAGTTGTCACCTCCACATCACTCATACAAGTTGTCACCTCCACATCACTAATACAAGTTGTCACCTCCACTTGACTCATACAAGTTGTCACCTCCACTTCACTCATACAAGTTGTCACCTCCACTTCACTCATACAAGTTGTCACCTCCACTTCACTCATACAAGTTGTCACCTCCACTTCATCCCAAGTTCTAATACCACTTTTTCTGTTCTATATTTGGTAAACTCACGTTCAATAATCAAATTTAACTACTTCTTTTTCAACTTTATAACTCACTGTGGTCTTTACAAATTCTACACCCTCAAGTATTGCATTACAATATAAATTCAAAACTTCAAACTCCTAGTAACGCCACCATTTCTGTACCCTATCACTTGAATATTTCACAATCTCTACTCATATTCTGAAATTGTTTGGTCACATGTTCATAGCTTCTTGTGAACACTTCATTCTTAATTTTGCATAGTTATAAATTGTATCACACATTTCTCCAAAATCGTATGAAATAGGAATAGGGATTGAGAAAATCTAGTTCATCTTACCATTCAAGCTCGGGAGTGCACGTGATTCAAGGAATGATGGACTTCAACCGAGGAACCGACTGGAACCGAGGACTTCAAGGAATGATCAACCCGGTGAGTCTTTTTTAAATAATTTCCACTCGTAGTTGGGTATTTCTCGTATATTCACTTAGTTTGTCCTCTTACCAAATTTTCATAGAAAAAAAATAAGTAAATAAGTAAAGCGCAATTTCAATGTCTTCAAAATGTTTAGAAAGTGAAAAAGGCGAATCCGTTTTAGGGTATTCTGAATACATCCCTAGACTGTGACAGATACCTATTTCTTGTTGCATAACTTTAAAAGAGAGAAGTAGGAAACATATGACAATATTATTGTACATCAACGGGATTTATCAAAGAAGAGAAAGAACGATGTGACGTTTCGCCTTTGGCTTTATCAACTGCATGTACTTACAAGTCATCCCAGACGATATTCGTCAGTGGCTTCATCCTAAAATTTTGCCGTGTTAGTACAAACAAACGTAATGTCAAGTTCGTAGATGAGCAATTTAAGAAAACAGTAGGTCATCAAATTTGAGTTTTGATTTTTGAGAAATACCGAGAAGTGAATTTTTTGTTTGATGCACATTCTTTCATTGCTTGAAGCCCATTCTTACCAAACGAAAACAGAACGAAGAGCCATTTTGGTGGAGAGGGCTTTTTTCTGAGATGCAAAATATGAAAGAGTGGGGGTAACTAGTATAAATAGGGCAGCTTCTTCTCTCGGCCATCATAGTGCCGCCAATATGTCAGTGAAACTTGTCGAAACCCTTTCTCAGTCATCACCTCCACTTCATTCATACAACTTGTCACCTCCACATCATCCCAAGTTCAATTACCACTTTTTCTGTTATGTATTTGATAAACTCACGTTGAATAATCAAATTTAACTACTTCTTTTTCAATTTTATAACTCACTGTGGTCTTTACAAATTCTACACCCTCAAGTATTGCATTACAATATAAGTTCAACAATTCAAACTCCTAGTAACGCCACCACTTCTCTACCCTATCACTTGAATATTTCACAATCTCTACTCATATTCTGAAATTGTTTGGTCACATATTCATAGCTTCTTGTGAACACACAACTTATTACCTTACACTTCATTCTAAATTTTGCATAGTTTTACAAAATACATCTTTTGGACCTAGTGAAACAATAAATTGTACCACACATTTCTTGAAAATCGTATGAAATAGGAATAGGGATTGAGAAAATCTAGTTCATCTGACCATTCGGGCTCCGGAGTGCAAGTGATTCAAGGAATGATGGAACCGAGGACTTCAAGGTAAGTCTTTTTTAAATAATTTCCACTGGTAGTTGGCTATTTTTCGTATATTCACTTAGTTTTCCTTCTTACCAAATTTTCAAAGAAAAAAAATAAAATAAAATAAATAAGTAAATAAATAAATTTTTTAAAAGCGCAATTTCAACGTCTTCAAAATTTTTAGAAAGTGAAAAAGGCGAATCCGTTTTAGAGCATTCTGAATACATCCCTAGATTGTGAGAGATATTTCTTTTTGCATACATTTAAAAGAGAGAAGTAGGAAACATAATATTATGATATTGTACACAAACGAGATTTTCAAAACATATGATACATAAACCAACGGGATTTTCAAGGGAAACATAATATGATATTGTACATCAACGGGATTTATCAAAGAAGAGAAAGAACGATGTGACGTTTCGCCTTTGGCTTCATCAGTTACATGTACATACCAGTCATTCCAGACGACACTTTTCAGTTGCTTCCTCCTAAAATGTTGCCCTACTACATTACAACATACATATTACAAACAAACGTTAAGTCAAGTTCGTAGATGAGCAATTTAGGAAAATAGGTCATCAAATTTGAGTTTTGTTCTTGAGAAATACCGAGAAGTGAATTTTATGTTTGATGCATTTTGAGGGTCTACTCTAGTAGATTTGGCGCGATGATGTCGCTGTATCAGTCTTTATACGAATATTATTGTCTTATTACTCGTATTAGAGCTTGAAATGTACATCGTATAACACTGTCACTACTGTCACTGTAAACTGTATGTTACTATAATATGGTTGCTCAAGTTACAACACCAGAAATATCATTTGCCTCGAGATTTTGAAAGAGCCTTAAAATTTCTTGTATTCCATAGAAAAGGCATTTTCTACCTCGTTTCGCTCCTCCCTAGGATTATGTATCTAACGGATTCCGACCTCTGAACACACAAAGTCTCAGGATTATGGAGACTTCTAGGAGTTCTTCTTTGGTCAAAATCTGTTGAAGAGTTTCAAAATCTAGTTTCTCCTTTAGATTCGCCACGAAAATTCCTTTAAGAGGCAGCAAAAATCCGAATACTGAAATAGCTGGTGGTGCCACTAAAGCGACGATAATATAGCTGAGATAAAACAAACAGAAATTTGGTTGAACATGATTTTAAGTTATCTAGTTTTATGTTATACACCATATCCGAAGAATATTTGGCAACTTCAGCACATTGGAACATTGCCCAACTCGCTCCCTTGTTTACCACACAATGCTCTCAAGCCACCTTAGCATCTCTAAATTGTACCTTACTCAGGTTGAATATGCAGTACATAACTCATTTTTAATGTATTTGAGATATTTAATGTGAATTAAGCGAAAATCGCACGTGAGATTTTC
The DNA here is from genome assembly GCA_963920205.1 of Stenodema calcarata. Taxonomy (NCBI): domain Eukaryota; kingdom Metazoa; phylum Arthropoda; class Insecta; order Hemiptera; family Miridae; genus Stenodema; species Stenodema calcarata. The sequence goes on along the minus strand of OY986062.1, from coordinate 13,792,024 downwards.
GAAAAAACCAGTTAGTCTTGATCGATAATGGAATATATTTTGGTGTCTGCTCGAACGTCCTGCACCCTGTGGAGTTGGCTTGTCGTAAAGGTACGAACGATGAATCTAGAATAACCGTAGATCCCCGTTCATATCTTTACTTCAAGCCTTCTTCAAACACTTCATCGTTGAAACATCGAAAATGTTACTTGAATTTAGTGGTTTACCATTGAATACACAATAGTAAATAGTACCTAACTACCTATTTTACTTGCACAGATACTATATTTGTCATAATACCAGTCAACCGATTTTGAATCTACGAGTAGTTCCTACGAATGGCACTGTGGCTGGATGGGGGTAGAAAATTGCACAGTGAATCATTGTTGTACCAATCGAATGACGGTGGTCAATTTTCTACTTCCTCCTCGCTCATTTTCACCACCTGAACCAGAGAATACCCTAAAGAATATCGTTATTTAGTGGCGTTAACCTGGAATAATGTAATTGTTCATTATGCTGTCTTTCAGTCTAGGTACTTAATCTTACTGTGGTAGGTGTATTCACTTTGTAAGTGGTAATCTTCTTGAAAGGTCCTCCAACTCTATTCAGAACGCTCAAAATGTTAATTATTGTACGAGTACCATACAATTTTGTCTGAAGTAGGTATTATTTCTTCAACTAAAATTAAAATATAAAATGTTATAATATAACCTTTTCTTATACTATAAGAATGAAAACAACATTCAACAACAATGTAAGTACCTAACTACGATTCCGGATTTTGGGAAAAAGAATTCAGCAATTGTAGACACTCTAACTGTTAGGGCCTAAAAGTATTCCAAAATCACTCAATACGCAATCGTAGGCAGAGACGACGGCAGGGAAGGTCTTCCAGTCACTCTTGGGATTGGTGATTAGGTACTGTCCAGCGGGTTTTTCTCGTGAATGAATCCTACTGGATCGTGCCTGATTATCATTCTCGACAAGCTACAATCAACGAGCTCTTGCGATAATTATTATTACGAATTTAGTAGAATTTCAAAAATCTTAATTTTCAGAATTAAAAACAAAAAAGATTATACTCGTAAGTACCTACTCTATGCATTAGTACATTCTTTAAAAAATTGTCACTAAATTATCTACTCTATTTTGAGATTGTATTCATGTATCAACATGATTCAATTACCTGCTTCATGAGATAGACAGTTTAACGTGAAAATGGGGAGGTTTTGCAAAACGGTACACATCCAACTTTAGCACCGTTTGTTCAAAACCGTTTACCAAGATATATATTTTCCATTCATGCCGTTTGATGACGTTTAATCGAAGTATAATTTGTATTTGATATTGATGAGACATCCGTATCATTTGGCGAATTTTCGAAGAATTCTTTGGAATTTTCTTTGGTCTTTCGTTTTAGTTACCTTAATACGCGTCAGACGTCTTTCTCGGTTTTTAGGGACGCCAGACAGCTACAACTAATCGGAGCGAAACTTTACAAAGTTCAATCTGAAATTTGGATGTGAGAGGGATTCATGAATGTAGAATTTCATTAATCATGTTGAGCAGAGCTTGTGGCTACTAAGGTTGAATATGCAGTAACTCATTTTTAATGAATTTGGGATAATTAATCTGAATTAAACAAAAATAGCTCGTAAGATTTTCGAAAAAACCAGTTAGTCTTAATCGATAATGGAATATATTTTGGTGTCTGCTCGAACGTCCTGAACTCTGTGGAGTTGGCTTATGGTAACGATATGAACTGTGAATCTAGAATAACCGTGGATATCGTTCATATCGTTACTTTCAAGCCTTCTTCAAGCACATCATCGTTGAAACATCGAAAATGTTAAATTAATCGTGTATGATGGAACTGATTTCATGAGTGGAATTAAGTTACCTTTGAAACGTATCCTTTCAATTATCTTTCGGAATATAATTAAATTATAGTAAGACAAAAAACTGATATCGTTCAACATTCTGCACTTAGTTTGTAGGTAGTTCTTACTTGAATATAGGTACTTGTTTACCGTTGAATACTAAATAGTAAATAGTACCTACTTATTTCACTTGCACAGCTACTGTATTTGTCATCATAATACGTTTTGTACCATTCAACCTACAATTGAACCAATTTTTGAATACTACGAGAAGTTCCTACGACTGGCACTGTGGCTGGATGGGGGTAGAAAATTGCACAGTGAATCATTGTTGTACCAATCGAATCACTGTGGTCAATTTTCTACTTCCTCCTCGCTCATTTTCATCACCTGAACCAGAGAAGGCCAGTACCTACTTATTTCACTTGCACAGCTACTGTATTTGTCATAATAATACGTTTTATACCAGTCAACCTACAATTGAACCAATTTTTGAATACTACGAGTAGTTCCTACGAATGGCCTGTGGCTGGATGGAGGTAGAAAATTGCACAGTGAATCATTGTTGTACCAATCGAATCACTGTGGTCAATTTTCTACTTCCTCCTCGCTCATTTTCATCACCTGAACCAGAGAAGACCCTAAAGAATATCGTTATTTAGTGGCGTTAACCTGGAATAATGTAATTGTACATTATACTGACTTTTAGTCTAGGTACTTAATCTTACTGTGGTAATCTTACTCTGTTCAAAACGCTCAAAGTGTTAATTATTGTACCATACAAGTTTTTCCGAAGTAGTATTAAGTAATAATACTACTACTAATAATAATATATTTAATAATAATAATAATAATAATATATATTAGCGTTTTTTCTTCAATTTTCGTAAACTTAAATTTTCTTCAACTAAAATTAAAATATAAAATGTTGTATAAGAAAGAAAACCAACATTGATTTAGCTTTCATGTAATTACAATTCCGGATTTTGGGATAACAATCATTGTAGATAGGTACCCTTAATATCTATTCCAAAATCACTCAATACTCAATCGTGGGCAGAGACGACGGCAGGGAAGATCTTCCAGTCACTCTTGGGATTGGTGATTAGGTACTGTCCAGCGGGGTTTTCTCTTGAATGAAACCTACTGGATCGTGCCTGATTATCATTCTCGACAAGCTACAGTCAACGAGCGCTTGAGATGGACAATTTAACTTTCAAAAGCGAAACTTTCAAAAGATCAACCTTGAATTTGGATGTGAGAGGAATTCAAGAATGTAGAATTTCAATAATCATGTTAAACAGAGCTTGTGGCAACTAAGGTTGACTAACTGGCTTTTTCGAAAATTCAATTTTAATGAATTTGAGATAAATAATGTGAATTCAACGAAAATCGCACATGAGAGTTTCGAAAAAGCCAGTTATAACTATAGTCTTGATCGATAATGGAATATTATATTATATTTTGGTGTCTGCTCGAACGTCCTGCACCCTGTGGAGTTGGCTTATGGTAACGGTATGAACGGTGAATCACGAATAACTCCGGATACCATTCATATCGTTACTTTCAAGCCTTCTTCAAGCACATCATCGTTGAAACATCGAAAATATTAAATTAATCGTGTATGAAGGAACTGATTTCATGAGTGGAATTAAGTTACCTTTGAAACATATCCTTTCAATTATCTTTCGGAATATAATTTAGTAAGACAAAAAACTGATATTAAGTATCGTTCAACATTCTGCACTCAGTTTGTAGGTAGTTCTTACTTGAATATACTTGTTTACCGTTGAATACTAAATAGTAAATAGTACCTACTTATTTCACTTCCACAGCTACTGTATTTGTCATAATAATACGTTTTATACCAGTTAATTTTCTGTTGAACCAATTTTTGAACCTACGAGTAGTTCCAAATTATGGTACCTACAATATTTAACATTTTGAGCGTTCTTTCTTCAATTTTCTTAAACTTAAATTTTCTTCAACTAAAATTAAATTATAAAATGTTACATAAGAAAGAAAACCCACGTTGATTTAGTTGTATTGTAACTACAATTCCGGATTTTGGGATAAAGAATTCAGCAATAATATCTTCAATTATTGTAGATACCCTAAATATCTATTCCAAAATCACTCAATACTCAATCGTGGGCAGAGACGACGGCAGGGAAGGTCTTCCAGTCACTCTTGGGATTGGTTATTAGGTACTGTCCAGTGGGTTTTTCTCGTGAATGAATCCTACTGGATCGTGCCTGATTATCATTCTCGACAAGCTACAATCAACGAGCGCTTGCGATAATCATTATTAAGAATTGAGGTGTGGCGAATTAAATAAATGGAGTAAACTTTAAAATGTATCAGATTTACACAATTCTCTTCTCGTTGGTTCGTATTACACTCGTAGTTTGCTCTTCAAAACACACTTTTTTTATTGGAATTTGAAACTTTTTTTGACCATTTGTAAACTAGGTATATCGGAAATCAATCATCGAGTTTGAGGGATGCCAATTATTTAGGCGGGATCACAAATAGGGGTAATTTACGGTCGTAGATATATCCACCCTGTAATGCATGCATGTGATTATTTTCCTGCAGAATTTCTGTACTGTTTGTGCATCCAAGATTTTGCATGCCTTCCTCCGACTCATACTAACGTGGTTTAGTAATATAGTGATGCAATTTAGGGATGGTGTCAAAATCAAGCCACATACCGACACTAACAAGATGTGAAGCACAATACCACCTTTCGTCCTTCTCAGTACAGAAGGAACCTCAACTACTAAAAAAATATCGACGACGTATTCAATCGTACACCTTTCGAGTTCTTCCCGTTGGAGTTTTCCGAGGTCTGGTTTTGGGTGGGGCGATAAGGAACTTCTCAAATGGGTTATTGAATGCAAACGGACCCACCTGATTAGTTCCTCGTCGCCCACGTCAAATAATCACCGAAAGACATCTTCAATAGCTCTCGAATTTTTAGTGTATTTATAAAACATGTATTACGCCCACAAAGAATAACTAAGTCACAGTTTTTGTTAATACCTACAATATAACTACATACTACCCTGTTTTAAATAAGTTAGCAGTATCTTTATGACGTGATGTGATCGTTCGGTTAATTATCAAAAATCTACTAAATTCTCAAGGGAAATATGGCTATACTCCTGAAACATCAATCGTTACGTGAACACGTAGACAACTTTCTTTTCTAATTTTCCAACACATTTTGAACATTTTCGCTCGATAAGTTGACTAAATAACCATCCCTCAGGCAATTTGTTAGGGTTAAAAAATTGATGTATCATAGCTCTCTTAGTGGCTCAACCATTTTTGAACTTCATTTCCTCGCTCTCAATTCGTTTTTACACACTTTGAACGGGATGATAAGGTTGAAAAATACGTATATTGTAAAACTGGAAATAATTCACCCTGATGTATACCATCGATTTTGAAGGTGTGAAGAAAACAACAATTTTTCTGTGTTATTTTCCTTGTTTTGAGGAAACAAGGAAATTAGGGCTCAATAGGCACCTTTTAGCTAATTTTCGAAGATAAGAAAGAAATTGTTCTCGGTCCAAAATTTTTATAACTCTAATTTCCGAAACATTTTACATACCAAAATCCGTTTCAGACCATCCTGAATTCACTACCAAAATGTTTACGTGTCATTCTAGACGGTAACTCCCGACAGACTTGAGATAAAAAGTTCAAATTTGCACAATGACATTTGTCTTGGCAATCGAAAGGTCAAGTTCGTAGGTGGGCAGAAGCGGGTCATTCTAGGGGGACGGGGGATTTTAAAGGGGGGAAAATTACCCATAAATTCTCTAAATGAAACTGTCCGAAAAGTAACACCTCATTTTTAAGGTCTTTTCACGCTGAATACGACGGTGAAATTAGGATTGCGATATCTTATTCCGTTCTCAAACTGGAGCATTTTGAAGATGAAGAAACGTGGTTGATACATGAGATGTTAACGGAATCTTATAACGGAATGAGATATCGCCATTCTGACTTCACCATCGTTTGTTATTACACCAGTAAAATGAAGACGTTTTACATAAAACCAGTTGTTTCTTCGACAATTCGCTCTTATAGCCATGCTGCATGACTGTGGATTTTTAGACATATTAGACCAATTTTTTTGACTTCTACACCATAAATAAATGCAAACCCCTTTCTCAACATCTAATCTGCCTTTCCGAGGAAATTAATGGGGCGGGAGGGCTGTTACGGGACACCGTGTATCCGCAGAAAATTATTCATGGCATTGATATTTAGGGTAATTGGTCCCGGGAGCCGCCAAGTTGGGTGGAAAACGGGGTCTGAACGCTAAAGCCCGCCACTCATTGTTGAACTTCTCCCGTATCCAAGACCCTACCGGCATATCATTGGTACTCGATATTTTATATCAATAGAGTAGCAATCTGTGTATCAGAAAATTGATCGTAATCACTTTGAGCCTGTTAGATGGTCAGCTCCAGACCACACTAATACGCCAGTAGAATTTCAAAAATCAGAATCGTAAATGAAGACGTACAGTACGTCTTAGTTTCATCACCTCCACATCTCAATGCTAAATTCGAGATCAATTAGAGGGTGATATCAAGAATGCCGATAACATAATAACATTACTTAATGTGTGGCTGTTACCGATACAAACCTACTTATTACCACTCCGCGCACTCTGGGTTATCTTGCTAGTTATTCAATCAATTTTTATTGGTTTGAGGAAAAACTTGGGTATTGAGAATGATTATCAAATTAACAGAAAAATGTCGATAGGCTATAAACAAACACTCAATTATGAGGTTCCTACGAATTGATTATGTGGTACTTATCTGTTATTTGTTTACGTGTGGATCAAAAGTCGTTGGGGAAGTGAAAGAAGTCATTAAAAGGGGCATCCACGGAAATAACATACCGGCTACGACGAGAACATCATGACTCGTTAAATACTTAAATACGTTAATACTTTTCTGGGCATGACTCGTTAAATACTTGAATATCCATTAGACAGGTTTTCGTGAATCAATTATGCTTCAGTTGATCAAATCTTAATCGGATTGAGAAATGAACTTGAAACTACTCTTTTCTGTAGGGTGGCATTTTGAGCTACAACTTATAATTGTTTACAACAAATTTTTCAATACCTACTTAATAGAGGGTGCACTGGCAACTTGGCAACTCATTTTTAGGCCAAATTAAGTTGGAGGTGGTTCATACAGTAAATTTCCACCTGTAGGTGGCACCATGGTGGCTTATGTCAGCTAAAATAGTAAATTACGTAATTTTAGCAGGTCTTAGATGAAACTTGTAACGTTTAATTAGTTATTACAGCAATCAGAGTGCCTTTGAAGGCATATTTTAGTTTTTTGTGTCTTCTGTAAAATCAAGAAAAATGAGTTAGGACGTGATGCCACTTCACCCTCGATATATATTTAATTGGTAGTTTTTCCTTAAAGGCCTGAAACCGACTATGTACGCAGAAGCGAATATACCTATGTTCCGTCACTGATTTTGAGATACCTGTAGATTTACACAATGAAATGTGACGAATGTTGATGTACTAATCACGTAGTTATACATGACGAAAGAATTACTTGGATAATCCTGTGTGGTGGGATTAATTGGATTACCAGCAGCACATTGTGTTTGTTTTGTGTCTATGGTAATTCAATGAATTCCCATGGCATCCTGCACGATCGTGTCAACGCCTATAGGACACCTCGAAGGACGACTATCAACGAGTAGGTGTGAATCATAGAGCGTCATTATTGCTAATCTCACTGCCTTCCTCCGTTGTTTAAATCCTCAAAAATCAGTTGATAAACAAAATATGTACATACCAATAATTAAATCAAATAAATATTATGTTAAACCAGTAGGAAAATTGTTTGCCACTGATTGTTGTACTGGTTGAAGAGTATCCGAAGAAAAATGTTAATGCCTACCTTACAATTCTACCCTCCAAAGTATGCTAACCCTACAGAACTGTTTTAGGCCTGAGCTAGTAAACATTCAAATTTTGAACCACACTCAGATCCGGGAAGAAGTGCTAGTTATATTTGTATATAAAAAGATTTGCACAATAAACTTGATTCTGGTATTTTTGAGATGAAATAAAAAATTACGTGCCCACTTTGAGCATCATTCATATTTTTTTTAAATTCTTAACACATAAAAATCGCAAAATCGTTGGTTTTCGGAGATACGTCGACGGAGGTGCAAGTAAATCGAATATCTACCGTATCTGAAGAGAAATACTCTTCAACTCTCGTGAATTCTACCAATAGTAACACTTACTGTTAACACTTGAAGCATCATTCGTCTAAATGTACTCGTATTTATTCCAAACTGAAGGGGACATTAGGGGTTGTGGGGTAACGATGGCTCTCAGCACACACGTTTTTCAGTTACCGTGCGTGGTTGAGACCATCGGACTCCATGATTCCGATAATCTTCATTTAGCACAATACGTAATTTTAGCAGAATTTTGGTCTTAGATGAAACTTAGTTAAATTAGTTATTACAGCAATCAGAGTGCCTTTGAGGGCAAGGAGTTTGTTTTTTGTGTCTTCTGTAAAATCAAGAAAAATGAGTTAGGACGTGTTGCCACTTCACCCTCGATATATTTTTAATTTGTAGTAGTTTTCCCTTTAACCTCTGTTCCGTCACTGGGTTTGAGATACCTGTAGATTTCCACAATGAAATGTGAGGAATATTGATGTACTAATCATATAGTTATAAATGACGAAAGAATTACTTGGATAATCCTGTGTCGTGGGATTAATTGGATTACCAGTAGCACATTGTGTTTGTTTTGTGTCTATGGTAATCCAATGAAATCCCACGGCATCCTGTACCATCGCGTCAACGCCAATAATAATTATTGACCTCGAAGGACGACTATTTACGTGTGAATGATAGATCGTCAGTAATGCTAACATCAATACCTTCCTTCGTTGTTCAAATCCTCAAAAATATGTACATGTAAAAATATGTACATACCAATAATAAAATCAGTCTGGGTGCCTTCTGGGTGGGTGGGTCCGGGTTTCCGGCCGAGGCAACCCAGCCGGCACTTTGCGAAAGGCTTTTATAGCTTCCCAATCCTCTCCTCTCCCTAATTAATTATAATAAGTTATATATAATAATAATTAAATGAAATAAATATGATGTTAATCCAGTAGGAAAATTGTTTACCACTGATTGTTGTACTGGTTGAAGAGTATCTGAAGAAAAATGTTAATGCTTACTTGACAATTCTAACCTCCAAACTACTCTAACCCTACATCATTCGCATCGTTTTACACACGTTGGGTCTTCTTGGTCTGAGCTACATTAAATTCAAATTTTGAATAAGGGCTATATTTGTAGAATAAACTTGATTCTGGTATTTTTGAGATAGGATCAAAAATTACGTGCAACTTTGAGCATGATTCATTTTTTTTTTGTTTTTTTAATTCTTAACATATTGAAAAATTCGCAAAATTGTTCGTTCTCGGAGATATATCGACGAAGGTGCAAGTAAATCGGATATCTACCGTGTCATATTTTATGTGTTTTCGATCAGAACGAGGAGATACTCGTACACTTTCAGTGCATTCATAATATTGCCTTGAATCTCACTCCAATCTCACTCCTACCTAACAAAATAGTACCACGATTAGAGGTACTTAGTCGCAGCGTTCGGAATGTTGAGTTGTTTTTACCAGAGTTTCTATGGATGGAATAAGGAACAATTCATAATTGCAAGAGTCAACGGACAGCATTACCATGACAAATTATGATGTTTGGATGGCAAGAATAAAATTAAACAAGCTTATTTCGAATAGATACTCTTCAACTTAAATGAATTTTACCGATAATAACAGTTACTGTAACCACTTACAGCATCATTCTTCTAAATGTACTCGTATTTATTCCAAACTGAAGGGGACATTAGGGGTTGTGGGGTAACGATGGCTCTCACCACACATGTTTATCAATTACCACGTGAGGGTGAGAACATCGGACTCCATGATTCCGATAATCTTCACAAAACCTTCATTCATCATATTGCCTTATGTTCACTTTAACTATAATTCATAACCAAAATAGTACCATGATTCAATAAAGGGGTTGTGGGGTAACGTTGGCTCTCAGCAAACACGTATTTCAATTACCCCGTGTGGTTGAGACCTTCGGACTCCATGATTCCAATAGTCTTCACAAAACGGACGAGATCAATCCAAACGTCAGCAGGGAGCTCGAGAAAAGCTGTGGAATCGACAGTGCGATCGTTAAAATAATTAAATAAGACAAGCATCATCCTTCTAAATGTACTCGTGTTAATTCCAAACTGAAAGGGCATTGGGGGTTGTGGGGTAACGTTGCGTCTCACTACACACGTTTTTCTAGTACCACGTGTGGGTGAGATCGACGGACTCCATGATTCCAATAATCTTCACGAAACGTTCATTTAGCACAATACGTAATTTTAACAGAATTTTGGTCATAGATGAAACTGGTGAAGTTTAATTAGTCATTACAGCAAGCAGAGTGGTTTTGATTATATTCATAAGGCAAGAAGTTAGTTTTTTGTGACTTTTCCCCTAAAAGGCCTGAAACCGACTATGTACGCAGAAGCGCATATACCTCTGTTCCGTCACTGGGTTGGCGATACCTGTGGATTTACACAATGAAATGTGACGAATGTTGATGTACTAATCATATAGTTATAAATGACGAAAGAATGACTTGGAAAATCCTGTGTCGTGGGATTAATATGTATTACCAGTAGCACATTGTGTTCGTTTTGTGCTAATGGAAATACATTTAAATCCCACGGCATCCTGTATCATCGTGTCAACGCCAATGAAGGAAGACGATCTACGAATAGGTGTGAATCATAGAATCCTCAATAATCAATTGATTTTCAACATAATATTATGTATATATCAATAATTAAATCAGAATAATGTTATGCTCACCAGTAGGAAAATTGTTTGCCACTGATCGTTGTACTGGTTGAAGAGTATCCGAAGAAAAATGTTAATGCCTACCTTAAAATTCTACCCTCCAAAGTATGCTAAACCTAGGCACTCGTGTTGTTTTACACAAGTTGGGTCATTCATTCAATTTCTGAACCAGACTCATATATAAAAAGAAAGGCTAATTATGTATATTTATATACAGGGTGTCCCATCTAAACGGGCCCATCGGGAAATTACAGCCTTGCGGTGCGAGCTATCGAAAAATTGAACTGGACCTTTTTCATAGTATTTTCACTCAGCTTCACGATGTCGAAGTCGGATTTTTATTTTTCCATGTTTTAGGGTCTCAAATCATTGATTGAAACTTACGGTTTCCTCTTGACCCCCCTTTTTCATTGCTTTTTTCGATTCTAGGTTGAATTTGGAACAGAAAATGCCTCTTTGAAATTTTTGTTTTTGGGGCTTCGTTTCTGAGTTATTTCACTTTTTGCGAAATACAGAAAATCGCCGTTCCTTTTAGACGTTACCAACACTTTCTTACTATTTTTTCTTCAATTTTTGAGATGTTCACCACACTGAATGACAGGTAGTTTAATGCTGATTTCAAAAGTGTGGTGAAAAAAATCGATGATAAAAATAGTAAGAAAGTGTTGGTAACGTCTAAAAGGAATCGGCGATTTTCTGTATTTCCAAAAAGTGGAATAACTCAGAAACGAAGCCCCAAAAACAAAAATTTCAAGGAGGCATTTTCTGATCCAAATTCAACCTAGAATCGAAAAAAGCAATAAAAAAGGGGGGTCAAGAGGAAACCGTAAGTTTCAATCAATGATTTGAGACCCTAAAACATGGAAAAATAGAAATCATACTTCGGCATCGTGAAGCTGAGTTAAAATACTATGAAAAAGGTCCAGTTCAATTTTTCGATAGCTCGCACCGCAAGGCTATAATTTCCCGATGGGCCCGTTTAGATGGGACACCCTGTATAATAAGATTTGCACAATAAACTTGATTCTGGTATTTTTGAGATGAGATCAATCAATCAATTTATTCCACAAAAATTAATCAATTACTTATTCAAAAGTTAAGCATTCATAAATATTGAGTCATTTTTACCAAAGAGTCAGACCGACAACATTATTATTACAAATTAAGATGTTTAGATGGCAAGAATAAAGTGAGATTAGCTTTTATTTCGGGTGGATACTCTTCAACTTACATGATTTTTTACCAATAATAACAGTTCCTGTAAACACTTGAAGCTTTATTCTCCTAAATGTACTCGTATTTCTTCCAAAGTGAAGGGGACATTAGGGGTTGGGGGGTACCGTTGGCTCTGACCACTCACGTTTTTCATTTACCGTGCGTGGCTGAGACCATCGGACTCCATGATCCCGATAATCTTCAAGAAACGGACGAGATCACTCCAAACGTCGGCAGCGAGCTCGAGAAAAGCTGTGGAATCGACAGTGCGGTCGTTAAAATAATGTAATAAGACAAGCATCATTCTTCTAAATGTACTCGTGTTAATTCCAAACTGAAAGGGCATTGGGGGTTGTGGGGTAACGTTGCGTCTCACTACACACGTTTTTCTAGTACCACGTGTGGGTGAGATCAACGGACTCCATGATTCCAATAATCTTCACGAAACGTTCATTTATCACAATACTTAATTTTAACAGAATTTTGTTCATAGATGAAACTTGTGACGTTTAATTAGTCATTACAGCAAGCAGAGGTCTTTTGATTATATTCATAAGGCAAGAAGTGAGTTTTTTGTGACTTTTCCCCAAAATGGCCTGAAACCGGCTATGTACGCAGAAGCGAATATACCTCTGTTCCGTCACTGGGTTGGCGATACCTGTGGATTTTCACAATGAAATGTGACGAATGTTGATGTACCAATCACATAGTTATAAATGACGAAAGAATGACTTGGAAAATCCTGTGTCGTGGGATTAACCTGTATTACCAGTAGCACATTGTGTTCGTTTTGTGCTAATGGAAATACATTTAAATCCCACGGCATCCTCTACCATCTTGTCAACGCCAATAATTGCCCTCGGAGGACGACTATCTAGGAGTAGGTGTGAATCATAGAGCGTCAGTAATGCTAACCTCAACATAATACATAATATTATGTACATATCAATAATTAAATCAGAATAATGTTATGTTCACCAGTAGGAAAATTGTTTGCCAATGATCGTTGTACTGGTTGAAGAGTATCCGAAGAAAAATGTTAATGCCTACTTGACAACCTCCAAAGTATGCTAACCCTAGGCACTCGTGTTGTTTTACACAAGTTGGGTCTTTCATTCAATTTCTGAACCAGACTCATATCAAAAAAGAAAGGCTAATTATCTTCATTAAAATATGGAAAGAATTTCACAATAAACATAATTCTGGTATTTTTGAGATGAGATCAATCAATCAATCAATATATTCCACAAAAACTATTGAAATTAATCAAAAATTAAACTACTAAAATTAAAATTATTACAAGAGTCAGACCGACAACATTATTATCACAAATTATGATGTTTAGATGGCAAGAATAAATTGAGACAAGCTTTTATTTCGGGTAGATACTCTTCAACTTACATGATTTTTTACCAATAATAACAGTTCCTGTAAACACTTGAAGCTTCATTCTCCTAAATGTACTCATATTTATTCCAAACTTAAGGGGAAATTAGGGGTGGTGGGGTACCGTTGGCTCTCACCTGACACGTTTTTATATTACCACGTGTGGCTGAGACCATCGGACTCCATGATCCCGATAATCTTCAAGAAACGGACGAGATCACTCCAAACGTCGGCAGCGAGCTCAAGAAAAGCTGTGGAATCGACAGTGAAATCGTTAAAATAATTAAATAAGACAAGCATCATTCTTCTAAAATGTACTCGTATTAACTCCAAACTGAAAGGGCATTGGGGGTTGTGGGGTAACGTTCCTCTCACTACACACGTTTTTCTAATACCACGTGTGGGTGAGATCGACGGACTCCACGATTCCAATAAACTTCACGAAACGTTCATTTAGTACAATACGTAATTTTAGCAGAATTTGGGTCATAGATGAAACTTGTGACGTTTAATTAATCATTAGAGCAAGCAGAGTGCTTTTGATTATATTCATAAGGCAAGAAGTTAGTTTTTTGTGGCTTTTCCCCTAAAAGGCCTAAGTACGCAGAAGCGAATATACCTCTGTTTCGTCACTGGGTTTGAGATACCTGTAGATTTACACAATGAAATGTGACGAATGTTGATGTACCAATCACATATTTATACATGACGAAAGAATGACTTGGAAAATCCTGTGTCGTGGGAATAATATGTATTACCAGTAATTGATTTTCAACATAATATTATGTACATATCAATAATTAAATCAGAATAATGTTAACCAGTAGGAAAATTGTTTGCCACTGATTGTTGTACTGGTTGAAGAGTATCCGAAGAAAAATGTTAATGCCTACCTTTTATTCCTGGTAGATACTCTTCAACTTACATGATTTTTACCAATAACAACAGTTCCTGTAAACACTTGAAGCTTAAGCTTAAGAAGAATGAATTCATTCTTCTAAATGTACTCGTATTTATTCCAAACTGAAGGGGACATTAGGGGTTGTGGGGTACCGCGGCTCTCTCCTGACACGTTTTTCAATTACTACGTGTGGGTGAGACCATCGGACTCCATGATCCCGATAATCTTCAAGAAACGGACGAGATCACTCCAAACGTCGTCAGCGAGCTCGAGAAAAGCTGTGGAATCGACAGTGCGATCGTTAAAATAATCAAAATTAAATTTACCGAACGCACTGTCGATTCCACAGCTTTTCTCATTTAATGATCACTCAGTTACAGATTGTTCTTCCTGTTTTAGTTATAATACCCTCTTAGGTATAGAGTCAGTTCATTATTGATATTGACTTCATTCTCACTCAAACTAACTAAATAAATAAAAAAATAGTACCATGGTTAGAGGTATTTATTTACAGCATTCAAAAATATTTAGTCATTTTTACCAGAGGAATAAATCATTATTTCAAGAGTTAACCGGCAACATTGTCATGTTAAATTATGATGTTTAGATGGCAAGAATAAAGTGAGATTAGCTTTTATTTCGGGTAGATACTCTTCAACTTACATGAATTTTACAAAATTTGTTACTATTTACAAAATTACTATTTAATAGTAACCACTACTGTAACCACTTACAACATCATTCGTCTAAATGTACTCGTATTTATTCCAAACTGAAGGGGACATTAGGGGTTGTGGGGTACCGTGACTCTCAGCACACGCGTTTTTCAGTTACCGTGTGTGGTTGAGACCACAGGACTCTATGATTCCGATAATCTTCACAAAACATTCATTCATCATATTGCCTTAATTTCACTCTAACTATGATTAATTAACAAAATAGTACCACGATTCAATCAAGGGGTTGTGGGGTAACGTTGGCACTCATCTCACACGTGTTTCAATTACCACGTGTGGGTGAGACCATCGGACTCCACGATTCCGACAATCTTCAAGAAACGGACGAGATCACTCCAAACGTCAGCAGGGAGCTCGAGAAAAGCTGTGGAATCGACAGTGCGATGGTTAGATGTTATGAAACATATCAAATCATCACTCATTTATAGTTCACGTTGTTTTAGTTATAACCAGTGGTGTAGCTGTTGTAACTGGTGTGGATGGGGGGGGGGGGGGGATATTGAGACATATTGAAAAATCATGAACTTATAATAGATTTCTTATAAGAATGAAGTTTTTTCGATTATGAAATGTGTTAAAATCCGTTTTTTTAGTACCTATTGTCTATTTAGTACCTACCTTTTTTGGTAAAACTTTTCCCCGGGTCCCCATGCTTTTGGACCCCACTCGAACAGAATTCATGGCTACACTACTGGTTATAACACCCTCTCAGTTATAGAGTTACAACTGGTTTTGTAAATATGATTATCTCCCACTCGTAGAGGACCATATCGTTACCATTCAAAATCGTCAATCTGCTTTTTTTCGGTCATTTTCGTTTTAGTGCACTTTTGGATACCCTTGAGTTGGGTAAGCTACTACTGAGTTGGGTTCACCATACCTGAGTCGACATACGTAATTCACCGTGGAGTTTTTAAAAACTGTGTATATGTGATGTCCACCAGATTTGGCATGTAGCAATTTTGACTCATCATGATATTCAGTAGTCATTTCACCTACGACGTTATAATTATTTACCTACAGGTCGGCCACAGAAACTTTGCGTCCGTGTGTAGCGGATCCGCGAACTATAACGATCGTGTCTACCTTCCATAGTGAGACCTTCACCCCGAAATTGGATCGGTGAGAAATTTGTTGTTCGTGCATTGGCTACGTCTTGTGTTGTTTCGAATCGAAAATTTCCCGAACAATGTTCTCCAGAAGAATGCGCCAAAGGGTTGCAAAGTTTCTGTGGCCGACCTGTACTATATTACATAAATGGTGTTGTAATAGTTTGAAATTATATGCAAGCATTAAAATACAATTACAATTGTTCATTTTGGATCTGAGGACAAATCAGTGATATGTAGTAGAGTTTAATTATTACTACTTCAAATAATGAGATACCACACAATGCTTCAACTAGTGTATTGATACCACCAACTCATGTTGAGAAAATACTTGTATTGAAGATCAGCATGGTATTCAGTTATTGGTAACAATATGATGAGTCAGAAGAAAAACAGTCTAACAGACTGAATGTGAGAAAACTGAACTTATACAGGACGTAAAAAATTAAAATGATTTTTTATTGTTGAAAAAACAGATTTTATTGAAGTGCCAATAGAAAACCAAGAAATTGTTTACCCTCTCTTTTTAAAATTTAGATCCTGATACAATTTTTTGAATTTGGATTTTCCAAAAACTGCGCCAATTAAGGTCTCCCAATTTCTAGTGTTTTCCCTGACTCCTCATACTGTGTTAAGTACAGCCCCAGTGCTCGTCAATTGAAAAATTCGAGTCAACACTTAGTTAAATTGTATCGAAAGAGCGGCGAGTCATCTTCGAGTAGAGCTCGAGTTATATGACGACTTCGGATTCGTGGATTTTGACTAGTGGCGCCTTTACTTTTTGAAATCACAGTAAGGGCTCTTCAAGCCAATGCCCATTAATCCCGAAAAAAACCACATCACCACCAAAATATTCATGCAAATCACAATACCAATGTACTTAGTACTTTTTTCATGTTCTTATTAAATAATTTTGCAGTAGTCCTATAACTTGTAACAATAATTCCCGTACTCACAGGATATTCATCCGAAATATACTCGGGGTTGTTGAAAAATCCAAGTATAATACTCTCGGTTGTCGGGTGTTCAGTTGTGCAGCGTCTCTGCAATCATATGAAAAATAAAAATAAAATACATAAAAAATAGTTTAAACACATGAGACTTTTCCACCCGCTGGACTATACTGATCCGAATTTGCAATCAAGTTGGCGTAAATCATTTTTAGCTAATCCTCAACTATAGTTCAACATCGTTCCGTAAGGATGAACATTCTGTATCTGTTTCTATGGGGACTCTAATAGTGAACCATCCTTACAGTTTTTCTGAAGTATAATATACATATTATGTGACCGTCCACAGGAAAACGTACCTTAGCTTCCGGATTTTTAAATCGGGTTTATTGTCATACCTGAGAAAAGAAAAGCTTCTGAACACGATGCGGTTTGCAGATTTTCTAGTTGAAAAGTTATCATCAACAAAATATTTCTTCTATCGAGACTTACTTAAAATTTTATTTGAAGAAAACGATTTTTTGTTAAACAAGAGTGCAAATCAAACAAAATGAAAGAAAAAGGTTGAATGAATTTTGAATCAATCAAACAAACACAAAACAACATAACGAAAATAAACTTCTTCTTCTTCTTCAAGAGATGCTAAGGTACATTGAATGTAATCCCTTTGTTTTTGCGATGTAGGTATCGATGATTTCCAGTAATCGATTCGTAAAACGGCTTACAGATTTTCTATACGAATCGATTTTTTGACCATGACTTCTATTCTTTCGTTCTGCCGGAAGCTAAGGTACGTTTTCCTGTGGACGGTCACATATATATTTTTTCTTATTCAACTAATGTTGTACTTTGACTTTCAGTTGAAAAAAGCATTCACCAAGAATCTGGTAGATGAGATTGCTTGAAAGAAAATTACTACGCTATCGCTCGCTATGATCAATTTTCTTCTGTATTTCGTCGACTATAATTTCCAACGTGGAAATAGAACTCCCCAACTAGTGTAACCAACATTAGTCGAAAAATCGGTAGAGCCGGTATCAAAATCCGTAGATCGTCAAAATATCGATGAGAGTTATTGTTGAAGGGGTCTGATCCTGGTTGATGAAGTTCAGTTTGGATTTGAATTGCCTCGACATTGTTGCCACTAATCGAAATCGTAAATGTTATAAATAATTCGAGTGTCTAAATGAGTTGAGCTTAATTGGCAGAATATTCGGCTTATCATTCGAGTCACTTCACTGTTAACTAAACTATTTTTTCCTTTTTGATTCCTCAATCATGAAAATAACAACAATTTTAAAGGTTGTCATAACGGCGAACAATGTGAAAATTTGTTAACAGAATATCGCTATTTCTCACGAGTCCAGAATTGCTTGTTCAGTCCTGCGTCACGCTTATTACAAATCACAGGAAATTCGCTAGCGACTCTGCCATAGCCAGTCCCTACCCGATCATAAGAGAGATGGTGGATACATAATTAGGATTTTCAATTACCACGGTGTACACCCGAAACGGTCTCAACCCCGGTTGTGAAAAGCGGAGATAACTACCTTCGGTTTTCCATGATAAATTCGCAAAACCATAACCGATCCTAATAACGACTGAGTGAAATCGGAGGCATTATTAATAACGATTTTAATATTCGGTACAGAGTTAAACTAGTTCGAGAGAGGAATATCTGCTATTTACGTGCCCCTGGAACATTTTCCCTACAAATCGTTCATTTACACGGTCACAAGTGGGCACGTTATCCTCCTTACGGTTGCGCCGAATAAAAACTCGTAGAATATCAATTAAAATATCAATCGTAGAATATAAACAATAACAATAATTAATGTTAAATGACAGTTTTGTAATAACTATGCCTGTTAACTTTCTATTAATAAATGTATTTTCTTCCTACGAATTTATGTAAAAACTTCGCAGGTTTTCCAAGTTTTTCGCGTTTGGGATGTTCAGCCTGGGATCAAATAAGGATTGGTTTCAGTTCCTTGTTAGATCCAGACTGTGACATTCCGAACTGCTACAAACTACACTCGACAGAAGACCAACAACTTGGGTATGTTTGTTTGTCATTTTCAAGTCATTATAGCGAATTTTCGAAGAAAAGGAGGCTATTGTTTTCGGTCCAAACTTTTTGAAACTCGAATATATTCTATCCCAAAATCTTATACCTACCAAAATCCGTTGCAGACCACCATGAACTCACTGCCTAAAGAAACCAAAAATCATATGTATAGGTATGTACATATAATGAGACGATAAGTCTTGATAGAATTGATAGTATTGAGATAAAAATGTCAAATTTGCACAAAAACGTTCGTAGATGGGCAGAATCTGGTCACTTTAAGGAGGATTTTGGCGAGTTTTAGGGAGAAAAAATTCCCCATAAATTCCAAAAATGAAACAGTTTTATAAGTAACACCTTATTTACAAAATAAAAACTTGTTTTTACGCTGAATACGATGGTGAAGTTAGAATTTCAATAACTTATTCCGTTCTCAATCTGGAGAACTTTGAAGATGAAGAAACGTGGTGGTTACTTAAAATGTTCTTCACGGTTCATCTGCTCTAACGTGATAACGGTATGAGATATCGATATTCTACTTCACCATCGCGTTCAAAGTTGAAAACTCGGCAAGAAAAGGAGGCAAAATTTGTTTTATCACCAGTTTGTACAAAAGAACCCAGTTATTTCTTCGAAAATTCGCTTTTATAGCCATGCTGCATGGCTTTGGATTTTTTTGTTTGTTTGTTTGTTATTGTAAGATATTATTTATTTACCCATTCATTATACGCATTTAATCAGTAAATGATTTCCAGTTGGACGTCTAGAGTCCTCTTAGTTCGCAGAACGTTTTCGTCAATATTTGACAGCGTAGGCTAAATGTACTTAGCGACGTGGTTGGTTGCCTACACACTAGTGAGTAGGCGTTGGTAACTCGAAATTGTGTACATTATTTCGGAGTGCAATCAATTAGGATAACACTCTATCAATAAATGTATTTTCTTCGTACGAATTTATGTAAAAAGTTCGCAGGTTTTCAAAGTTTTTCGCGTTTGGGAGGTTCAGCTTGGGCTCCAATAAGGATTGGGTTCAGTTCCTTGTTGGATCCAAACTGTGACATTCCGAATTGCTATAAACTACACTCGACAGAAAAACAACTAGGCAGATACGAAAAATTAAATAATGTTATCCTAGGGGTACGAACGGAGAGTACTTACAGGAGATAAAATAATTGAAATTTCAAAATTCAATGTGCAAAAGGATCCCAGCGATCGGGTAGACTGTATTAGGTACATACATGTATTCGAGGAAGTAATAATGATTTTACTGGTTGTAGACAGTCGATATTAATAGTTGATTAGTAAATCTCATTGATTAGGAACGTTACCAAGGGGTACGGAGTGCTATGTGATGAAGCGGGTAAGAGGTGATAAATGGGATACATTTACCTTTGTGCAAAATTAAGGTAATATAGAAAAAAAAACAGTTTTTATCAAAATTTAGAAAATTACTTAAAAAATAACAAGTAGCGCTAAAGCAAAAAATAACGTAGTGGTCAATTTTTGTAAACCGATAATACTGGGCCAAAGATCATTAAGTTCATGATTTTCCAGTTCATTCACCAGCTCATTATTCAAAGGGGTGGATGAGGGCAGCTAATTGTGGTCGGAGATCTTTCTATAGATTTTAACAAAACATTTGAATCAAAGATGCACAAAGAGGCACAAGTTGTATGACAAATGGAATTTTATACTGGTTCAAATTTAAAATTTACATGTTTGTGATCGCTGAGTCAAAAGAAGAAACTGCAAAAGAGTTCCTCCGTGTTTTGGTTGTTTGGTTCATATCCCGACGATTGCTTAGTTTTAAGCGCTTTTCGACGATCCTGGAACACTGTGCGACGGGTCATTTTTGGGATGCGAGAAATCGGTGAGGGGGGATCATTGAGATTGAGTTTAGTCGTGTCGTCTTTAATCATGACTGACACAATCTCCTTGTTTCACCTTCACCTGGAATCGAACGGCCAGTTATCGACGGACAGTTAACTTAAAATTTAAGTTTTAATTTAATCATTCAATGATTGTAAAAACCCTCGGATCCTTGAAATGGAACCGAAGTATTCAATATCGGTTTTCGACAACCCATTTCGATACATGAAGTCCAAATATCTTTCTAGCTGATGTCACTTAATTTTTTTTAAAAGCTAATTTTTAGAAGTGCCTGGACCCAATAACAAAATCCCCAAAAAAAACATTAAAATTGGTTCTGGTTCAAATACTCAAGTTCCAAAATCCAAAATTTGAAACGTCATTCAATGAAACTTTATTATTACTCAAGTGAAAAATGCCTATATTCAGGTATCACTCTGAACCAACTATGACACCTTACATTAGGGCTTACTGTTGCCCGGCCGATATTGAATTGTTTTAAATGTTTTTAATGTAATATATGCGCCATAAATATATCCTCGTGGTGGTAGTTAATTTGTTCAAATCGATACCGCCTCATTCCGAGCGCCGTATGATTTTTATCACCACTCAATTCGCCAATTGAATGTTGTATACGTAGTAACAACCTGTGCAGTCCATGTATTGAACGATAGTAATAACGTGTTTATCTGTTGTTTTCACGGATTTTGATGTGCTGAATCGATTTTTTATCCCTTATTAATTATAAAACGAGTGTCAAAAACTATTCAAGTTATAACTAATATTATTACTACGCCCTCTTGTGTACCTTAATTTCTTTCAGTGATTTTCAGGAGTGCAGGACATCCCTGAAGGTTCTTCATCATCCCAGAGAAGGCGGGGGACGGCGATGGGAGATGAGCCACAAAGTATAATCGAAATGTGAGTCACTCCCCCATCACCGTTCTCTACTTCATCTCAAAATCATCAGAGCCCTCACTCGTCTTCCTCCAAATCTAACGATGGTTGGTGAAAATCAGATGTAATATTCAAATGTAATTGGTTTCAACCAGATTTGTTACACCCCTGGCAGTCTTTCACTCAATATCTTCTTGTAACTGGAAAACGTATTCGATAGACGTTATTTCACCATAGAGTGGCATGAATGTCAACCGTACTTATAACCCCATTAATTACAACCATAATGAATGTAATGATAATTGTTGTTGTATGTTAGTAACAATTTAATTTGACAATTGCTGCTCTACACACGGATATGGGGCATAGGGATTGCGAGATCGGTGTGTTCTCAATGTGTGTATTCTATTGAGATCATCCAGTCTCTCAATTTCTGGACCTGAAACGCCACAGCGACCACCTCACAAGTTTTACTTCACACGACTTGTCAAATGTCAAATATGAAGTTCATGATTAGGTAATGTATTTTGACAAGCTGGTTTAGTGTCAAATAGTAATTAATTCATGCTCACTCGCTAAATTCCGTTTCAGAAATACCTGGCACCTTTGACTTCGCTGTTCGATCAACATCGATCAACATACTGTGGTCGTGGACGTGGAAGATCAGTGATAATTTAATGTTAATTACGTCATTATAACCGCTGATCTTCCAATTCCATAACTCGTCACAAAAACCACCACCAGTTACTTGGATTGTAAAAATATTGAAGAATAGTAGATACACGTCTCTTGAATTGTAGAATATTAAATGTACATCAGATGTACATGTAATATTTTACAATTCAAGAGTCGTGTATCTTCTATTCTTTCCTTCAATAAGAAATTGAGTCCTCAATACACTATTTTTAGTACAGGCAATTAAAATAATAACAGTGATTGTTACAAGTATTTTTAAGACCTCATAGGAATGCCAAATGTTATCCATTAAATCAAGCTTGTTCGAATTATAATTGTCGGAGTTCAATTAAATCATTTTATACGCGCTCCAAACACGAATCCTTCAATAACTTACTTTTCAGCATATTGAATTGGTGGTCGACGGATTGATTGATTGCCTCAGGCGTGACTGGCGTTGGTGATTGTAATTGTGTAATAATTTTCAATTCTATCGTCATCGGAAGTCACATCTGGGCAAGGAACCTATCAGCGCAGAAGCAAACCACGTTAGATTAAATTTCAAATGGTTGCACTGTCTCATCTCATGTTTTACCCACTTGATAAGAACTGAGAACAAGCATAACTAGCAATAACATAATATCACTGAAAGAGGTCTCAACGCTCATATCAAGCGTAGATATACAAATATGGCACTCAATGTTTTTTTGTCATATATTAATTTTCAATTCCATAGATTTAAACATCTGCTCTAATCTGATAACTGAATAAGATATCGCTATTCTGACTTCACCATCGTGTTTAGCGTTGTAAACTGAGGTGTTACTTGGCAGAAGTGGTTGAATGAGCTGTTCCAAGTATCACAATTCTTCGAAAATTCGCTCTTATAGCCATGCTGCATGACTGGTTTTTTTTTATATTGCTTCAAGTAATTTGAGGACATATGTAATGATAATTGTTGCTGTAAGTCAGTAACAATATAATTTGACAATTGGTGATCTACACACGGATATGGGGCATAGGGATTGGGAGATCGGTGTGTTCTCAATGTGTGTATTCTATTGAGATCATCCAGTCTTTCAATTTCTGGCCCTGAATCGCCACAGCGACCACATCACAAGTTCCACTTCAGACGACTTGTTTGATTGACTGGTCAAACACCAGTCAACCGGTTTGGTTTGACTGACTGGTTTGGTATGTCAAATTTGAATTTTTGAATTTGTCGAAGCTGGTTTAGTCTTAAATAGTAAATAATTCATACTTATCAATCGCTAGTTTCCGTTTTCAGAAGTACCAAGCACCTTTGACTTCGCTGTTCGATCAACATCCACAGAGACAGTAGTGTGGTCGTGGACGTGGAAGATCATTGATACCTTAATGTTAATTGCATCATTATTATCGCTGATCTTCCATTTCCATAACTCGCCAGACAAACCAAACACCAGTAAGTTGGATTATAAAAATATTGAAGAATAGAAGATACTTGACTCTTGAATAGTAAAATATGTACATCTTCAATACGTAATTGAGTCCTCAATGCAGTCCTCAATGCATTGAATGCACTTTTGTTCATCTTATGGTGTCGATTGGAATTCATCACCTGATGTTTTGCACTTCATTAAATGTGACATGGGGGGGTTGAGAACAATCGTGTAGTGGTGTCATCAGAAACCATCACTTGATGATTTGTCTCAGTCTCCCGTCACAAATCTCTCGGTACTCACCAACGTTTGAGAGGGGGGGGGGGGGTCAGTTGGAAATGCTTGACTGATGTTAATATTCCAAAGCAACAGCTTGTGTGTCTAACTTGCTTCCCTCTTCAATTTCTCTTTGTGACCCATAAAGAACGACTGACGGTCACCGAACAGTTACCCGAAATACTTACCTACTTTGTGTACTGGCAATTAAAATTAACAGTGATTGTTACAAGTATTTGTATGACCGACTAAAAATGTCGAATGTTTTCTATAAAATCAAGCTTGTTCGATTTATAATTGTTGGAGTTCAGTTAAATCATTTTATACTCGCACCAAACACAAATCCTTCAGTAACTTACTTTTCAGCATATTGAATTGGTGGTCAACGGATTGATTGATTGCCTCAGGCGTGACTGGCGTTGGTGATTCGGATTGTAATTTTCAATTCTCTCGCCACCGAAAGTCACATCTGGGCAACTAACCTATCAGCGCAGAAGCAAACCACGTTAGATTAAATTTCAATCATTGTACTGTCTCATCTCATTTTTTACCCACTAAGTAGATAATAACTGAGAAAAATCTACAGTCATGCAGCATGGATAATAGAGCGAGTTTTCGAAGAAATAATTGGTTATATGTAAAATGTCTTTGTTAAAGAACATGATGTCCATGAAGAACGCCTTAAGTATTAACCACGTTTCTCCATCTTCAATGTGCTCCAGTTTGAGAACGGAATGAGATATCGCGATTCTGACTCCACCATCATGTTCAGCTTTGAAAAATCTATAAACTGATGCGTGTAATGGTTTGCTAAGTTGTTTCCCTTGCTTCTCGTGTTTTTGATTCCACAGTTTTATTTAAAAAATAAAAATTTGTACGCCCACCCAGAGCCCACTTGGTCTGCTTTCACAGTCCAGGCACCCTCCAAATGGTGGAATCAAAAACACGGGAAGCAAGGGAAACAACATAGCAATCCATTACAGGTGTTATTTTCCTCTAAAATTCGCTCTTATGGCCATGCTGAATGACTAGGGTTTTTTTATATTGCTTCAACTAATTTGTGTCGTATGTAATGATAATTGTTACTGTAAGTTAGTAACAGTATAAATTACAATTGCTGCTCTACACACGGCTATGGGGCATAGGGATTGCGAGAAGGGTGTGATCTCAATGTGTGTATTCTATTGATATCATCCAGTCTCTCAATTTCTGGCCCTGAATCGCCACAGCGACCACCTCACAAGTTTTACTTCACACGACTTGTTTGACTGAATGTTTGGTATGTTTGGTATATGAAGTTCATGATTAGGTAATGTATTTTGACAAGCTGGTTTAGTATCAAATAGTAATTAATTCATGCTCACTCGCTAGTTTCCGTTTTCAGAAGTACCTGGCACCTTTGACTTCGCTGTTCGATCAACATCCACAGAGACAGTAGTGTGGTCGTGGACGTGGAAGATCAGTGATATCTTAATGTTAATTACATCATTATAATCGCTGATCTTTCATTTCCATAACTCGTCACAAAAGCCACCACCAGTAAGTTGGATTATAAAAATATTGAAGAATAGTAGATACACGACTCTTGAATTGTAGAATATTAAATGTACATCAGATGTACATGTAATATTTTACAATTCAAGAGTCGTGTATCTTCTATTCTTTCCTTCAATACGAAATTGAATCCTCAGTACACTATTTTTAGTACAGGCAATTAAAATAATAACAGTGATTGTTACAAGTATTTTTAAGACCTCATAGGAATGCCAAATGTTATCCATAAAATCAAGCTTGTTCGATTTATAATTGTCGGAGTTCAATTAAATCATTTTATACGCGCTCCAAACACAAATCCTTCAATAACTTACTTTTCAGCATATTGAATTGGTGGTCGACGGATTGATTGGTTGCCTCAGGCGTGACTGGCGTTGGTGATTGTAATTGTGTAATAATTTTCAATTCTATCGTCATCGGAAGTCACATCTGGGCAACGAACCTATCAGCGCAGAAGCAAACCACGTTAGATTAAATTTCAATCATTGTACTGTCTCATCTCATGTTTTACCCACTTGATAAGAACTGAGAACAAGCATAACTAGCAATAACATAATATCACTGAAAAAGGTCTCAACGCTCATATCAAGCGTAGATATACAAATATGGCACTCAATGTTTTTTTGTCATATATTAATTTTCAATTCCATAGATTTAAACATCTGCTCTAATCTGATAACTGAATAAGATATCGCTATTCTGACTTCACCATCGTGTTTAGCGTTGTAAACTGAGGTGTTACTTGGCAGAAGTGGTTGAATGAGATGTTCCAAGTATCACAATTCTTCGAAAATTTGCTCTTATAGCCATGCTGCACGACTGGTTTTTTTTTTATTGAATTCAATTATGTAATGATAATTGTTACTGTAAGTTAGTAACAATATAATTTGACAATTTGTGATCTACACACGGATATGGGGCATAGGGATTGCGAGAAGGGTGTGATCTCAATGTGTGTATTCTATTGAGATCATCCAGTCTTTCAATTTCTGGCCCTGAATCGCCACAGCGACCACATCACAAGTTCCACTTCAGACGACTTGTTTGATTGACTGGTCAAACACCAGTCAACCGGTTTGGTTTGACTGACTGGTTTGGTATGTCAAATTTGAATTTTTGAATTTGACGAAGCTGGTTTAGTCTTAAATAGTACATAATTCATACTTATCAATCGCTAATTTCCGTTTTCAGAAGTACCAGGCACCTTTGACTTCGCCGTTCGACCAACATCCACAGAGACAGTAGTGTGGTCGTGGACGTGGAAGATCAGTGATACCTTAATGTTAATTACATCATTATTATTGCTGATCTTTCATTTCCATAACTTGTCACGAAAACCACCAGTGTGCACCCACATCTCCACCGCAAGTTCTGATGTTTGTAATTTGTATTTTTTGTAAAATCACAAAAAATGTGGAATTTCTTAAAATGTAAGGGAGGCATGTTATTGCTGTTGCTATTTTCATAAATTATCACTGTATTGTAATGATTAAACAGTGCTCGTAATAATTACTCTGTTAAAACATTCTACAGGCAACCCCCAAAAGCAATTTGAGCAATTTCGGAGTATTTGGTATTTGGCGAGGGTGCGATTCGGGGTATCTAAGAACGCGGTAGCGTTCCGCCCCGCCAATCAAAGAAGTTGAGAAAACGATGCCGAGTGTATGTTTACCGGACGTCACGAAACGCGTTTTCGAGGTATCCATATCTCGGCTCCTATTTGACCGATCAACTTGAAAATTAGTGTGGGTCTTCTTTGAGTGTATATTAGAAAGCCCTGAAAGTTTCAAATCGATGGGTCTAAAGGGAGCCGAGCTACATAACTTCAAAAACCCGGTTTTTCGGCCTTAGATTGTTCTTCTCCTTCTCCTTCTCCTTCTCCTTCTCCTTCTCCTTCTCCTTCTCCTTCTCCTTCTTCTCCTTCTCCTCCTTGTTCAGACAGGCAAGGCTGGAGCCTCTCCACCTTCACCGATTGACTTGCAATTTTGCACAGAGCTTCATTTAACCTTGAGACAGAGCCTTATATAAGATTTAACCCATTATCTCAACCCAAAAAAGTTTTAGAAACAAAAGAGCAGAAACCTTAGGAAAATTCTGTCCACTTTGACGAGTCTACAGCCTGGGTAAAAGGACCAATCGACTTGAATTTTTTTACATATCTTCTTTATAGCATGGCTCAGTGCCATTTGAACGGAATAAGCTATTATCTCAACCCAAAAAAAATTAGGGACAAAAAAACTAAAATTTAGGGTAATTTAGGCTAATTATGGCCATATCTCGGCTCCTAGTAGACCGATCAACTTGAAATTTGGTATGGATCTTCTTGGTATGGATAATAGAAAGCCCTGAAAGTTTCAAGTCGCTAGGTCTGAAGGGAGCCGAGTTATATTACTTCAAAAACCAATTACCATGTTTTTCTACTTTTTTCAGTCGGTCAAGGCTACAGCCTCTCCACCTTCGCCGATTGACTTGAAATTTTGCACGGAGCTTCGTTTCAAGTGTAGCAAGTGCCTTTTGAAAGATTCAAGTCGATATCTTTAAAGGGAGCTGAGTTATATAACTTCAAAAACCCGGTTTTTCACCCTTACCTGTTCTTCTTCTCCTTGATCAGTTAGGCATTTCCACCTTCACGGATTGAGTTGAAATTTTGCACAGAGCTTCGTTTCAACATCAGACAGTGCCTTTTGAAAGGTTTAACCCATTATCTCAACCCAAAAACTTTTAGAAACAAAAAACTGAAATTTAGGCTAATTTTGGCAACTTTGATGAGTCAACAGGACCAATGGTAACCGGACCAATCGACTTGAAATTTTGCATAGACCTTCTTTATAAAATGACCCACTTCAACAACAAAAAGATGTGATATCCCCCCAAAAAACACTCCGTGTAAAAATCACCCCGCCTCGCAAATATCATTCTTCAGAGGCCGGAAAAAGTTATGATATCCACTTTCCCCGCCCGCCCTTTTCCTCATTAAGGAGCTAAGTATAATGAAAAGCTTAACCACTTCACAAGCACCGTACCCCTTTCGGAATCTCCCCTTGGCGCTATTGCGAGACGTTTTTATTACTTCCACAAGCAACTAATACTTGTATAAAACGTTAACCACCATCAAGTATTAGTTGCTTGTGGAAGTAATAAAAACGTGATTTTTACACGGAGTGTTTTTTGGGGGGATTTTACTTATTCATGTATAACACATACCAAACATTTTTAACCACACCTACCACCTTGAGGCAGACAAGCCCGCAATCTGGTAGCCAGTCCTCAGTCTGGTAAAGTGGGAAGGAAAATGTTTGGTTTTCTCGTAAACCTCCACCTGGATCACAGGAAGGGACAGCAGCGAAGGTAAGTTGATATGTGTTTCACTATTCATAATTTTATCGCCAACCTTAGGTAGAGTGCAACCACTCTATGCACCCATTACAGCACATAAATGTATAGGTAATATGGGGACAGCATTCCAAGGGTTTCAACGTAACGTTTTTCGGGGTCCAAAATCTATTGCAATCAAGTTTACATACTCGTATAATGGATAGGATTGTTAAGTACAAATTTACTGTTACAGAGAGTAAGCCAAGACCCAATGAAATATAAAAGACATCGATTCCAATGTGTTTCATACGAGTGGTCGTTTCAATGTTGCATTTCAACTTTATTCAATTTTGTACTTGAAGCGAAAAGTTATTGATTATCATGAAAATTTGCACTGATATTTTGTTTAAAACTCTGCAAATTCTTGACACAACGGTTCATTATCTTCTTTGTACAGATCACCCTTCTGTCTAGATCACTAGGTCTAAATGTCTAGATCCTAAATGTTAGATTAATTATTATTATCAATTATCACTAATTATTAACAATTTTATCAAGTCAATTTTATCAATTTTACCTAGTGAAAATTATTATAATTTATTGTTAGGTATTAATAATTTGTATTTATTATTAATAATAATTATTATTAATTATGATTAATTAATACGATATAATTCTGGGGTTTTTAATACTACGTCGGTAATAATTTTTCTATAAAAGAAGTACCTACCAACAAACATTCGAAATTACCTTCATTTCCGTAGCACGAAACGCACCTCAGAACAACAAACTCGACATCACTTAAGCCATATGATGTTCCATAGAGCTTGTTAGTATGAAAATGGACCTGTATTTCAACAGTTTTAGTCAAGATCGTGTTGTGAGGCACAATCTTTGAGCCGTCATTGTGAACGAACGGCTGGTCGTACAAAGCTGCGGATGGTCTTAAAAAATTCTACGGAACAAACTCTATCTAAATATGAAATAAAAAACATACCGTTCTATATAAATTTTTCGAGATATGAAATTTTCAAAATTTCAAAATTCGTTTTGAACCCCTTCCCCTTGACCTAGGGTTATGAAAAGTTTCGAGGACCATTGTGGGGTTGGTCGAAACCCATAAAAAAAATTTCGTAATTTTAACTCAACGCTAACTGGGCAAAGTGGCGCGGACGGCGTACGGCGGACGGCGGACGGCGGACGGCGTACGGCGTACGGCGTACGGCGTACGGCGGACGGACGGATTTTTTTTTATTCGATTTTCTGAATCTACGTATCTTGAAACGTAAACCAACAAATTTTGAGGGGGGGTTAAAATTTTTTTTTCTTTGGGCGATTCCAATGGTTCATTATCGAAGATAATAAACCAAAATCTGGAGCTCCTGTCGAGATAAAGCACAGCTACTCCGCTTCAAAGGAACCAATCAACCGAAAACGGTGGGAAACTTGGAAATTTATTTGGCACACCTAAAATACTGAGGATTTAATTCAAATTGCGGTTCCTAAGGCTGGAAATGATTAAAGCTTCACCGTTAAGACCCATTGGAAACACGGGTGGGAGTATTTACGAGCCTGATTTCAAGTTTTCAGATCACAATACCACATTGTGGCCAGAGATTTACGACCAGGAACACCTTCTTCTTGCCACATCCCAGCCATCTTTGCAGACTCGGCCTTTATCTTAGGGATTCGCGCGGGTCCTTTTGTTTCCGGGGTTTATCGGTGAACGGAGGCGGTTTTCTCAGGGAAAAGGGATGGATGAGTTGTCGCGAAGGCGGCTGATCGTTCAGCCCGATCCATCATTCGAAGATGGGACTGTCCACGTCCACGTTCAAAACATCGCTTGTTATTTGGAGGCCTAATATTTTCAGAAGGGCAGTCGAAAGTATGTACCGGCTCGCTAGATCTTGGATAATCTTGGCTACCACAAAATTAGTCATTAACAACTATACAGGGTGGTCCTCAACTAGTGGATATGAATTTTAATTCTTTATTGTGAGAGATTTTGAAAAAAAAACCTGTTTCCTATTTTGTTATCCTGCATTCAACTCCGCTAATTTCATTTTTTTCCGACTGGGCCAAATTGGTCCAATGCCAAATCAGTGATGCTGTGACTACCGAAGAGAGAAGGGCCGAAGCCTGTGTCCAGGAGGATGGGCACCAATTTGAGAATAATATTCTCTAACAATTAGAGGATGGGCACCAATTTGAGAATAATAATTAGAAAATATTATTCTCTAATTAGCGTCGACTTTGTTTCATTTGTTTCTTTTCATTTCATTATAACTTCTAAGAGAGTAGCCGCTATTACTTATTTTCCCAGAAGAGTTAATTTTATTAAAAAAGGAATCGAACGTTTTTCTGCATCATATTCGAAAAATTGTGATTTATTTGCCACAGTAAATGTGGCCACTGTCTTTTTAGCTGCCTTTAGACTGAGATCAAGTCAGATCGAAAAACGGATAGCACCACGTCAATCAGCGTAAAAACATAATGAACTTTCATGTGCCACACTTGGGGTTACCTACACAAAATCTGAATTTTGGCCCAATCTTGGCTGGCCCACAGCGTGGGTTATGCGGGACCGAAAAAAATCGGTTGAGGGGTCAAATTTTCATAAAATTTTACGTAGAATCCAAATCTAAAATAAAAGAGGGGGTTATTTATTCATATAAATTATTTAATTTCTCTCATAATGAATTCAAATTATTGAGAGAAACGTTAATTAAAAAAATACTACAATTAGGTAGGTACTATTTTAGCACATTACAGATTCTAGTTCCTTCGATCATAAGTGGCAAACATGATTGCCGTTTATCCGGACTAAGTTAACTCAACTTGATAAGTAATATCTATTATTTATTTAAAACATTATTTTTTACCTTGAACAAAATCGGATCAACTATTTTGGGATGTAGACAATACTGAAACAAGACTCAAAATTTCAATGCGATGCATACCACCTAATTCATAATAGTTTTATCAAATCCACCCAGTGAATTGCGAATTTACTGTTTCAATAACCCTGGAAAGATCTACCGAGATTCAATTCTCATACTGTAGGCAGTGAGCCATTCTCAGCAATATTGACAGACGAGTCTAGCACGCATCAGGACTTACAATTGCGTGCTCTCATCCCCGAGGCCGTGTTAAGCAAACAAACGTGTCTTTAGCAGCTGCCATAATTGTTTGCACGACATGCAGGAGGAGATTCGAGGATAAATACTCATTACGTTGAGGGACCCCAAAGTGTAAACAGATTGTCGAGACATTTGAGAAATTGAGCGGAGCAGAAACTGATTGTTTCATTCGAGCGGTGAAACGTTCGGTGCGTCGGTACGGGAAATGTGTGTCAATATTATCGATCTATCAAATTGGAAACCACACAGTTTCGGATCAACACGATCTTGTGGGCTTGGAATAAACACAGCAAACTATTTGGGAGGCAACCATAACCCAAGTTCGGTAAATAATGATAATCATCAAACTATCATAATCCGACAGCGTTATTTCTACCTATTAAGCTAAGAAGATGATTGAAACGGCCGAACTCATAGCTAACCACTATCACAGGTTTAAATCTTTCAGTTACCTAAATTTACACCGAAGTTCACGTTAACTTTTCACGTTTAAGTAATACGATTGTACGTTGAGCCATTTTTCCTGCTCATCCATTTTAGTCGTGTTTGGTTTATAATTCACATTAATGAACTATTCGAAATGTGGTCCACTACGTTTGAAAACGAGTAGCGAATATTTAGTCTTCATTGCCTCCTACAGACATTCAATAAAGCGCTATGATAGAGGTGACAATGTAACTACTGTATTGATATTCCTGGCAGGAAATTCCGAAGGCTTGGACGATGCCTTGAGGTAAATATGATCAGTTTTGGGTAGATCTTAAAAATTGGTTTTTCAAGATCTTGAAAAGGTTTACCAATGCACATGATAGACAGCATGTTTCACTAGGGAAAAATTGGTTAGTTTGAATCATACACACAATGATCTGAAGAGTGGCGCTTGGTACATGACCTTGATTGCACTTTGAATGTTTTTAGACACAGGGGAGTATAGAACAAGCTTTTGTGTAGATAATTAGTCAAAACTTGTGACGAGTCGAAGAAAACTTAATTATGAAAATAACTTTCATGGGATGACTTTACTGAGAGAAGTAGGAAGTTATTAGAAATAATTAACTGGTAATAACATCTGATCATGGATGTCTGTTACTGCTTCAAAGAGCGAATAGCGTAGAACTTAGCATAGGAAGCCACTTCGGTTATTCTCGTTATGTGTATGCCCTTAGGAGGTCTTCATGCCAAATTACAGCTTCATAGAGTGAATAGCATAGAAATTGGCTTTAGAAGACACTCAGCTGATCCTGGGTACATGCTGCTTAAAGTGTATGCCTTTAAGAAGCTACATACCAAGGTACATAGAGTGAATAGCATAGAAATTAGCTTTAGGAGCCACTCAGCTGATCCTGGACCTGGACAGCGTCAAGTTAAGGAGGCTACATACAAAATTACAGTTTCATTGTGTGAATAGCATAGAAATTAGCTTTAGGAGACACTCAGCTGATCCTGGACCTGGGCAGCGTCAAGTTAAGGAGGCTACATACCAAATTACAACTTCATAGAGTGAAAATAGCATAGAAATTGGCTTTAGAAGACACTCAGCTGATCCTGGGTACTTGCTGCTTGAAGTGTATGCCTTAAAGAAGCTACATACCAATGTACAGCTCCATAGAGTGAATAGCATAGAAATTACCTTTAGGAGCCACTCAGCTGATCCTGGACCTGGGCAGCGTCAAGTTAAGGAGGCTACATACCAAATTATAGTTTCATTGTGTGAATAGCATAGAAATTAGCTTTAGGAGCCACTCAGCTAAGGAGGCTACATATCAAATTTCAAGTTATGTGAAGGCTAAAACACGTTCCATGTTAAAACTGCCATTGAATAACTACGATGGCCAACGCACTTCACTATTGAGCCATGGAACGACCAAACTTCTATTTGTAATGGGTTTTTAACAAACTTGGGATGGGATCATATAGCTACCAAACCTTTCATAAGTATGTACATGTCAAACATACCACGAATGCTAAGGGGGAAACTCTCCTATCTAGATTGGTATCTAGATTAATATCAATCTATCCATTTGAAGTATGGTTTCAATTTTCAAGAATAAAAAAAGAACAGGGGGGGAGGGGAGGGGGAATCAACCACCAAAGACCGTGAAATGATTGGGTGTTAAAGTGGTAGCGAAGACTGCCCCTTGGCACGCACAGATCTCGTTACCGGGCCGCATTATTTAACAATCTGGTTCTTCCCACCGGCTAATAAACTAGCCAAATGACCAAGAAAAAAAAGTGATAAACTGTCGAGACTGGCGGGAGCTATCTGGGTTGAAATCTGACCGGATCGGGTGAGTCAGTGATCTCGCTAGTAATCATACGAGTAATATTGTCGTCAGATCATCACACGGTGTTTTGGAGTTATTGAAAGCAACTACCAACTTTCAAAATATACGAGGAAATTTAAGTTTTCAGTAGGTCCCCAATCAATTCGGTGTTATCAAGGTTTGGGGCTTATTCTGAGCGACCACTTACAATCTGTTTTACATTTTTTCCAATAAGAGCGATTTTGAGTGGTAAAGCTCAATTCTGATGAGTGAAAAACACTAATTGAGGAGACCCTCAACAAAAGGCGTATCGAATCAAGAACACAGAATTCAAACGGAGAGCCCTCACAGAGTCACATCAATACCTCCCACTGAAACTTAAAGCACTGTATGTAAACTAATTGAATAGTTTATTATATGGGCCATTTTCCCAGAAAACGACATTTTAACGTCCGGAACGTTTTTTGAGTTGAAAAGTTTTTCAAAATCATTCTCCCGTCGGTGATTTCACGGTAAGTGTAGTTCACAAATTTTATTCGTCGTTTTGTTGTGAAAGAGCTCATGAAATAGTTTCAATTCCACTCCAATCAATGAGAATTTGTTAAAGTTACGTGAAGATAATATCTGGGACTTCTGAACACAACTGGCCGATCCCAGATCAGCTGAGTGGCTCTAGAATCCAGTTTTTTGCAATCCACAAACAAAAGTACAATACGGGGTTTTATAGGAAGGGGAAAGGGGGCGCAAAGACATAAAATGTCTCTCGTGGTTGCGTACTTGTACGAAAGCTGTATCCACCGTATGAGTTAGTTTTTTGAGAAATAATCAAATTTATGTCAAAGTTGGAGGAAAACTAATTGTATTATTGTATTAGACTTGTCGTGTTCCGAATCATTTCTCGTGGTTTCCATTACTCAAATACAACCAAATTTATAACATTAATATTATATTATACAGGAAAATGCACATATTATACAGGAATGCATCATTCTCCGTGCACCCCCCGTTTCATTGCAGGACGGAGAATGACGGTAAAGACAATAATAATTATAACGAATTAATTACTAAAACCCCTACTACGATGATCTCCTGTATTAATTAGTGATTCTATACAATTGAAACTAACCCACCTACTTGACTGAACATGACTTCAAAGTGAAACCGATTATAAAAAACTAGGTATTGTTTAAACAATTTGAATGAAAAGAAACCGAGTGCATATTGCATTGTCATCCATTATTGACCCATGTTTAAAATTTCAAGACTCCAGCTCATCATCAAAATTTAATTTGTTTAAACAAATAGGTATTGTTTCAACAATTTTAATTACAAGAAACGGAGTGAATATTGCATAATCTAGACAGAAGGGTGATCTGTACTATAAGACGATAATAAACCGTTGTGTCAAGAATTTGCAGAGGTTTCTTTATTCGTTCTTCTGAATCTTCGCCGCGGGTTAGGGCGGATGACGGTGGAGGAGAAGGCCGTGACGAGGGGAAAAGGGGGCGAGAGTATTGATGCATCACAGCATTGTATTAAGCATTGTCTTAAGCATAGCATTGGAGTATTAATGCATCACAGCATTCTCTTAAGTATAGCATTGGAGTATTAATGCATTGTCAGTTTTTCATGAGGCGACTTCCACCACATAAATTGAAATTTAGGGCGGTACTTGGACGTGGGGTGAAGAGAGCGGAGCGGGGGAAGGGCGGCGGTGGAGGATAAGGCAGTGGTCGTCGAGTGGGGGGGGGGAGGGAGCAGGAGTACTAATGCATCACCGCATTGTATTAAGCATTGTCTTAAGTATAGCATTGGAGTATTAATGCATTGTCAGTCTTTCATGGGCCGACTTCCACCACATAAATTGAAATTTTGGGCGGTACTTGGGCGTGGGGTGAAGAGAGCGGAGCGGGGGAAGGGCGGCGGTGGAGGATCGGGCAGTGGTCGTCGAGGAGGGGGGGGGGAGGGAGCAGGAGTACTAATGCATCACCGCATTGTATTAAGCATTGTCTTAAGCATAGCATTGGAGTATTAATGCATTGTCAGTCTTTCATGGGCCGACTTCCACCACATAAATTGAAATTTTGGGCGGTACTTGGGCGTGGGGTGAAGAGAGCGGAGCGGGGGAAGGGCGGCGGTGGAGCATCGGCCAGTGGTCGTCGAGGGGGGGGGGAGGGAGCAGGAGTATTAATGCATCACCGCATTGTATTAAGCATTGTCTTAAGCATAGCATTGGAGTATTAATGCATTGTCAGTCTTTCACGAGCTGACGCCCAGCACGTAAATTGAAATTGTGGCCGGTGTATGGACGTGGGTGATGAAGGGGCGAGCAGGAAGAGGGCGGCGGGGGAGGATGGCGCGCTGTGGGTGGTGTGGGTGGGGAAGGGAGCGGGAGAATCACAACATACAACAACATCACAACAACATAGCTGCGGCCACACCGCCACAGATCCTGACCGGACTTGTCAGGAGGGGGGTGCCACACTGCCGCAGTACTGAGTCACCGGACAGCAACAGACCAAATTGTTCTTTGAAGCCACAGAGGTGTGATGTCCTACGAATAAGGTTGTTCCGATATCGAGGATCTCCCGATATTTGATATCGTTAACGATATTCAACGTCGATGTCGATACAGCGATATTACCGCAACAAAATATCGATATCGGCCATATCGAATGATATTTGCGAAATTTGTATGATAATTTTATGACAATGCATTTTTTAATCAAGTGGATTTATTACTACAATCTAAGATTGATTTCATCTTTATATTGCAGATAATTTATATTAATTTTCATCACGTGAAGTAATTCGGTTGTAAAATACACTTTTGAGGTTCGCTCATTGAAAAATTCTTGACACAACGGTTCATTATCTTCTTTGTACAGATCACCCTTCTGTCTAGATCACGAGGTCTAATTGTCTAGATCCTAAATGTTAGATTAATTATTATTATGAATTATTTTAGTTTATTCCTAAGAATTTTTTAAGAAAAATTATTACCAACGTAGTATTAAAAACCCCAGAATTATATCGGTACATTTTATTAGTAATTATTTCATCATCACTATCATTCAGGTTCTGCACAAAGGAACCCAGTCGATTCCAACAGCCGGATATCGTATTAATTACTCATAATTAATAATAATTATTATTAATAATAAATACAAATTATTAATACCTAACAATTTTCACTACGTACGTACTTGATAAAATTATTAATAATTAGTGATAATTCATAATAATAATTAATCTAACATTTAGGATCTAGACATTTAGACCTAGTGAT
This sequence comes from Stenodema calcarata, assembly GCA_963920205.1. Classification (NCBI taxonomy): domain Eukaryota; kingdom Metazoa; phylum Arthropoda; class Insecta; order Hemiptera; family Miridae; genus Stenodema; species Stenodema calcarata. Next base: position 13,754,131 of record OY986062.1, on the reverse strand, counting down.
CTAGACAGAAGGGTGATCTGTACAAAGACGATAATGAACCGTTGTGTCAAGAATTTTCAGAGTTTTTTTTTCTATTTTTTGAATCTACGTATCTTGAAACGTAAATCAACAAATTTTAACATGGGGTTTAACTATTTTTTTCTTTGGGCGATTCCAATGGTTCATTATCGAAGATAATAAACCAAAATCAAGACTTTTATTGATTTATTCATTCATGCTTGTCGAATTGCTGCTGATTCTCTCCAAATCAGAAATTACTTGTAACACTGTCAGCGTTTCGAATACCTCACTTTATCGGTATTCACCTAATACTGAGCTAAACGTGATGGGCGAAAACTTCAGTGTGACCAAACGATTAACGTCTGAACGTACGTATCCTTCGGTTAGCTCGCTTGCTCTGCAGGCAGGAAAAACACTTAGAACGGAATGAGTTGTGCCAACTAAGGATTTACAAGATCCATTACGGTGAAAATGTTGAAGGTAAGAAATAAGACTGGGGGTGGGCCCACCACATTTTCCTTCTGGCGCTCTGGGGCCTGCTCCCTCTTTCTCTCTTTTTTTTCGTGAACGATTTATCTGTGGGAAAGTACACACTCCGAATCGAGATCCAGTGCTCCACCAGGGAAGATGTTTTTACTGTGATGAATTCGGTCCGCCCCTAACGGCTTTCCTCCAAGGGCCAGGGGTCTTGGGGAAAAAACCAACAAGGGTTAATAAGGTTCGATTGTTTCGGACCAACGCTTCGCCATTAGACAAACAAAACAAAACCAAGTTTCTAGACCGATTCGTTGGGTTGTTTCCTGGGGAATGATTACATAAATTCACTATTTTTGGTATTTTTAGGTATTCTCCAAACCCAACTGCTCAATCTTGATTCAATCGTGCTCCATCTCTGAACTCACTCTTCATTTCTAAACACTCTTGAGAGTACAAGTTACGCAAATTAGTGCTTAAAGGCCCAAATTTCACGTCCATTAACAGTACCTATCAATTATACCCTACATTAGGTCCAAACTTAATTAGCGGTTCAGAATGCTCTAAAACGGATTTGTATCGGAAGATCTCTAGTTCTAGTAATGCGCAGCTTAGAAGGTCAATAGACTGAGACGAACATGGTATTTAAAAAAATACTTACCGGTATAATATTGTGGGGTTAGTGCGAAAACTATCCTAGTCGACTATTCAACTTAATGGACTGTTTCATTATGAATTATGAAAATTGAATTAAACGCAAATTAATTTTTGTTGATAGGATCCTTCTCAGGATTGTAGTGTTTCCAACTTCTAATGAGTTCTTCCATAATTAAGTATTTACTTTTACACAGAGGACCCAATTTGTGGAACCTGATGTCAGATCAGGGAGTGGTATTATTAGCCAGAACTGCTAGTTTTGAAGAACAAGTAGATTCAGGTAGATTCATACCATTCTGTAAATATAAAATACATCTTGGGCAGCTTTAGAAAAATTTTGTAAACATTTCAAAAGCTTACAAGGTTTTGATCATGTAAAAACATCCAAATCTCACTTGGCGATAAGTTGATCTACCTAAACCATCTAGGCGTAATACTACCCTAATTCCACTTGGTAATACCTTATAGTACCTTATAATACCTTATAGAAAATGTTTTTCATTACAAGTTTCAAATTTACAATGCAAAGAATATTTGTTTTCATATATTCAAAATCATTATCATCACCGTTAGTTGGACTGCTGTTTCATCTGATTTATTCATGAATTTTGTAGTATGGATTTTCGTTTCCAGTTTTCCATTGGATTTGGATCTGAGGAAGAAATGTAAATACAAATGTTTATGCATTCTGCTATTTGCGTGTTTATTTCCTCACTTTACTTGCATTCAAACTACTCAGTAAAGAAAATTATGACTGATGATGACTAAGTTTGAGGGTAAAAATTACGTTTTAAAGCAAAAAACGAGACATTTTTCAGCAAAATCGATGTTTGCCATTAAGATAGCATTTAATTCGGATAGGATTGGCATGGTTTATATCGTTAAAGTTTCCACAATCGATTGAAGGGTTTTCATTCCAAAGACATTTGATGAGTCAAATTATGAATAATTATTTTTTTGATAATAGGTAAGTACTAATAGTTAAGTACTTAACAGGTAAGTACTAATAGTGAAGTACGTAGTAGGTAAGTACTTAATAGTAGGTAAATAATTTTGATGCTCTTCTTAAAATTTACAAAAATCAGGCAAGTAGTGCTCTCGTTAAAACAAAAAAAAAAATGAAATTTCTGCAGAGCAATTGACGTTTACAATTTCCCAGTGGTTTATCTCACAACAATCGCTCAAAATGAAATCCCCCTCCCCAAGTCTTAAAAAAGCCACTTTTACCCTGAAAAATCTCTGCATAAAACGTCATTTATTTGACGGATTCAGGAAGTAATGGCCATTTTATTTACTTAAGGTCGAAACCATGAAAAAAATCAAAAAATGAAAAAGTGGCATTCCAGAATAACTCTAGGAGACAATTTTTGTTGCAAATTAGTTGTAGAATTGATCCCCGAAGTCATTCGTTTGTGATAACTTGTATAATTTACAATATAAAAAATAGACATAATATGTCTATTTTTTATATTGTAAATGATCATTGGGGTTCCCCAAACCCCTGTCAACTATTTTTCCCGTCGAAATCAAAGCCTAATTCTTGTTGAGTGTTGTGACCAGTGAGGTAGATGTTGAACCCTATTTACTTCGTTTCTGTAGCTTTTCATTCTTTTGCTAGCCTGTTGATCTCCTCCGAGCCTCTTCACTAAAATCACAACTACTCACTTTCTTATCTCACAACCACTCGGCATTTTTTTTGGAACGCTCAGGGGATTTGGCCGCTGCTTGTATCGCTTGAAAGTGACGGGTAAACAAAAAATCGAGTTCTTCAAATAATATCAGGGACATCCTTGTTAGATCTAGAAAATATCAGTCATGAAACAACGGACTACGCAGTTTCAGCCACCACCACCAAAACGCAAACCCATCACCACCAAAAGATTGTATGATTCTACATTCACATAGTGGACATTCACTGCTGTACTTATTTATGAATTGATTCACAACGAATTATTCAATCGCTCATATAGACTAGAGTAGGACACCAAAAGAGCATCAATTGAATACTGAATTTTAAACTAAGTAGGTATATTGTTAGTATTCAATACATAATTTTGTACGGTTTGGAAAAAAAACTGTAGGGTAAAAGTCGTTATATGTGGGTTTTAAGCGAACTCCCCCAATGCTGAAGACAGGGAAAGATATTCTATCGATACTCCTCGACAAGTACAGGAGATGTGGAGCCACTTGATTAACAAAAGCCCAAGACAAAAAGACCACTCAAGGTGGTAGCCGAGTAACCGCAGTATAAGCATGTTCTCGAAACCTGATTAGCCCGTACCTTTTCGTATCTCCGTCTTGTCTCCTTCAACGGTAACTTACATTGTAGACTTTACTTTGGAGCATGACACGAGGAAATTTGGTTCATTTGCATAGTGCGCAATCTTATTCGCAGATCTGGCTGGAGCAGATTCAACGAAGCAGTGTATTAGTAACTATTTCTTGGTAGGATGTATACAAATTACATTTATTGACATTTTATGACTTTACTCTGGCACATAACTCGAAAAACGTTACACAAAAGCGTTACACGAAATCGTAACAAAAATTTCTGATGATTTTGGCTTACAACCGATTCGTTGCTACGGAACTTTATCATCGCCAGTTATCATCGTACAAAAATCGTGCACCATTCGTTGGATAGCTCTCGATTTACCTAACCATATTACGTTAACCACTGCGGAGTGCGTGGCCGACAAGCTGCGGTATGAGCGTGATTGTTTAAATAATTGTTTACACACAGGTGATCATTCTCAATAATTTATATTGTCTATACGAATGCAAACTTCATAATTTATGATGAACCCTACAATTAAGTATAACAACTACGCTACTGGGGTAGGTGATGTAGCATTGTTCGAAGGTTCTTGAATCACTTCTTTAAAGACATAAAATGTCCCAATGTGTTGCATAGCAGACTCGTATGCAAGCATTTAATTCTCGACTGTATCAACAACAGGATGGAGTTGACATTCTTTTGACATTTTCATGTCTTTGCTTTGGCACATAAACTGAAACGGGAAAAATTTGTTTCCTTGATTCACCCTTTCCCTCAGATCACGTCAGAACACAAGCGACAGGCGGGCCACTACGTCAGACGCACCTATGACGCACGAGCGTATGACGTCAGACGGCTGACAGGAGGCCAACTAGTACGCCAGAGCGTATGACGCACGAGCGTATGACGTCAGACGGCTGGCAGGAGGCCAACAAGTACGTCAGAGCCTATGACGCACGAGCGTATGACGTCAGACGGCTGGCCGGAGGCCAAATAGTACGTCAGAGGCTATGACGCACGAGCGTATGACGTCAGACGGTTGGCAGGAGGCTATCTAGTACGTCACAGCCTATGCCGTAAGAGCCTATGACGTCAGAGGGCTGGCTGGCTAGGTGATGGGGTTTTAATAAGCCTCTGGAATTCCGCGCCTTCATTTTGGTTCTGTCTGCTGGACTATCCTGACTTTCGAGGTTCAGGTCTGAAGTAAGACCGAGAATGAATGAGCGATTTCACAAATGATTTATCGGAATTTCGAATTCATGTTTTTTATACACTATGTACAGAGAACTTATACACCTATTACACAAAAAGAGTGTTTCTAATGTGACATTTTGGTTTTGGCGAATTGCGACTATTGTTCTCGGTCCAAAATGTTCAAAATTCGCATTTCCGAAAAATGTTCATACCATAATCCGTTTCAGACCTTCCTGAATTCACAGCCAAAAGGCAATAAGGTGAATTAGTGGTCAAGTCGAATATTGCCAAAAATGAGTTAACTGTGCTCAGGGAAGCGAAATGGTTTCATCTTTGCGTTTTGATCTTATGATTTTGAAACCTTAGTTGGTTAGGCCACGTTAACTGAATACACACAGATGTTTCAATTTGAGAACAAGACTTGTACACTTAGTGTCAAAGTCTAGTTAACCATTCATGTAGGTACAAACAGTTTTCTCTCGGCAAAGTGACTAACTAAAAGTAACCGGTTACGCCTCCAAAACTGAACCTGGTTAAATTCAGTTAGGCAGGGCTGCAGTCTCTCCTTTATTCTTTCTTAGTTTATTAATTTTATTAATTTTATTAATTGATAACTTCATTAATAAACAAATAATTTGAAGTGAATTGATTTGAAGCCTCTCATTCTTGCTTAATTTTTCATTTTATTGATCTGTAACTTCATTAACAAATAAATAATTTGAAGTGATTTTGAAGTGGTTAGGACGTCTCTTTAAGGCGGGCGGAGAAAGTACCTAGATATCATAATTTTTTTCCGGCTATGAAGAAGAAGAAGAAGAAGAAAAAGCGTATATTGGTCAAATTAATTTTCCACCAATTCAGTTGTAGGTATATCACATTATTGTTTTACATTTTCAATTTTTACATTACATTTTACTATTTAAAATTACATTTAAATGTAGATTACAGATACATTGGTTGGCCTAACGCTAATACTGTTGATCTATGAACGTCACAGGGGTTGCTCGCTACTTTTCCGGCTTGTTCGAAGTGTTTTTTTGGGGGGATTCATTTATGCGTTTGAATCAACCCTGAAAATCAGGAGACAGCAATTTCCAGCAGACTGATTTCATTTGATTTTCAGAAGTTGATCTTGTTTTGAACTTCAGCCATGTAAATTAGGGCTATTTGACGCTGAATTTCTAATGTAGGAGCAACAGTTCTAAGGCACCATTATCCAAATTCTACGTTAGAAGAACGCGGCACTGTGAGAGCGTACAAATAAGGGACAAGAAAACACGGAATTACAATACATATACATGAAGATTGCTGTACGGTGCAGCATTATGCTTCCTCGTTCCGCCCGTGCCGGGTGAATGTTTACAAGGAGCTTTGAGGTTTTACAGCTCTCGCGGGAGGACTACGAGTACTGCCTGTCCCTGCTATCCCTTCGCTGGAGCACCTTTATTTTAATGGCCAACATCCCAAGATCAACTGCCGGTCGCTGTGCCATTCTCTCCTTCTTTCCCTTACATATGGTTGAGGCTGAAGAGAACATTGAGCAAATTCAGAATTCAATAGTGGCATAATGGCATATACCTCGTGTTGAATCGTCAAACATTTTTTGGAGATGGGAAATTTGGTTTCTATTTAGATTCAATCTCCAATTTGTTCCTGATGAACAATTATTGTGAACCCTATCACTGTTAACCATTATAATATCACAGAATGTGTTTTTGCGATCACCAACCGGTTAAAAGTCTGAACCACCGATGTTTCGATCAAATAGAGTGGTAATTATGAGCGACTCAAAAAGCATAATTGGGTATGTGCTTACCATTCCAATCTGTCCCTCTCATCCAAGCTCTCCCGTAATGAAGCCTCCACACTCCAGATTTTGAATGACCTGAAGTAGGGATGTCCATCGATGGTCGATACTATCGAATATGTTTCAGCTTCGATGGTCGATGGTTTTACATCGATGATTGCCCTCCGATACTATCGATCCATCGATGGTGAGTTCTACGATACTATCGAAACACCGATGGGAGTCTATCGATGTTCGATCTTTCACATTGTTTTGGTCATGAACCTTGCAGCTTTAGTTGGTGGTATGTTGGTACATTTATTTTTCATTCCTCGTGTCCCTTGTAGGTATTTGTTTGTATCCTGGATCGACAGGACAGTAGCATCACCAAAATCGAAAACACAACAACAAAACAACACCCGATATGATTTCAAAATTACTTTTCCTCCAAAGCTGCAAGGAGGAATATTTTTTCTAAGAAAAAAAAATCCATCTGGACTGAAATTACAATAAACTGTTTTTGATTGATTTTTAGTAGCTCATTGTTCGATGAATACCTATATTTTTCCTGATTTTAAAATTATAACTGCCTACCTAGCGTAGGAGTTACAGAAACATAATATGTATTATGTGTTATATGTTATATTATAATATATTATTATACCATCGATGGTTTCGATGGTCGATCGAGAGCCGATGTTTTTCTGACATCGATGGTGTTCCTCCGATGTTAGCATCGATGGCAACATCGATAATGCCCATTCGATGTTGCATCCCTACCATGTTGCAACACTTCCTCATCCCCAACCCACACCATATTTTCCACACAGGAAGGTTGGTGTGGTTTTTTCGGGTTTTGAAGGTGTGAGTCTGTGGAGCAGGTAGTTTCACCAGTATCCTCCTGTTATTGTTCGTCCGTAGACTTCTACAGAATACCCGGAACTCCCTCCCTTTCTTATTGTCCCTTGGATTTCTAGGACCTGTGATTCTTGAAAGTGGCAAAGGGGCAAGAGAGTTCCCGCAAAGCAAGGCTTTCTTTTGAAGCTTTCAAATCAACTTATGACGTCGCAAGGATCGTCCAATCGGAAGAGGCGACGGAGGCTCCACGTGGAGCCGAAACGTCCGGCCTTCACAGGTACCAACATGTTTTCCAGGAAACCCTCTCCTATTGTACAGTTCTCATTCCCCCCCTCCTCAAGACCAACATCGTGTCACCACGGCAGTGTCTTCGGTATATTCGCTTGAGTGTGACCTACTGGTGCTATGAGTGCTGCTTACAAGATCACAGCAGGATTGGACCAGCAGAACACAAACCTCAGTGCATAGGTATGTTAATCCTCCTAATTTCATTTATTATCTTATTGTGTATTTCCTTTCAATTTTTTTTCCTCTCTAATTCTTTTAACCAATATTTACAAGTAATCCAGTGAACTGTAATAATTATTGATACTGTTGTAGTGATCTACTACAGATGATTGATAAATGTATCTTGGGTTGCTAGGCAACAAGATTGAGAAATAGCGAGATGGTAAAAATCGGTTTTGAATGTGTTCTCTCCAATCTGTAAGTTTATTTCTAAAATATTATAATCATATAATATCATGGCGCAGTCAGTAGGACAGAAAATCAAAAAACTCGGGGTTCACTTCTCTTGATACACCTTCTTCCACTGCCGAAATGCGCAACACTAGCGCTTCGTTAATATTTTCTCTAGGAGCGAGTCATTCCTGAGACAAGAGAAATTACAGTAGAAATGAGAACGTAAATGTTATATAGTGAAGCCGTTGAACAAACTGTCTAGGTGTCGCACGGACGACCGACGGTGGCCCTAGCAGTTTCAACGTAATCGCACTCGAGGGTGCTAGTACCGCCAATAAAATACGACGCTATATATATTATGATGTCTGGAAGTGGGGTTAGGGAAGGGTTAGAACTCTGTGGGGCCGCGGAGGAAGAAAAGGGACTCGCGTTGGAGTGAATTCAGTGGTAAGCCCTCGCTCACGAACAAATATATGACCCGAAACATAATAATATTATGATGAAGCACAACTAAAACGTCACTTTTTGTAAGAAAAATAAACTTCAAAACTTCAAAACTTACCAACCAGCAATGAAGAAATTATCTCGGTTAGGTACCTGTATCTGGACGACAGCCTTTTATTCGTGCTGTTTGTTTAATGTCGACTAAAGGTTTCAATCGTACTTAGTAGGGGTTGTATTTTCTGGGTTGTTCAGCACATATTTGTCGTCCACTCCAGGACGATCTTTTCAACTCGGTCTTTGCTTGCGTTTCACTCAAGAACCGCCCTTCGGACAAAATACAAAACGTGGTGTAACCAAATTTTTACAGTATAAACACGAGCGGTTTCACATGTGACACTGGGATCCTTTACACACGAGGGTGAGAGAATATTTGACTGGAAACTGCAAATGTGGTACCCAATACAAATAGGTAAATCCTTCGTATGGGGCCATTTACCTATTTATATTTATTAAAAACGTATTACTTTTATTAAGTATCATTTTCAATATTATTATTATTATTGTGAGTGAAAATTGGTGAGAAATTAGAGCACTGAACAAATAATTGATTAATTGATATCGCTTTATTTACAAAATCTGGCAAGATTTAGTCGCAAGCCACCATTCTTCCACCTAACCAGACTTACACCTAAATACAAAATTTGAACATGTCTACGTATTAAGTTTATAATATTAACCGTAATATGGTTAAGTAGGGATAAACAAGTGAAAATGACTGCATGAAAGGCTATAAGAGATTGATAAATATGGTGATATAATTTGATTTGAAGTGACCTCAATTTGAAGTGTTACATGGAATTCTAATATTTTGAAAATAAAATTTCCTTCAACTTGCTTTTGAACGTCACATAGATCCATATCTCCTTCAATTCGGAACTCAAACCTTTATAATGTAACATACATTGACAAAGAAAATAATTATGAAAAACTATAGTGCTACATGCAGGCAAACGATAGTTAGTGTCTTTTTTTCTGGTAGGTATTTAAAACGAGAATGGTAGAAAATTTAATGAAATTATTAGCCAAATACATGGATTTTTTTGATGTCACTATTCCATGCATGCTAGTTAAGATACTAAGCCGAATTAACGCTTCTATTTTTAAAATATTTAGTTGTTAAAATTTATTGTTAATCCGGCCGTCAAATTTCTGGTTCATGATGAATTTAAAGCAGAATTCAATAATCAATAAATTTTTTGTTTGCTCTCATAGTCCATGTCACACATTGAGGAGAGATTATACAGAGAAACAGACATATTTTTAAATATTAAGTGACCTGTATGTTAATTATTTATTGAAGGCGTATAATTGGGACCGAGATTGTCGGGATGACATTTGTTTGGTTGCTCCACGAAAGATTGTTTTTCAAAATAATGCTGAGGTATTTTATGTCATCCCGATATTCCAAAAATTCGTCATTGATGACAAGTTTAGGCACATCCACCACTGGCAAATTGACAACAACAATTGCTTAATTTGTCAATTTCTTTGTTAACAAGTGCCACCTTTGAGGCAATGTGATCAATTTTGGTTGAGGTACATAAATTTAAGTCGTCTGCATAGAGACTCCTTTTGCAAGTTAGAATAGCATCAGAAATGCGATTCAGGTACAAGGCAAATTTAATACTTGACCGCGTGGTGCCTTGTGGAGTACCTCTGTTAAGAATCGACAATTTTGACATGTTGAGATTTGTGGTTCGTACACACTGCTCCCTATTTGATATACATATCATGTTCGATTCGAACCATGAAATTACCGAATCGCTGCAGCCAATAGATTAGAGAAAGGCGAAGATATAAAAGTTTGGATACAACTACACTTTTCTAAGATAACTTGATGCAGTCATTCAACTATGGTTCATTGTTGGAAATTGTAGTCACAAAATGAATTTTTCTCAACAATATTATTTTATAAGTCTCTATATGGACCAACAAACCTCAAGAGTCCTGGAAACATTCTATTGTTTTTGTCCCTCGTATTATTGTTGCGATTGTTGAAAGAAGTGATAAAAAATCGAAGGGGAACGTTGTAATTCAACTATGGAAAAAGGGGTTCGCAGCGGTAAAATAAATAACGGAGAGGGCAGTGATAACAGAAGTGGACGGTAATAACACAAGTGGTTCCGAACAAGTCAAGTGGCCTTGTTAGGGATACTGCATCAGTGAACACGGGCAACTATTATACTTGTGCCTTTTTTTCCACTTCTATATTTTCCAATTCTAGCTGCCTCGGCGGATTGTCCGTCGATTTCAACTCGCCTATGGAAGACAAAAATATATTACTCTGACGGTCGACGGCTTGTTTCAATGAAGAGGCGTTATGACGAGCGACGCGGCGTTAGTCCTAACCAATCGATTCTGACGGTATAAGTACCCTTCTCAAGCGTATCCAACTGTCAGTACAAGAAAGACATTTTCCGACTGGTATTCAAAAAGATCCACGAATGTTCTGAATACAAAAATGTCTTCAGCGCGCAGACCTTCACAAATAGGTGTAGTTACGCAACCACAGGCTGACCCAGTAAAAATCTATATTTACCGAACTAATAAAGAACAACAAGAGAACGATTGTGACATTAGAAATTGCGTTAATGTGTTTTCATCGTAAAAAATTGTTGGATGCACTAAATCAACCGTTTGGAGCGCATCAAAAAAGAAGCTTGGAGGTGATGGTACGGAATTGTTGAATCCAAAATTTCAAATCGAAATATCATTTAATTAGTAAAGAAGTAACTTAAATCAAGATAAATCTCTAGGTCCAAGGGATAAGAGTGGCGAATGAGGAAAAGGAAAGATTTATACCATCAGGGTGGGGTTAGACTCTAACCGTTAGTCAGCTTGAGCTGATGAACGACAGAAACGCTTCAAGTATTTAATACTTGAAGTATTAAAGTATTTATTACTTGAAGCGTTTCTGTCGTTCATCAGCTGAAGCTGACATACGGTTAGAGTCTAACCCCACCCTGATGGTTTAAATCTTTCCTTTTCCTCATTCCCCACTCTTATCCCTCGGACCTAGAGATTTATCTTGATTTACTTATTAAATGATATTTCGATTTGAAATTTTGGATTCAACGATTCCGTACCACCACCTCCAAGATGGTTTTTGATGCGCTACAAACGGTTGATTTAGTGCATCCAAAATTTTGACGTCGTATTTTAGTTTTCATAGTGGTAGATTTCGTTTATAGGCTTTAGCAGGAAAAATAAGAATACTCGTATTTTTTTATTTTTTTTGCATTAGAAATCTCTTTACAGCTATGATACATTATACAAATTATACATGATATCATAATATATTATACAAATTGACTTAATTATTATTCAGGTTACTGCTAGTTACATATTTATACTAGGTATTACAATAAGAATGACACTCCATTACAATATGTTCTAATGTGTCAGTAAATTGATGATTATGAGGTTTGATCATATTTAAGTGTACATTGCAAAGTCCTTTGTTACACCTCCACCTTCCAATTGTTTTATAAAACTTTTTTGTGCCTTCTTCTTGAGTTAAACTTAACTTATGCCAAGCATTGGCTGGTATTTCAGGAAATAATGTTTTATAAAATGCTCCACTTGGGTAGGTGCTGTGGTATTTTTGCCATAACTTTCTTGTTTCATAGCGAAATTGCCTCCTAAGATCAGTGTGTGAACTTTTACTACAACATGTGGTACCCTCTAGAGCAGCTGTTTTTGCTAACCAGTCAGCAATTTCATTATTATAATATTATCATTGACTTATTAAGATATTTTGTCTTAAATTTCGTAACTTTTCAAGGGAGCTAAGCGAGTCGGTAAGGATGAGAATCTCTCATTTGTAGGAGCTGTGGATTTTGCGTATTGTATTGCTTTTATTATTGCCATCAGCTCTGCAGTTTATATGGAGGAACACTCGTTTAATTTATAAAGTATTCGTACTCGTATTCGCTTGCAGCTGTTGACAAGCTGTCGTTGATGCTCATTCTTTGTTTGCTTCTTATAGAATTCGGAATCATGATAGCGCTCTGGTAGTTTCCGCCGAATGTGGTATATTAGCCGAAGATGATTTTTGTCTATTTTTCACAATAAGGAGGGGCCTAAATGGTTACTGTGCACCACAGGAAAGCTGCGAATGAAAGAAAAACCTGTGAATTACAATCGGGATGAAGGGGGTGGGGGTGCTTAGTAGGCCTTGCGGTGGAGAACACACACTATCTTGTTCTTCCCGTGCACCGCACCAGATACCTTCGTTTTCCCCTTACGCTAGTCATTCGACAGCGATTTGAGGCCTTATAAACTCGTTTTTCACTTATTCTTACTTGACCATCATGTCCTCCATCCAAAGATCTATCAGAAACCATCGTTAACTCATTTTCGGTATCTCGTTTTTTCCCTGTCGTCTTCAAATAGGTGTGATGTAGGTATGACCAAGTTCGACTTCCAGCAATAGTGAAGTGGTTGATACGTGCATGGAGAGCTCTGTGCAATTTGTTAGCTGATACGGGAAACATTCAGAAAATGTATAGGTACAACTCGTGGCAGTATATAGGTACATTATGAAGGAGTCCCATGTACATTCAGTCGTACATTGAAGTCGTTCGACTTCAATAAACTAACGGTCTCTGATAGATCCACTCACGACCGGAAATAGGGTACTATCCCAACCCCTTCTGAATATTATCTTCGAGATCGGGTATCCTCCTCGCCTACTGGTATATACGGTCCGGACGGAAAATGAGGTTCTGCATATTTGATACGGCGGTCTCCAGGCATCCGGCCAATCATCGCGCCCCCACCTGATGCTCCGAACCCCGGAATTAGGCCATGTTCTGCCTCCTTTCGAGTAAAAAGCTGCATATTTCAGTAGTTTTCCCCGCACACATTTTCCTCCCGTGCCTCCGGACCTCGGCTCGAGGCTTCGACCTCCTTGATCTTGAATTTACCGGTAACATTTTCGCTCGTCCTGGTTTTCGGACGGTGATCAAGAATTCTGCTGGGTACAACGTACAATAGAACGCTTTTCGCCTTCGCTTGTCCCCGTCCCATCGGCCATTCCCGATTTCCTTGTAGTGGCCGCCGGTTTTCGGTGTTGGCAACTGCTGAAAGTGAGGAAACGTGGTTGTTGCGGTCTTACTTCCCTTTTAGACAGTTTGCCGGACATAACGTAAATTTATAACGTTCCCTAATGGACTTTTTTGGTTTTGTCGACCTGTAACTTACTATTTGTCTTCTTTTTTTATTTTTAAAACAACATTCTTCGAACTATATTTAATTCACCATATTCCCTCCTCCTGCTGTGTGGTCATTCTTGAATTTCTCATACAGGCCCCTGCAGTGGACGAAGTCCAACCCAATAAAACGAAAAACATCCATGAATACGAATTCGCTTAATTTTTTCAGAACTGTAAGTTGTTAACTGATCCACCAGTTACAAAGTTCTAAAATTGATATCGTCATTTAATATCGATTAATCTGATCGATGCCATTTTGCAATAATGAACAAAGCTTTTTATGATTGATCGTTTTATTTTTAAAAAAATCATTTAGGTACCTACTTTTCTAATTTTAATATTTTGGTTCACTGTTTCAACATTTTGTAACCTAACTTTCTGGACGTCCTTCGTACAAAACAAAACAAATACAGGTACCAGGTAGAGAAAAAAGTGTTTACATCTTACGATTTCTGGTCTTTCAGGAGGCCGATATTCATTGAAACTTCATTATATTTAGTTGGACATGATATTATTGGAATTTTTTCTCGGTTGAGGGTATAACAAAGAAAACAGCTTCGTCTCGTATAGTATGACGTAGTAAATCCATAATGTAGGCTGCGGCAGGTAGATGGATTGATGTGGTAGGGAGAGGGTTAAAGTTGCCATAACTCCTCCCTAAATTCGACCTTTCAAACTCCGCTGGCCCACGCAGCCCTGACACCCTTTCCCCGTGGGACATCCCGAGATGGATCGCTCGAAATCCACCTTCAACTCCTGCCAGGGGTGGGAAGTTATTCGTCAATTAGTCGTAGTTAACCGCAATCAAGAGTCCCCCGGTCTCCTGGTTTCAATGGCGCGAGGTGATGACGGTCCCAGTTATCGGTCATTATCATTCGATTTGGCCTATGACTTCGATCCGTGTCCGTTTTCGAAATGTACGCGTTTTCGGCGACGAGACGTCTCACAGTGGGCAACTTTGCCGATTTCTGTGAAAAAGTACATTTTATATTTTTTAAATCATGTTATTGTTGTCTGTAAGATGGCAACAATGTACTTGGGCATCAGAAACGTCGACAAATATTCAAGTAAATAGAGCCGACAATAACTTGTTCAACTAATATAAATTCTTAAATTCTTAAACGAATAGAGTCAGTGCAAAACAGAGGGCAGTTCAGTAATACTGCATCCCCCCAACCCCCCAAACACACTCCGTTTCAAAATCGCCAAGTTATTTTCTTCAAGTTATTTAATATGTTAAACGTTTTTGGGAGCTCATGACTTAGCTTAGGCCGGGGTACTAACTATCGTTCTGTCTGTAGAGGAAAAATTATACCTCTACATCAATTGGAAAACTCTGCAAATTCTTGACACAACGGTTCATTATCTTCTTTGTACAGATCACCCTTCTGTCTAGATCACTAGGTCTAAATGTCTAGATCCTAAATGTTAGATTAATTATTATTATCAATTATCACTAATTATTAACAATTTTATCAAGTACCTACCTAGTGAAAATTATTATAATTTATTGTTAGGTATTAATAATTTGTATTTATTATTAATAATAATAATTATTAATTATGATTAATTAATACGATATAATTCTGGGGTTTTTAATACTACGTCGGTAATAATTTTTCTATAAAAGAAGTACCTACCAACAAACATTCGAAATTACCTTCATTTCCGTAGCACGAAACGCACCTCAGAACAACAAACTCGACATCACTTAAGCCATATGATGTTCAAAAGAGCTTTTAGTATGAAAATGGACCTGTATTTCAACAATTTGATTCACGATCGGGTTGTGAGGCACAATCTTTGAGCCGTCATTGTGAACGAACGGCTGGTCGTACAAAGCTGCGGATGGTCTTAAAAAATTCTACGGAACAAACTCTATCTAAATATGAAATAAAATACATACCGTTCAATATGAATTTTTCGAGATATGAGATTTTCAAATTTTCAAAATTCGTTTTGAACCCCTTCCCCTTGACCTAGGGTTATGAAAAGTTTCGAGGACCATTGTGGGGTTGGTCTAAACCCATAAAAAAAATTTCGTAATTTTAAAAAAGAAAAAATTTTTTTAACCCCCCCTCAAAATTTGTTGGTTTACGTTTCAAGATACGTAGATTCAGAATTTTCTGAATCTACGTATCTTGAAACGTAAACCAACAAATTTTGAGGGGGGTTAAAAAAATTTTTTCTTTGGGCGATTCCAATGGTTCATTATCGAAGATAATAAACCAAAATGGATTAATTTGCTTCAGGAGCAGGATGAGTAGGAGAAATGTCGGAGGATAATGAACCAAAATTTCGTCAAAAAACTTTTCTTAGTATGACGTTCCACTAAAATAATATAAAAAGTTTTAATCAGAACTGAGAGTCACTCCATATATCTAGGAAATTTCGCGCTGTTCCTATACCGAAAATAATGAACAAAAAATCCTCGAAAATTCATGTTTTATTACCTATTTTTTGAAGCAGAGCCTTTGGAAAAGTTGTATTTATTCCCACTTCTGCAACATCGTCTGCCAAAACATTAAAAGGTCACATATGCACGGCAAAGGAGACGAAAAAAGCTGACAATCTCGTGTCTGAGGGAAACGTGGGTTCATGTTGTAGGAGATCTTTGAATGCATCACACTGTCGTCAGATCCAGACCACTCAGTACGGTACATGTTTAATACCAGTGTTTCAAAAATTCTCAAGGTCCCACACCTCCTCACCGTTCATGTACTCTGTAGATTTCGTTTCCTCCAGAAGACGTCAACCATCTTCACTTTTCCGTCTGCATTATTCACCGCCGTTCTCAAGGACCTAAACGCCAGTTTCTTCTCCAACCTTTGTCTGTTATTTCAAAGCCCCCGGTTTCGGGGGAACGGATGGTTCGGGACGATTGAATCACCCAAATCCCTTAGCGGCGAAGGGAAAACGAGGGCGGGAACCTTATTTGTCAAGTCTAAGCAAATAAAATGTCATTCCTCTTGTCTTACAGAGAAACAGAAACCCTGGGATTGCGCATTCCTTTTTATCCACCATCAATCACAGTCTAGATAAATCCTTTTAGAATTGCCCTCAACCCGTCCCAACAAAATCCACCCCCGTCCCAACCTCGAAAACTGTTTACACTCATTCTTCCCCCTACTGTAATGCGGAGAAGGGGGTCTTAATTGTTTTTTCCCCTTTTCTTTTTCGTCCTTTCCGCTGGTTTTTCCTGTGGACGCGGGACTGTCTGGCACTGTTACTTTGATGAATCACCGGCGGTTCAACGCCGTTCCTCTCCTGCCGTTCCTTCATCTAGAGTACCTAATCGTTCTTTTTTGGCCCTGTTAGCCCATACTTAGGCTACACGACATTCCCTCCGCCCCAAATCTTTTTCGTGTTGTTCATAACCAGTAATTAATTACCAGGATGAGTCACCGGCTGTGGTTTCTTCAGATACCCTATGATGGATCATAGGTTGTATATCAGCCCCACCAGTACCCTCCTTTATTTATGAATTATTACGAGTTGAATTGGTATGTCAACGAAGAAACAATTTACTGGGCTGCGAACAATGTAAATGTAATCTTAATCCAAATCGAATATTCCAACATATCTCTTCAGGCTACCAGAATACATCACACGAGGAACTAGTTGTGGTGGGGACTCTACAAACCTCTCCTTATTGTGTCCAGGATTGTGTACTAAGGGTGGACTTTCTTGCTGAAAAATCCGCTTGATTGATCTGGCAGAGTATAAGGTAGGGAACGATTGCGAGCTGAAAACGCTGAAGAACTAAATCAGTTAACGCCGTTTGATGATGTTCCCCCAACTTCCACACGAGAACTACCGCCACTCAACCATCCCCTGTTAGGAGAAGCTGGGAAAAGCCTGGATGAAACTTAATAGGAGGTGGTGAAATGGTTGTTATGGGACTTCAAAGATATTTTTGGGTAAGAGTGGGAAGGATTTCGAGTGGTTCAAGGGCTGTACATGACAGATAGACGTTTGCAATAATGCACCAATGCAACAATCACCGAGGCGAACATAACCTCATCGGTAGGAAAAGGAAGTGCACTTGATTAGTCACTTGACGAAAAATGGGATCTATTCATACTGTATCTATTGTGTTGTTGCCAAAGAAAGGTAGGTGTACGAGATTCTGTGCGTACCAGGGAGGACTTATTTCCGCTCCCTAAAATTGAAGTACTAACAGGCAGCTTCTGGTCCTCATTCCTGAATTTGCAAAGCGGTGACAAGTGCCTATGGATGCTAGCACATATCAACGAAAATACGGCACTTTTCACTTTCTAAGTGAAATTCACTAGTGAATCATGAAAAAGGCTCATCGAAAATTAATAGCCACACATCTAGATTTGTATTGTGATGCGTCTGAAGAAAAAACTAGAGGAAATCAAGGAGGGCGATAATACCGGCTGTGAACACCAAAACAATTTGATAGCCGTCAATACTTGATGACCCGCGTCGGTCCCCTTTCGCTTGAATTAGTTCAAGGGATACGCTTGTAGAACAGGCCCTGAATAATCCAACATGGCCAAGACGAAACAAATTGTGCGAAGGGTCCGCGAGGGTGAGAAAGAAGATGGTGAGGTTTTTATATATTCAAGAACTTCGTCGTACTCCTGTGCCATCCTCACTTGAGAATTGCACTCCTCAAACTGGAGCGAATTTAAGGACATTTTCATTAACTATTAAAAGAAATGCAGCTGATTTTGTTATTTGAAGCACAAAAGTATTTGCAGATATTTAGATCTTCCAAATGCATTCGATTTTTGGTCAACTCTCAGTATAGATTCTTGAATCACTCCTATAGTTGATTATGATTTTATGATTTCGCTGCTCCAGTATTATAGCACTACGACTGTTACGTTCAATCATGGATCAGCCCTCTGCTAATATTTATCATCTTCGATTGTAAGGGAGAAACTGAAAAGGGCTACCGATTATTGCAGTAGGTTAATGATGACCTATTAATTTTTAATAAATGTAAAATTATCCTTTTAAAATTGGGAAGCTCGACTTATCTTAATGTACCGTCTAAATATAACAGGTGTTCCAAAGGTATTCAATGTGACCCTATTAGACTAATGGAGAATTTATCATTTTGTAGGATCAAGTTCAAAAGAGATTCGCCTCTTCCTCCCACTGATTCGTCCTTTTCACCTGTGATTCAGCCCGACTCAAACTTTATTAAGAAGGAAAATCCTCGTCTTTTTTCTGTGGTCCGATCTTGTTCTTAGGAAATCTCTTAGCATATGATTCAAACACACCCATGCATCGCATTAAACCCTTCAGCAAACTATGAATTTCTAAACTAAATTTAGAATAAGACAAGCTGTCGCAAATTGTTTAAATCCATTTTTTGTACCCAAATACTGTGAGTAGTCTATATCAGCTTCATCATCTTAAACCATCCTGAAAAGGAAATTCCGTTCTCCCACTACCTTCATAATGGTAACACTCATGACGGTAGACCTCATGATGTTTTTACACAAAAATGTTAATCTCAACCTAACAAACTGCTGGACAGGTATGAGGGGCCACCCAAAAAGAAATGTCCCTCAACTACGTATTTTGCAGTTATGAATAATTTTTGTGACATACCAAGTTTTTCGATTAAAAATGATGAAATGGTCTCCCAGCTTTTTCCTGGGCGAAGGCTGCACGTGGTCTGATAGCTGGTAGCACAAACAAACATAACTTGACTCTTTTCCGCCATTTTCAATGAACAGTATCGCCGAGAACTGATTGTAACACTAGTGATTATTTATTTTCACTAAACAGTGGAACACACATGTTTTTCTTCTTTAGGTGCATTTAAAGTATTAGAGATAACTGAAAAAAAACCTTTATAATTCGAAATAAACCAAAAAGCATCATATAACAGTGGTTTCATCTGTGGGTGCTTCACTTCAGATGGTGATGAACTTCACATCCACCCCCTTGGGACAGTAACACTCATGACGTTTTCAAACTTTACATTGAAATATTTTTTCTTGAGGATGTGCTAGGTACTTTTTAACGATACCACTGCATTTCTCTTCAAGAAACCTACAAATTGATGCCAAAAACCGTTTTTTTGAAGCTGAAAACCCATGTGAAAAACGATGCGGACATCAAATGGTCAAATATGAGAATGACCCATGTATGGTTTTCATCATAACAGGAAATTTAAAGGAATCTTGTATTAAATACTGTCCAATATGCAAGTTTTAATGGTGTAAAATGCATGAGCTATACACAACGGACACATTGTAATTACAGTTGACGTTTCCACCACGTTTGTTCTATAAGCAGGGGACAAGAGGTCTCATGGGCGCTTTAGGTCCGATCCATCAATGGGATTAGATGATCAGACCATCAGCCCTCGGCGTTCCATGTTTATTTAGAAGCCATCCAGGGCTCATTTCAGAGACAATGTTTGTAATCATGGCCACCGGGCGAATGATATCGGGAAATTAGAAACAACATGTTACGAGGCTGTTCGGAGTTGGGGAATTGGAAATCTATTTGAATCTCTTGCGTTTGGGGTCGTCTCGCATTGCTATTCATTGGAAACGGTACTAAATATGTTGAAACCCCTGACGAGCTCTGCCCCTCAGGTCAGAAAATGGACAATTTCACTTTTAATCCCTCACCAACTAAACAAAATTCAATATTTCACTCAACTAAGATCAAATAAATTTTATTAACACAAATTAAAAAATCCACAAGCTCTGAGGTTCTGTATAAACAAAATTTTTCACTTGTTTATCAAATCAGGAATAGCCGTTGCTATCCATTCCCTGTAAGGGTGGAGATAAGTGTAAACCGATGGGTATTTTTTGCACTGTCTGCTATAAGTGTACATTCCAACCAGTTTCCCCCATTTGTTCTTCAGTGGGTCTCCAAAATCATTCTGAAAAAGTAAAAATATTAATTTAAATAGAGGTAAATATTAAAATTTTTACATTCTAAGTTTCTCTTCATAATAGATAGATTTTGGTTTATTATTTTCGATAATGAACCTTTGGAATTGACCTAAGAAAAACATTGTTTAACTCCCCTCAAAATTTGAGGGTTTCAAGATACGTAGATTCAGAAAATCGAATAAAAACTGCGAATTCTTGGCACAACGGTTTATGATCTTCTTTGTACAGATCACCATGAGGGATACCTACCAACGCACGGGGGATTAAAAAACAGTACTCATCGAATACACTTTTAGCTCAAAACCCACGTTTTGAGATAGACCAATATTGTTAATCATAAACAGAGTAGTGTAATTTGTCGTGTCAGATGTTTCTGATATAATAATAATTATTATTTCTGATATAATAATAATTATTATTTTGGAGTTTTGGAGTTGCTGTAAATAATACTGATGGAGAACCAAGTGAATATGTGCGGGGTAAAAATATTTTTGTGAGTTGTAAAAGGTTTTCTGGGTTGTAAAAGTGTAGATCTCTGGAGCAGGTAGTTTCACCAGTAGCCTCTACCCCCCTTCGACTGAATACTCGGAACTCCCTCTCTTGTTGTCCCTTGGATTTCTAGGAACTGCTATTCTTGAGAGACCTGCTATTCTATCGTTCCTGCAGAGCAATGCCTCCTTATAATACGTAGAACTCAACTTACAACAGCCTCAGGGGTCGTCCAATGCGAAGAAGGTCTTCAAGAGGCGGCCAGGGCTCCACGTGGATCCCAACATTTGGCCTTTCGAAGTACCAACATGTTTTCCAGGAAACCCTTTCCTATTGTACAGTTCTCATTTCTCCTGCTCGAGCCCACCATCTTGTCCCTAGTCAGTGTGTCCAGTGAATTCGCTCAGGCCGGACCTACCAGTGCTATCAGTGAGGCTTTACAACATCACAGCCGGACTGGATCAGCAGAACACAGATCTTCCTCGGTATGATCAAAATCCACCTATTTTATCCTCCTAATTATCATATCCTTATTTCATTATTGCTTCAAAAGCTGGACCCAAAATGCCATAAAATCAACCGTAAATGACGCTTTAAACATTTTGATCAAAAGCTTGATTGACCTTTTAGAAACCCCTTTGACGCTTGATAGATTGATTGGCGGTGATTGGTGGAAAGTTTGATTGACACATCAAAATTTGAGGGTTCACGTTGCAAGATACGTAGATTCCAACAATCGAATCCCACCGCGGCACTATGCTCAGTTAGTATTGTGCCAAAATTACGAAATTTGGTTGACGGGTTCGGACCAACCCCACAATGATCCTCGTAATCTTTCAAGGGGGAGGGGTTCATAACGAATTTTGAAATTTTGAGTTTTGACGATTTTTGGTAATAGGAAGAAAATAAAATGAAGCTCCTAAGTAGGGGAGAAATAAGTTCCTACCAAAATCTGACGGAGAGATTAATTTTGATAACTTGAGTAGGGTCAACAAAAGTGTTGAAAAATTTTTGGATTTCCTCGTACAAATGGGATAAAATTACGAGAGATTTGGTCCACGCTCTTGCAGAAAAATAATGGTCTAGAAACATAAATGAACGTTAACAAGATTTTAATGGGAGAGGAAGAAAAATATAGAAAATTATTTTAAAACTGTTGTGTTCCATTCGTAAGTTGTACTTTTAGTTCTATGCCACGAAAATAGTAGAATTTTAGCAGGATATTTTTGATTATAATTAAAAAAGTATGACATACTTCTTTCAATTATAATCAAAAATATCTGGCTTTAAATTCTACTATTTTAGTGGCATAGATCTAAAAGTACAACTTACAAATGGAAAACAACAGTTTCAAAAGTACATTGTACAAGAAAGTTGAAAGATACTCATTTCCAACTGTGGATATTCTTACTCGTGTTATTTCAAAATGATGACGTGTTGACAGTAACATGAATAGTCATTGCCACCGATTGTGAGATTTTGTTACGTACGAATAGTGTGAACATTGCAAAAACTTGTACCTACCTAAATAGTAAAACCAATAATATTCTGTAAAACCAAGAATTACAAAATATTTGTACGAAATGAGAATTTCATTCAGATCATTCGTTATTGAAACTTAGTGGTAGATTGGGGTTTGCCAAGTACTGAAACTTAATTTCTCGAATTTTACAATATTTTTTAATGCATATTTGTCGCATATTCCATTAGTTTTTACTGCATATTCGGGGCATCTGTGCTGCATAGAAATCCGGTCTTTAGTTACTACCATTGAGTGGGTTCAATAAAATTTATTTAATAGAGGCGAAAGGCTTGTCTGAAGTTTGTGAAATAAGTTATCTATGATGTCTGAAAGAAAGAAAGCCGCCGAATGAACAATAGATGAATCTAGGTAACATCATGAGTGGAGTTTGGCGTCATGGGAATCTTGTTTAGGGACTATCAGATGGTCTTTTCCGTAGCTCTCAAAAACAGGCGAAGAAAAATGCTTCTTCGGTAGAATTGAAAGAAATCGAGGAGAGTCAGATAACTAAGTCATAATGCCGAATGAAAATAGTGTTTCAGAGACCTTGAGATAAGCTTGGCGGCAATCTCGGCGGCAATGATCAGAGAATGGGAAGGGCTCGAGATCGTTCTGGAAATCAGATACACCACGAAGGAAGAATAGGACAGATATGTAAGAGTAATTTTGATCTAAACCTACCCAGCATGGAGAGCTCTTGGAGTCCACCCAGGAGCAGATCATTCTCGACGAGATAATGTCGTATGGCAACTTTTCCTTGCAAGTGTCGTTTGTCATCAAATTCACAACCAGTTTCCTCAACTGCCCGTCTTGTCCTCCCTGCAATCGATATATCTGTAGTCAGCTAATGTGTTACAGAACTATTTTCTTCCTACATCTTGGTTCACTACGTTGGGGCTGGATGCACACATTTTCGTCTACCATCATCAATTCTACACACCACTTTTGGATGCCGATTTTACAGATCAATATTTCAATAATGCTACCTAAAGTACCATTTGGCTGCTCACTAGCTTCCCACACTTACAAATCGCATAACTAAGAAATTCTGGAAACGGGAATGGATTACGCTGAGGAATAGCTCGGAGGGACTTGAATGAAAATCAATCATCAATTTGACGAAAAATGGGTGGAATCACTGTTGTCTCCGACTTTGCCCAGTTGTTTCGGAGTGAACCAAAAAATTATAATTATTAATAATTATTATAATTTAGAACATGGCAGTCAAATTCATAAAATTTGCGGAAACTGCCAAAAAATGAAGCATCTTTCTCGGTCCAAAATGTTTAAAACTCGTATTTTCGAAAACTTTTATACACAAAGCCGTTTCAGACCATTCTGAATCCACTGCCAAAAGTCACTAAAAATTATTTCTATATACCTATATATTTGTATACGATGGATTGGTGAAACTAAAGACACTCGCGTGTAATATGAACTTGAATGAACGTACAGGAGGATGAAAATTATAGTAAACACTTACGTAAATTTGGAAAAACTAGATGAAGATCTAGTTTTTCCAAATTTACGTAAGTGTTTACTATAATTGTCATCCTCCTGTACGTTCATTCAAGTTCATATATATTTGTATATTTATGTTGATGGGAAAATATACAATTTGTATATTTATGTATGTGTCACTCCAGACGATACCTCTCGATAGAATTGAGATAAAAAGCTCAAATTTGCACAAAAAATCTGTCTTGGCAATCAAAAGCTAAGCTCGTAAATGGGCAGAATCGGGCCACTCTAAGGGGGAGTTTTGGGGTGTTTTAGGAGGGAAAAAGTAACAATAAATTCCCAAAATGAAACATTCTAACAACCCCTCATTTTGAAGGTTATTTATGTTGAACACGATGGTGACTTCAGAATTACGATATCCTAATCTGTTCTCAAACTAGAGAGAGCACTTTGAAGATTAAGAAACGTGGAGACAATTCCTTCAATGAAGACATTTTACATAGAACCAGTTATTTCTTCGGAAATTCGCTCTTATAGCCATGCTGCATGACTGTGGATTTTATCAACTTGGCCTCTGGTACACGCCTATCTACCAAAAACGATATTCTAATATTATCCTATAGGGCTCTTTGCTCGACTTCTGAAATTTCACACATCGCGGCCATGCGACCTTCCACGTACCATAGAAACAAAATTGAAATAATGATTTATGAAAATGATTTATATTATTGAAGATTTGGGATATTCAATTTTTCTTCACACGCGTCATAATTTCTATCGCCCAAACGAATGCTTTCACGTCATGTCCCACTGATCGCACCCCAGTGCACTGATGTGTTGTGATATTAGTTGGCCGGTAGTAACAATATGGATTTCACAATCGATCGGCCATTTTAGGTGTGTTATGAATTATGACTATAGACGCTAATGTGATTTGCCTTCTTTTTTCCAATAACAAAGTGAGTCTAGAACTCGCCCTAGTGTGACTTTGCTAAGTATAAATCCAGTCATTAGAGCGAGACATCATTGAGACATTTAAATTGTATAATTACAACAGAACACAGATCGACTGCTCCTAGGGATCCCATTTCTAATTACACTCTCCCTTCAACCAGAAAAATAATTCCCGCTCTGAAGTTGGAAAAGAGAGCCGTTATTTTGAAAGTAAAAACTAATATTATCGTTGTTGAATGATTGATGAGATCCCTGTGGCTTTAGCAGACTTTTCTCGATCACCATACCGGTCAGCTGCTGCCCAGACAGTTGAGATATTTTGCATTTTATTGGGCCTGTTTTTTCCTGTTCCTTCTTTGACGAATGCATAATGAATGAGCGTCAACTTATATTCTGATTCTCTTGTTCTCCAAGGAAGAGGGGCTCGGAGCGAGAAAATGAAAATGAAGAAAAAGCGATTTTCAAATCCAAAGTCGTTAGTCTCCATGAAATTTAATCGAAAAACTTATAATATTTTCCAAACTTGCAAGTACATGCATCGTTATGGATGCTATGCATCAAGTCGGACAAATCCATTAAATGTTAAGTGGGATGAATCCCAATTTTGTTATATTTTCAACTTAATTATTAACCTTGAAAAGAGCTTTTTCTACAAAAATTACATTATATGATAAAAACCGAATTTCCTCTTACAATATCCGACAAGGCCACACCTTGTACGATAGAGCTGTAGATCGTATAAGATTGGACGAAGACAAGGGTTAGTGCTTACAATTTTACTTCTTTCAACCCCCTTCTGGTTGGAGAAGCATAATAATAATCCACAATGACACTGATGATGAATTTTTAACTAGCAGAAGCACGAATCGCGTTATTTTCAACTTTGCAATTATAGTGCTCACCATATCTTCTCCCCATCCAACGACAGTGGCTTCCTGTAAGCCATCCACGCTGTCCTTGGCCAGTTGTATGGGACGGACTTTGGGCCCTTTAGTGAAAGCATTTGAAACTTTTACCAGTCCCAAATCGTAATCTTGTGTGTACCAATTGAACATGGGATGTACAATCACTTGCTCAACATCACTTGTTTGTCCCAAACTGTCGGTTTTCCAGCTACCAGCCCTCACTTTGATTTTTTCTATTGGAATCCTGCATGGATAGATACCAACTGTGTTAATATTGCTCAATTTAATGACCATTTCGTGAAATTATATTCAATAAATATTACATTATAATAACGTTGATACAGCAATTTTTACATACTTTAGCAAATTATGTAGCTTTTGCTTCGGTTTTCTAGTCAAAACAATGTAGGAAATCCAATACCCTATATAGGAAGTTAACTAGGCAAGTAGAGAAAGGGCCTCTCCGAGTAACCTAAATATTCAAGTTTTGAGATGCATTTTCCAACCGCTTTTAGAATTCGCAACAAGCCCTTCATGTTAGTTTTGTTTAGTATGCAAACCCTTTTGAAGACACATTTGGTCTCAATTGAACCCTAGATTGCTCGTCCAAGAATTTAATCGATGATTTTATGAGACCCCTGCAAGCCTGTCCCCAATCCCGATTTCAATTATATGACCGAATTCACATTGGCCATCAGGTTTCGGGTGCTTTTGAGGGGCCAAACCTGATAATAATTGGGTAGGATTGTTGAGGTTAGGGTTAAAAAGAGAACACTTACTCATGGATGCAAGAAGCGACTGTAACAACCCAATCAAGGGTGAGGAGTGAACCAGCACAAGCAAATTCGTCTGATATCGAAATTGACACCTAAAAACATCAGTAGAAATTCATTAAAAAGACATACTTTATAACTTGCACTCATTTTTCAATTTCTTAAAAACTTACGTTTGGTCATCTTGAACTGCTCTTGTGCTTATTACATCCGATCACCTCACCCACAGTGTTACAATCAAAATAGTTAACTACCAAGTAGTAATTAATTACTACGTAGTACTAATTAGACTTACCAAATGAGGATTGTAGAGAAGACTGGTTACCGAACCTCCGCGAATCGCGTTTGTCTCCAAAACAAGAAGCCCTGAGTAGATCAAAATATGAGTCAATGTATGTAGATCATCAAAGATTGATTGATTTGTTCAACAAGTTGGGTGCAGATAGGGCCAAGTGACCCTCTTCCACTTCAACCCTGGAGAAATTAGTTACACAATCAAAGTTATCATTTCTCAAATTGTTTTAGTTATAACGTTTCTCTCTTTCATTTTAAAAAAATCATTAGACCATTGCTATTTTGTCTGATTAGGTTTTACCTATTATTATTTTTTTAAAAAATTTTTTCATAATAATTATTACTTAAGACTAATTATTAGTCTTAAGTAATTCACTCCTGTAAATTAACTCCATTCCTATGATTCAAATCAATATTACAGGATTGACAATATTACGTCACGTTGGGAAATAAACGCTCAGTCGTATTCAAATAACGTTGAATTGAATACGTCCAGTATGTATCCTGAGAAATGTAGACAAAAATATTCAAAAACCAATCGTAGGACCCTGTAGAAGATCAAAATGCGATAAAAATAACGATTCTATACTTTATTACAAACCTGCAATAATGGATAATAGCAGTATCTTCATCGTGGAGGCTCAACAAACGACTAGGTTGTTCCACTTACTCGAGTAATCGAAAAACAACTCAATTGTTATCGGACCCTCTTAAAATAACGGTGATGGATCTAAAACACCAGAACTGTTCGAGACATTATTCTAACAGTAGGTATTTTCAATGTTTTTAAAGAACCAATTATTACATTGAACGGTTTCAAATAGACGTGAAAATATTGGCACAACTGAGTACCAGAAATTTTCAGGATTTTTAGATGTGTCAATTTTTCTTACTACAATAATATTGATTAAAATAATTCTCAAATTCGAATAAATTTAATTGAACAAATGTTTGGATGTTTGGAGCTTTGGATCATCCCAAACTTTTTGAAATGTTTGACTAATATTGATGGGGACAAAAGCTGTTTCAACATTCGTGCTTCAAGATTCAATATCTTGGAAAAACGTCAATATTTATATGGTTAGGTTAATATTATGGTGATTTGAGAACAGAAGAAACTATAGAATTTGATATTGAAGGAACTCTACAAAATTAAAGGGACTATTCGGCCGGAATGTTGTCTTCAGCCCAGTGGAACTATATTTTCTCAGTACGTAATTTCAGTATGTTGGTTACAAACTGTGGTGTTTGTAGGTTCCTTCGACAATCAGGGGCCTATTTCATAAAACTACAATTACAAGTGTACAAGTCTACAGGCAACAGGAACCTGTAATGCTCAGTGTAAAAGTACAAGTATTTCATAAAAATATTCTACACTTGTAAGAAAGATGACAATGTACAGGAGATTTTTTACAGGAGAGGTTACGTAAGGCAGGTTATGTTTATGTAGGTAGATAATCAAGAACAACAAGTTACAAGCAGTCATGACAACAAGGAATAAATAAATTTGGAAGGTTTCGACCGGTTAGCGTAGCGTATCATTACAATCGTCTTCCACAATAAGTACAAAAAAGGGGGCCGTATTGAAATTTGTAAGTTAATGAGAGAGAGGAAGGAAGTGTTGATGGGAGCGTTCTCATCAACAGTGGCGAATGATGAGGAGAAGAAACTAAGGATTAAAAAACTTAAACTATCCATAGAAATCCTTAGAAATTTTGGAGATCCTTAAATTGGAAAGGGATTTGTTGATCCCTGAATGCTCTCCATATACTCAGTACTTTCCTCGGATTGTAGTGGAGTGTGTACAAGATGTGTGTACGGACCAAAACCTAAGTACTATTTTGTGATCTCTTTGACCATTAAAAGAATTATACTCTCGAGAAAGGTTGTGATTTTAGAAAATTGTAATTAAAGAAAATAAAGACTGCAATTTGAAATTTCATAACTGTTTAATTCCCAACAAAGATAATTATTATCCCATTCAGTTACTTATAGAAAATGGTTGATTAATTCATTAACCTCCACATACCTAATGGAATGAAGTCAACCAACGCAACGGGCGAAAAATAAGGCGATATAAGGGGTAATGGTAACTGAGGACGATGAATGTGAAAATAAACTTGATGACGCTATCCTGTAACTTTAAACCCCTCAGTCTACAGTACTCAAAAGGTAGGTTAAAAATGTCGTCAGTTTTTACAGTTGTAAACTCGTCACTTGTAGAAAATAATTGAGAAACGCCTGTACAGTTGTCATAAGTTACCTGTAAACCTGTAATATTCACTGGAACTTACAAGTCTACTGGTGTAGCTTTATGAAACGTCTGTACGTATTTTTCGCCTGTAAATTGTGAAAAAATGCCTGTAAAATAAGACTTGTAGTTTTATGAAATAGGCCCCTGCTCGCACATTTCATGTCGGTTGTGAACAAATTCACTAATGTAGGACGAAAACGCTCGGATTCCTATTGTTGTAACATAACTTGTGACGTCACCTCACCCAGAAGACATACAAGGGAATCTTTCATGTACCTTCCTTTTTATAACTAGTATTGACGGAAAAATCCCGTGTTACTTTTCAATATACAGCAGTTCTCTTCTCAATTCTCTCTTCCTACGTTTCGCTAATCATTTCTCTCCTAATAATCCATATAAATTATTAGTTTAATAATTAGTTCAACACTAGGATTCCAATCCTCGTCGCCAAAATGTTGAACTAATTATTACAGTAATGATTAATGTGAATTATTAGGAGAGAAATTATTAGCGAAACGTAGGATAGGAGTAAAGTGCTGTCTTGAAAATTAACTCGGGTTTTTCCGTCAACGCTAGTTATAAAAAGGAAGGTACATGAAAGGTTCCCTTGTATGTCTTCTGGGTGAAGTGACGTCACAAGTTAAGTCAGAACAGCTAAGTTATAAACTGCCCAACTTGGGAAGTTCATAGCTCAATGAATCAAATCCGATAAACATATACAGGCATTCGGGAACACTGCCGATCATGCGAGCTCGGCTGAGGGCGTAGCTTTGATGCATTATCAATCAAAACCACAGGGGCGGCCAAACGGTACCTCGGACAAACGCATATTAGAGATTGCATGTACCAATGAATCCACGTTGCTCTAGGATATGCACCTGTAGCAGGTGGTATGGATGAACCGATTTGCCCTACTCTAGTTCACTATACAGTGTAGAAGGGCTTTTAAGCCGCGGTATGTGAGCCCATTGTGTCCAGTGCTACGAAATATGATTTATTAGCGAGATCCAGTTGACGATCCGCTATTGTCTATAATGTTTCCGGATCTGCAGTGAACGTACCCCGCGTCACCCGTTTATAATGTCGACCGTCCTCGTGTTTGAATGCTTATTTGAATGTACGAATAGGCACATTTGAATGACCCAAACTTTCTTTGAATATGGTTAATCCTGTGTGAAGCGTTAACAGAGTGGAATCTTTACTTACCAGTTATGCAGCCACATGAGCGAAATTCGGAACCATGAAACTCAAAATTTTAGCAATCTTACGACTAAATTATAGAAGCCCTGTATGTTCTATCTAACTGCGTAATTAGATTTAAATTTTCATGTAAATTAAGCGAATTATGGCTATTTTAGTGTGATAAAGTCGAAAACACGAAAAAAATCCATTTTTTAGCCGAGTAAAAATAATTGCTACAGGACATTGTTGACCTAAAATTAGCTGTAGAATCGATTCCTAGCCTGTGACCGTCACGAAATGAAACACCCTGTATTAAGTCGAGTGGTATATGAGGTTCTGTCAATAAGAAGTACCTACGAGGGAAATATGTTTAGGTGTTACTAATCGCGTGAAATACAGTGAGACTTATTCTTCGGTTGCTCATCATGTTTGGGTTCTTGTGGGAAAACAAAGTAAATTCTCAGCTCACATCTGACGAATACTGAACTTGAACAAACTTCTGTGAATCCTTCAGTTGTATCAAATCGTGAAATACTTGAGGAACTGTGATTTCAGTGAGCGCTGCAATACTGGGTCTGCACACCAATCGGTCTTGAGGTTTTTCAAGGCGACCCAGATTCATATTTCATGAAATGTTGTGGGTATTATACTTTCATGGTCTCTTTGACGCTGGACTCCAAACGATTACAGAAGTGGACATTCAGAACGAAACCAACGGTGAGACCGATGAGAATCAACAATGTGGTCTGTAGAGACGTCCTTCGAGTAGGTATTTGTTGGTCTGACCTTTGATCAATGCATTCGAGAGTACCACCTAGAGACACATTTAAATATCTGTGTGAAAGACATTTCATATATTTTCATCTTGGGAAGTAACTAACGGGTCCATCACACTGGCAAAACGTTTGCACAATATTATGAGGATGTTGTGTTATTGAAAGTGCGAGGAGAAATATTGTGCAAAAAAGGACGTTCAATATTTTTCTGGAAAATTTGAAAATTTTCAAAATTGTGTGAGGGGTTGAATCGCAAGTTAGGGTGATTGGAAGCCCAAATCCGGGTAGCCGATGTAAACTGAGCCCAATCCTTGTCCAATCCAAGGCTAGGCTGCACTCATACTCGTGATCTCCTCAACTCGTTCACTGTAAACTGAGCCCAAGGAACCAGTTAAAATTTGATAGTTTTTATGGTGGAAGCGTGAGTTTGTGGAACTGAAGTCCTTTTTCAACCTACTCACATGATAACCAGTTAAAAGTAGCAGTTCGTTCCACCAAATTTTATCAAGAGTATGTTTTTATTCCGCAATCCCGTCCACTTGATCTATGAATGAATGAATGAATGAATGAAATGAATTTATTCCTTGAAAATACTACAAAATATTTACAGCAACATAAATATTTATTTATGTGTCCAACTAATCAGTTACAGCACCTAAGCCAGCAAAACAAAGTGAAGTGAACTCAATTATAATTTATTCGAAGTCAAACATGGTTGAGAACCATCAATACGATAAAAATCTTACCTCCAACTAGTTTCACCCGTCCCCAAATCCCAGCGTTTTCTAAATTTGAACCAATCCACTTCGCACATGACATAGTTTGGGTACCGTCCACTTGGAGAAACTGATTGACTCCTGGAGCTGGGCTGAGATTACAACTCGCATCGATGAGCGGTTAGAGGGCTGGGCTCAGTTTACATTTAGATAAGACAGTCTGACCTGATCTGATATTTTTGTGTTGTCTGAGGGCTACCATTCAATAATTTGCTCAATATTTTGCACGATATTTTTGCTCAAAATATTGAACGTATTTTTTCGCCCACTCATACTCTTGGCGGATGACAGTCTGGTAATAGGGCGATAATATAATCCGGAAAATTATTTTATGGAATAAAACATACCATGTTTCGTTCCATAAAATTATTTTTCGGGATTCCTCCGAAGACAACGAGCTAATGTCAGGACTACCTACTTATCAACATAACTGTTACAGAACTCTTCAAATCCTAGATCATGTAGTTCTGTGGCATTTATCATGCTAGGCTTCCATCTCCTTACCTTCCAGAGGAAAACCTCCAAATTTCGCCACGTCAATACAGTTTTAGCAGCACGGTCTACTATCGTCATCATCCTACTCCCCTACTCTTGTACGATAGGATTAGCTTTATGGTGTCCCAAGCCCTCTAAAATAGGACATTTTTTTCTCCCACGTTTCTCCTCTGTTTCCAACTTCAAGCCACCCTCTCTCCATACCACTTAAACGGGTAGCAGGTAGGCTTTAAAATTCACAAGGCGTATAATTACATTGAGGTGATGGGTTGGTGGGGGTTAGTACCGAAGGGTCTCTCGTGGCGAATTCCTTTCCACTTCTTGTTTCGTCTGCGCCCCTGGGAGGCCCAAATTGAATCAACTCGATCCTCAGGAACTGCTGTAAAACAGAAAAAAGAAGAAAAAAACTGTTAATTTACCGTCGACAAATCAACCTCCTCTTTGGTTACGTTGGAGCCTCGGGAAAGTGGTTAAAAAATTGACGGGAAGAAAAAAAATGCGAAAAGGAAACAGCCGAAATAATATAATTTAGGAGTGAGATTTTAATTGAGTTGTCACGATTCGGTAGGCCAAAATCTTCGGAGCCTCCCCCTGCGTTTTTTTCCTCGCAATTTTTGTTTCCTCACTAAAATAATTGGATTCCGGGTTGAGAATGGAAAAATCCGAATTCGTTCTACAGGAGATTTGCCTCCAGGTACCTATTGGTGTTAAATGGTTTAGTTCAGTTGGGAAGACAACTTTATACTGCCTATGCTATTCGGATCCAGTCATAAACTCCATGTTCTGTGGATACTCATAAGTAGGTCGTAATAAGCCACATCGAGGGTGGATAGATGCACAGAAGCCCGATTAAATTTCGGAAACTGGAGTATTTCATCAATAACTGGTGTATCTCTCAATAATTGTAAACGGCAATGATGTATAATAGTAGTATGCAGCTCTGACAGCTGTGCTTGAACTTGGAATATTTGTAGGTATGCAGTGCACTACAAGACAAGACAATACAAATAGATGAAATGCAAGATATTGAGCACAAATACTGTTGGGGTAGAATGGATACGTGGTAACGTTGGAGTGGGTTTTAAGTGCCTGGCCAGGACCTTCATAGCTAATCTTCAGCAAGGGAAGGTGCTTGGAATTTCCTCGTTTGGGAGGTCTTCATAGATAAAGCCTAAACAGCTGGCTACCAATCACCCTATACCTGAAATCACCTATTATTCCGCAGCAGCAGTATCACCTCTACATGTTACTGAAAATTCTCTGGGCCTCCCATGTCTATTGTACGCCACTCACCTCATTTTCCTAAAGGGATTCCTCATCTTCCATGACTGTCACCAGTGTACAGTGTTGACATGTTGACTCCCCCAGGCACCTTTGGACACCTCATGTACACAGCTTTTATACAAAAACACAAATCCATCGATCATTGTCAATGTCATACTAGTTAACAACAGTTGATTTTTTTTTGACATGGTTATGTCTTATGGGGGTCGTTCAAAACTTGCGCGATACAAATTTCGCGTGGTACATATTGGCGTGATAAATTTTTCGTGACACAGCTGGGTGGCTCCTAAAGCTAATTTCTATGTTATTTGGTTTGATGCTGTAATTTGGTATGAAGCCACTTTTATACTTTAACTTGACGCTACCCAGGCCCCGGATCAGCTGAGCGGCTAGGACATGTTCCATGAAGGAATACAATAATTAATTCGGAAAATGAAAAACAAGTGATATAACAATATGTTGGTGATTTGAATAGATAATTAAAAGTTTCATGAAATGGTGCTGAAATAGGGCTGATGATACTCTTAGATCCGTTCTTCCTCCCTTCTCCCATGTTTCTTTCCACGAATCCACCACTATGAAGAAATATGTGATTATTCCTGCTGCACCATAAGTAATGAGGCAATGTAATTGAATGGAGACCAATCTAGTCGAAGTATTTCAGCGCTGAAAATTAATTGAGTTGATAAAAGTTGCTGTCAATGTTAGTAGCAGGGATTTAAAAGAGCCGGTTGGAAACTGGAAATGACAGACTTCGTAGTTTATATGACTTGGTTATGTGATGGTTTGCTGAGTTTCCCTTGCTTCCTGTGTTTTTGGTTCGACCACTCTGGAGGTAGGTAGGACTGTGAAAGCAGACCAGAGAAAATACGAAATTTCGTTCAACAAGTATTGAGATTTTGGCAGAAATGATGTGCCGATCGGTGGGTTAGGCGACACTTCAGCTCCATTACACTTAAATGAATTCCTCATTCTTCATGAGGACTCTTATTTATGGGCCTTCAAATATACCCGCTATGAGCTTTTCTTTGTTGAGGCTTGGCAATTTATTAACCAAAAACTCGTATTTTCGAAAACTTTTATACCAAAAGCCGTTTCAGACCATCCTGAATTCACTGCCAAAAGACACTAAAAATTATATTTATATATATATTTATATTATTTATGCACCTATATGTCAATGGAATTGAGGTAAAAAGTTCAAATTTGCACAAAAAATCCGACTTGGCAATCGAAAGGCTAAGTTCGTATATATGCAGAATCGGGCCACGCTAAGGGTTTAGGAGAGTTCCAGGGAAGGGGGGGGGGAGGAATCACCCATAAATTTCCAAAACTAAAACATTCTGACAAGTGACATCTTTTTAAAGGTTTTTATGCGGAACACGATGATGAATTCAGAATTGCGATATCCTAATTCGTTCTCAAACTAGAGCACTTTGAAGATGAAGAAACGTGGTTGATACTTGAGATGTTATTCGTGGATATCAAGTCCTTCAATGGAGACATTTTACAAAAAACCAGTTATTTCTTCGAAAATTCGCTCTTATAGCCATACTGCATGAATGTGGATTTTTTTCTATTGCGTTGGTAATGTGATCTGACCAATGGTTGAATTTTGTTCACGAAACCCAAATTGATGATCTTCAGCCTTTTTAGCAATAAGTTTTCTATTAGTTTAGATAATACTGGTTACAGAGATTACAGGTCTGTAGGATTCCTTACCACTGGGGTCCTTCCCTGGTTTAAATCGCATTATAACTTCGGGGACTTTCCAGATAAGACAGAAATTTGTCAATAAACTCGCAGTTTGTCAATTCAATTGTCGGACATAATTTGCATTATTTGTACTTCTTCTTGACTCCTTTACTGCCTTCCCAGCGACGGCTTCCTTCCGCGGCTATCAAACACCTATCCAAGTCACTGCCTCCCGCCGGAGCCGCCTCCAACGCGCATGCTCTGGGGGCAGCTCCTTTCCGTCTCATAAGCGACAGTCTGAACCTCAGCAGGTTTAGTGTTTGGGCCGCGGTCCAAGGCTCCACCGGTGATTTCCGTACGCTAGAAACTGTTTCCCTTCCGACGACGCTCACGTGTTTGCGATACCCGATCACGCAATTTTCTCCCAATATTTCCGACTCCCAAATTTATCCTTCACTCAATATTTTTGGTACGTTCTTCAAATCATTCAAACGAAAATTCGATCGACTCGTTTGAAAACAAAAAAAAATTTAACAAAATCGGAAATTTGAATGCAATTTTTTTTTTGAAAACCACCACCACACCTCTACATCGTCATAACATATAAAGAAATTAGGTACGTAGAATCTGCCTTGTATTTTGACTCTATCGACACTTATTTCCTTACAATTATTTCAGCACTAAAATAAAAATAATGACATCCACCATGCAAATAACGACGGTCAAATTTTAAGGCTCCACCAGAATGCAGTAATTTAAAGGCCATATTGAAGTGACAATAAAGAAACAAAGACAACAAAAATAACGACAAAGCGTTTTAGGTGCAAAAATGTCTCATCAAACCGACAGTTTCTCCTGTTTACTCGATAGTGTTATTGAACGCATGTTTTCCATTTAAATAGAAATTTCGGTGTATGATATACAAAAATGAAACTTCACAGTCGACCATATGAAATCTTTAATATTATTTTTGCCCCCAAACTTACGTCAAAATTACAAAATTAGTTGTCTGACAGTTAAATGTCGATACGTGTCCTCAAAATCATCTAAGAAAAGAAAATCATTTTTTGACTTTTGAAGTTTACGTAAAATTTGGAATTCTGGCATGTTTTGGAAGGAGATGCACCTGAAACACTACGTAACCCTCAGTTTACTGGAGAAGATCAAACATGTTGGTTGAAAATTTGTGGTTAAAAATTTTTACTTGAAAGGTAAATTGCCTACGTAGTTTTCATATTACGTAGTAGAATCTATTTATGAGGTCTCAATTTTTAGCTGAGAAAACACCCTCGAAATCAGTGTGATACCGTACGACGAAATTTAAGTCCAATTTTCTTTATGTGGAACAGGTTTGTTAAAGTCGAGTCTGTTACGAGATAACGTCGACGGGAAGGTGGTTATTTCGGATATCGCCGGCATAACTTACAAGCACTTGTGGATAGAGATCGACAATGAGTTGAAATATTATTCTGTGTTCAATAGGGCGAGTAAATCCATCATTCAATTTATAAGGCGGCTGATACTACGGCTCAAATGATCCAAAACATACTGTTGTCTAATGATATGGACGGTTTTTAAAAAATAAGGCAACTGGCAGAATGTTCATAGTTTTCACAAAATTACTATTATTACTAATTTTTTTTCTGTAGACAGGAATTGAGGTTTATTATTAGAATTATAATCATCACATTTATTGTAACATAATAATAATTACAACGTTCAACTATAATCTTGTCCACGACTTGTTGCACTCTAGCATATCGAAGATAATAATATTATCTATATTAATAATCAATTAATAATAATCTTCATAAGATATCTCCTCTCGTATATATAACAGACCCTAAATCAGGGCAGATATGCATCAGACATAATATTATGACTGATGCATATCTGTCCTCATTTATGTCTGTTACATACGAGAGGAGATATCTTATGAAATTTGTGATGAAAAATCCAAAGTCACGCAGCATGGCTATAAGAGCAAATTTTTTAAAGAAATAACTGGTTTTATGTTAAATATCTCAATTTTTCTGGTTTTAAAACACATTTTATTTCTGTTTTTGCCGAGTAACACCTCAGTTTCACCTTACCATCTTGTTCACCGTTTAAACATCTTTAAAATGAGGTGTCATGTGTCAGACTGTTTCATTTTTGGAATGTATAAGTAATTCCCCCAACCCACGTTTAAAACTCCCCTAAACCCCCCCTTAGAGTGGCCCGATTTTGCCCACCTACAAACTTTCGATTGCCAAGACAGATGTTTTGTGCAAATTTGAACTTATTATCTCACTTATATCGAGAGTTATCGTCTGGAAAGACATATACATCAACAATTCACGATGGTCTGAAATGGATTTTGGTATAAGAAAATTTCGGGAATTCGAGTTTCGCTAACTGTATGAGACACCCGAATTTTCAAATATCGCTCCAATTTGTACCCACCGTCTCCATTTGGATTACTGACTGTTGGTAATAGACTTGTGTAAGGATGGGTTTGTTGAGAATTCCAGAGAAATGAAAATTAGCTTTACGCCAACACCATCTTCAGGCCTAGGTATGATGAGGCAAAGAAATAATTTTCAGATTTCAGATAATTTTCAGACTGTTCAGGTACCTAAGATAAGTAAGATAAGAATCTCCAAAACGTCCTATTTCGGGCGTTTCGAATACTTTCGTAACTAGGAACAGGCTAAGTCATAAGAAACGTTTGCTGACGATACAAAAAATGTGACGTTTTCAGGAGCAGTTCCCGTGGTGGTAGAAACTTGAAATTTGTCATGTAGCCTCCCTAGGACTTACAATTTAAGCAGCATAGGGCCTTTAATCAGGCTCCTAAAGCTAATAATTTCTACGCGATTCTCTCTATAAAGCCGTAATTTGGTATGTAGTAAAGTAGCCTCCTTAGGACTTTAACTTGACGCTGCTCAGGCCCCGGATCAGCTGAGTGGCTCCTTTTGCTAATCTTTATGCAAATAATATTTTGTCAGTGCAGTTTATCATTTGTCAAGGTTCTTTATCAATAGACTGCAGACTCATGAGTTATTCGCGCTCCCCGACCGAGGCAACGCCCGGGTAATCTGGTAATGAATTATTTAAAAAATTAATTATTTATAGTGTTTCTACATGATATCCGGATTATGACTCTCTTCGAACTTATTTTGAGGGGACTCAATAACTAATTTTTTGA
The DNA here is from genome assembly GCA_963920205.1 of Stenodema calcarata. Lineage (NCBI taxonomy): Eukaryota > Metazoa > Arthropoda > Insecta > Hemiptera > Miridae > Stenodema > Stenodema calcarata. Next base: position 13,715,534 of record OY986062.1, on the reverse strand, counting down.
TCGATTCCAAAGGTTCATTAGTGAAAATCGTGAATGCATTGATTTTGATGGGTAGTCTGTTCCGATGAGGACGTTATTTCGTGTTGATCCATCAAAAAAGCGAACGCTCTGGCAATATTCCATTCCTATCTCGGATCGCATTTTGTCTAGAATCTAATCTAATTTCATTAGGTGAAACGAAACCCTCTTGGCCAAGGAAACTGGGAAGGAAAAACGTCGTGCGTAAATCACGCTGATGAAGGCCGTTTATCGCTCGAGAGCCCCCGCGTTTGCTATTGGGGCGGGGAGGTATAATATATCGCTTAGCCGCCGTTCACTAATTTCATCCAGGAAGCCTATTACAGTTATTAAATTTGTCCAAGGAGCAGCGAAAGGAGGTCTGTTGGGCGGGTGTCATAATTAAATTAGTCGATTAGGGTAATGACACACCCTTCCGAGTTCAGGTTCGCCGGGCCTGAAAGATTGCACGGCGAACGCGTAATTTTGGTACGAATTCAGCAACGTAATTTCATCTCAATGCCCACTTTCAACGTAAAAACTGTACTGTTTTTGTAAAAAACCGTATTCCCTGGTACCGTCTTGTAAAATTGCACTGCTTAACCCAATCCATTAGCTCCTCAACAACTCGAGCATCTTCACTGACAAGAGATCCTTAAGAACCTTGTTAATGCAATAATTCAAATTTTCTTGTAACCTTAGACTTTTATGTCTGTATGATAACACCAGATACGAAAATATCACACTACTTTCCTCTCCTGTATTCAGATTTTAATAAATTTTGGGAATTTGAATCGGTTTGATTTGATTCCAACCAACATAGAGAAGGTGGGCGCAAGTGTAGGCACGTTCAGCATGAAAGACTGCAGAAGGTTTATAATACAACTAAGCAATTTGAAATTTTGTCGGTTGTTGGGTAATATACTGACCTGGCTAATAATGGTAAATCTTTAATTTTTCTTAGAAATTAAAATTTGGAGTCAATGTACATATTAGTGCTCTTGCCCCATCTAGTCGGGTGAGCTTACGCGTGTGAGTACACTTACCCTTTTGAAAAAAATCAAAAATATAAGTACCCAATGTTTGAAAAATTAGAACACTCTTCATTATGTCCACAAAATACATTATACCTAACACCATATAAAAAGAAAATGAGCGAAACATTTTAAAAATCATAATACTGACAATTAAATTATCAGTGCAATAGTCTACTGTCGGAATGGAGATCACCTTGAAAGATTGCTCTTGAAGATCGTATTCACAAAGTTGATTCATAAAATCCAAAGTTTTCTGCTCCCTTCCGTAGGGAATAATTTTGGCTTAGCAGCTGCAGCACTGTGTGTAGAACGTCATCTGTTAGGGGTTTCTTGTCAGTTTTTCTTATGTTTTTCCTGGAAAAGAAAAAAATGTCTAAATATTAGGAATGTAAGGGGCAAGTGAATGCGTATACTTGTGCCTTGAAATCTACTTACAGTTGCTCTATTATCGGTTCCTTTGGTTGCTTATTTATTCAAAAATTATGATTTTTTCCCCAGGCTAATTAGGCCTTCTACAGAACATTACTAATATAAGGAGTTGAAAAAAATTAACAAAAATTAACAAAAACTACATAAGATGTAAGAAAATCAGAAGTTATCTCATCTAATATCCACAAATGCCAGTCTGGAACTGAGGCTTTGTGTTTACACGTGTGACAGGTTTGCCCATTAGTTACTGCTGTCAACATAAATATTTGAGGGTCAAGATTTGAATATGCGTACACTTCTCCCAATGCGTACATTGGCCCACACCTACCCTACATGAGTTAGTTATGGTGCCCAAAATACTGTTTGGTAACTTAGTCTAGTTAATTAATCTTTTAGGCTTTGACGAATAGGTACGTTTATGTGGTTTTCTGAGACTGCCGGTTTACTTATATTTACATAATATATGTGTCCATCTACACGATAACTGTACGTACCAACTCGTTAAAAATCACAAAATTCCAAAAAGTTGGTAAAAAATCCCAATAACCAAAAATCCCCAAAAAGTTGGTACTTACATCCATTAAATTCATACAGGGTGATCCACGTAAGGGCGGACATCCCGCCGGGGGTGAATTCTACGACTAATTTGTGACTAAAAATGTCCTGACTCATATTTTTTACTCCACTTGAAACCCGAGTTTTTCACTTCTAATCGTGTTTTTGACCTTGCGTCACCAAAACGGACATAAATCCCTTATTTCCCAAAGTAATTTCAAATATGAAGATACCGTTGGAAAGATCATTAAATTTTCTATCTCTCTGGTGCCAAACCAAAATCTTGAAAAACTAAATAATCAGCCTAAAAAGAAACATTTGTCAAATCCCGGAAATTTCGAGTTTTTTCAATAGCCTGTAGAACCTACTCTGGTTTCAAGTGGAGTAAAAAATATGAGTCATAGGACATTTTTAGTCACAAATTCGTCGTAGAATTCACCCACGGCGGGATGTCCGCCCTTACGTGGGACACCCTGTTTGTGAACACACTTGGGATGAATTCAGAGTGCTCTGTTGCAGATCTGTCTGAGGAACAACTTCCAAAAATTTTGATGTCCTTGCAATACAAATTTTTTCCTTGAAAATTCGCTCTGCTCGGCTGTGATCAATTTTATATCTTACGTCGCGCGATATGTGCTGCATTACTGTCATTCAAGCGTTGATTGACGGGTTCGTACGTTTAACCAACAAAAAAATCCCCTTTCAACCACACTGGAGGCCAATCGGCGGAGTGACGGCTCGTTAGACGGCCGCTATCAACGCGAGGTGCACAGGTGGGTAGGTGCCTTTGTTTTGCCCGAATCCAATTCAAACCCGTTACAGCGAGAAACAGCTTTTTCTGTTCGTTTCATTCCCTCCCCTGAGCATCCTGGCGAAAAAAAAAAACGAAAAAAAGCCACCTTTCCCCCTCTTCACATAAGTTAATTTGGCAATTTACATACGTTCCCAGTTAACGGAACGTTTGAAAGAGGCGTGGAAAGGGGTAGGGGGTTAAAACGCCCAATATTGAACATGAAAAAAGAACCACTCGCCGAACTGGGGATGAATTTATCCCCTTGTAAAACCTTCACGGGTAGATTTCCGAGGGGTTGACTTGATTATTAAATCTGGCGAAATCTTTGAGCTTTTTTGTTACGATTTTGTTCCGTTGACGATCACCACTCATATCAACCCTCGCTACTTCGTGGGATTTGGACCCAACTCATCATACTGACGCTTTGTGACAGGATCGAAAAATAGCAGATCAAATTTCGACAGATTTCTGAACTTTCAGGGTTACGAAGTTTCCCCACTTCCAAAAGTAAACAAAAGGTTGGTTGCATTTTTTGGTTTTGATTCACGTGGTTCTGTCAGTTTTTAGATTTTATGCCCTTAATCTACTTCCAAAGTTGATACTTCGGAATAACTGTAATATTTCACCAAAAAACGTAAATTAGGGGCATGAAAACAAAAAAACTGAGCTAAATCTAAAAACTGACAGCACCACGTGAATCAGCGCTGAAAAACAATGTAAAGTCATAATATGTAAAGTCATATTATGCCACACTTGGAGTTTACCATAATCCATGTTTTGCGCAATTTTGATGGCTTTAGCAACTTTGAACGCTCCTGGCGCCCGTTTTGCGCAGTGGAAAAAAAAAAGTTGTCGAAGTAAAATGTTCATGAAATTTGATGTAGAATGCGAATCTGCAATAAAAATTGGGGGGGTTCCATTTGAAAAATCAAAGTTGATGCGCGCAGCGCTCATTTGCGGGAATGCGCGACGCTTCAAACTGCAATTTTTGAATTCTTTGCAAAAAAATAAGGGGAGGTTACTTCGACAAGTGTTTTGATTTCTCCACAACCAACGAAATTGAAAGATGGTACGTTCATTAATGACCACTCGGTATACACTCTGACCCAGAGGCCCAAAAAGTGTGTAGATGTTTACAGGAGCACCCACGATATTAACACTCGGAACACAAGTTTTTCTCTTTGGTAGTTCTAATGGTTCTGAGCTATTTCGCCATTGTCGACTTCTCGAATCTTAGTGCCACCTTATTGTCCATCGAGACTTTCGGGCAACTTGTGAAAGTAATGAAATTGTAGTTTCTCTGCCCTTCCACAGATTTTGACACGGATATGTCTTGACTTCCGCTGGAGGTCATGAAAAATTTGGTTACAAGGAAAAAAAGTAGAGCGATAACCATAAACATCAATTAAACCTCTTCGGTTGCGTTATAACGGCCCTATGTCTCATACCCAATGCTAAGCAGTTAAAAATATATTTCCCCCGTTATTTGACAAGATAACATTCTGCTCCTTGATTCGTCCTTGATAAAATTACACTATTTAGACATTTTTGGTGAAAATGTTTTAAAATCAAATTTTTTAAATTTCAAAATTTCGTTTGTTTAACATAACAAGCAACAAATATGGTGAATTTTAAGGCATTTTCCCTAAGTCGATTACAGCCAGAGAAAAAACGCGGTTGGAGTTCCTTAATGATGCATTGATGTTTTTAATTTTTATCGTTATGTTGTTTACTTGAGACCCAATTTCACTAGACAACTCCATCCGACTTATATACAGTCAGCCCAGACAACTAAAACCTTTCATAATTTTTATAAAATGGGGAGTCCTACTCGAATAGCATGTGATTTGGATATAGCGTTTTTGTATTTACCAGCATAAGACCGGTTGAGTATCTAAGTAGGATTGAAGAATTCGACAGTAAGTGTCTGGTAGGTGATTTTTAAGGTTGACTAGAAGCTTTTTCTCTGCCAAACTCAATCAAACGCCTTCTCAACATCGAGGAATAGACCAAGGCACACCCGCTTGTTGTAGGAAGATTTCATGCACACTCTATGGGGCTGTTGCGGGCAGAAGTGTAGAGGCCGGAACCCAATTGCTCTTGAGAAACCAAAGTTTCTAAGTAGAGGAGCAGTTCAGGAAGAAAAAGCCGTTCGAAAATTCTTGCCAAGAGGGAGAAAAGGCTGATTGCCTTATAGTTACTGAGGTCACGGGATGGCTTACTTTTTGGTTTATTTTTAATTATTATCACATGTGCAAATTTGGCTCCGATAGTTCTGACAATGTCGTTCATGTTCTGACGTGGTGGTCGCTGTCAGAGTAAACACCCTCCTTGTAACTCGAACAGCATGTGATTTGGATATAGCGTTTTTGTATTTACCAGCATAAGACCGGTTGAGTATCTAAGTAGGATTGAAGAATTCGATAGTAAGTGTCTGGTAGGTGATTTTTAAGCTTGACTACAAGCTTTTCTTTGCCAAACTCAGTCAAATGCCTTCTCAACATCGAGGAATAGACCAAGGCACACCCGCTTGTTGTAGGAAGATTTCATGCACACTCTATGGGGCTGTTGCGGGCAGAAGTGTAATGGCCGGAAACCAATTGCTCTTGAGAAACCAAAGTTTCTAAGTAGAGGAGCAGTTCAGGAAGAAAGAGCCGTTCGAAAATTTTTGCCAAGAGGGAGAAAAGGCTGATTGTCCTACAGTTAATGAGGTCACGGGACTGCTTACTTTTTTCTTTATTATTATCACATGTGCAAATTTGGCTCGAATAGTTCTGACAATGTCATTCATGTTCTGACGTGGTGGTTGCTGTCAGTGCTTGTAAATCAGGCGTTTGTTCATACGTATTCGTCAGAACTCGCATCCATCGTAACCGTAGCCAGGCAGTCTAACACTGCTGTAGTTCAATGGTTAAAAAAAACTCGTGGCTTTGTGGTAACAATCCAGATGGTCATAATCAAGTTATAGTATGAAACCGCTTGCTTTAAATATTTGTTTGGTGCTATTCAGTCATTGAACCGCTTTCTGCCTCGTGTAACCAGGGTTGACAAGAAGGTGTTGAGTCAGCTTATGTTATCGAACCGTCTCTTCGGATAGTCCTAGCTTACGTTCCGGGCTACTATTTCGGGATTTTGAAGAATAAGCAACAAAGTCGTTCCGTTCTTATTCCACACACGGCTTTTGCTCTCCTCCCAAGATTCCCTGTCGACAATGGCACGTAGCTTGCTAACGTACTGCAACGAGCGTAATCGTGAAGCTCGGGCAGCAACACCGGGTCGGATTGAAGTCTTTTGACCGGACTCTGAGGCGTGGAAGAAGAAGGAAGTTTTTCCCCCTGATATTTCTCATCTGTACCCTCATCTGTGGACAGTTCGAAGTGTAGTCACGTTCAGACAGGCAGATGAAGAGAGGGAAGAGGGCAAGAGAACGAGTGAAAAGGATAAACAAGGAAACGGAATTAGAGAGCGGGCGCACGGATCTTCTTGTAGGTAACCGTTCGCTCCCTGTCGTATATTCAACATGAGTTTTACCATCCCTGATTCAGTCTGAAATCGATATTTTCAAACAGGAAAATGATCCGTATTTAACATCGGGTCTTTCTGAGTAATTTAATTGAATTGTGAAGACAAACATGTTGTGCAAATCGATAATGTTGTTTAGTCCAGATAAACATAACGTCATACAGGTATTACGTATTCGGCTAAACCGCAGTCACTCGCAAGTAAACTGAAATTTGATAGGCGAATTTCTGAATAAACTGAAATTTGATAGGCGAATTTCCGTGCAACTCATACCGGAACTTCGAGGGCTCAACTCGGACATACCTCAGTTACTCAGTATTTCAGCGTAACAAGATTATCCTCTCGCATAGTTTTCATATTATTGTACGTCGTTATAGAACAGGGGCCTGGCAAATATTTGCGGCCCGCAAAAAATTTGAACATTTTGAAGAAAACAATTATCTCCCTCAAAAAATAATTAAAAAAACATTTAAATTTACCAATAAAATGAAATAGTATAACTACTTTTTTTTTATTTTCCGAGTGTAAGTGTAAGGGAATTGAGAACTGCTTGTGATCCTAAGAAAGGTGATCCTAAAAGTGACAACTTAGGGAAATTCTGTGTTATGGAAACCCAATGAGGGAGACTCCTAGAAGGGAAAGTATCAACAGGTGCAACAGTTTTATACCAAAATCCGTCTCAGACCGTCCTGAATTTACCGCCAAAAGACACCAAAAATCATATGTATGCCCGCCCCGACCCCCCCCCCACATTTTATTTTGTGTAAAACCAGGAGTATTTTTACATATTCGTGCGAATACACACTGCTTCGAAAATTCGCTCATACGATCATGCTGCATGACTGGAACTTTTTTCCTTTTTTATTCAAAGAGGCAAAATGAGTACTTTCAATGGAATTTAATGATGCTCCCTAGGAATCTACGAATTTGCGAATTTGGAAAAACATTGCTGACCCCTGTTAAAGAACAAATTTGTGCTAAGATGGCAAAATGTGACATACCAACTTTTTTTAAATGTTCAGGGCACCTAGTTTTGAAGTTTATCCAGCCCTCACAAATTGGGAAATAACCACCTTATCTCCTTCTTGAACGCAATAATACGATTTCATATAGAATTTTATGGGACTCTCAAAATCCAGCAGTTTACAAAGTGACTTGTAAAAAATAATGTTAGTTGACCGAAAACCAGATATCAGGAGAAGGAGATGGCGTTGACAACAATAACGTGAGGGCAAACTCGTAGGTTCGTCGAATTTACGGTTCTTGCCTGTTGCGAAGACAATTAGGTAACTGGAATCAAAGGTGGAGGGCCGTTGTGGTTTCGTTTTTTTGGTATTGTTCAAATCGCCTCTGAGTGACCCTACCAGAGAGTGGTTCTTCGAAAACAGGTTTTCGGAATTGAGGGACCTTATTCGTTTTCAAAACTACTAGGAAGGTTTAGACGCCTGGTCGATTTAGAAATGTCTTAAATGCACTATAAGTAGTTACTAGGGTTGTTCCAATATCGAAGATCTTCCGATATTTGATGTCGATAACGATATTAATAACAATATTATCGCCACAAAATGTTGACCACGCACAAAACAACAAAACACCGTAAAATATGAGTACCGTAGATTCTCTGAACGATACTGATCAAAAGTTCTCATGGGCCCAACTTGATTTAATGCGATCTGAAGTGGGCTTGGAAGGTACGATGTAAAGCCCTATTCTATCTCTCACTGTCTTAGAGAAAAAAAGCTACACAAATATATATATATATATTCTCTTGCACGTACACATATACACAATATACATAATATACTCGTACATATATTTTTATTTATCTATGTGTCTCAAGGCCCATGAGAACTTTTGATCAGTATCGTTCAGAGAATCTAAATCCTAAGTTTGAGGGAAATCCACGGTACTCCCAATTGGGAAATTCACGGTGTTTTGTGCGTGGTCCTTTGGTGTGGGTCTTCTTGGTGTGGATAATAGAAAGCACTGAAAGTTTAATTTTTCAAGTTTTCAAACAGTTGACTTTTGACAAGCAACTAATAAAATAATACGTAGATGTGTAGTATTCAAAACGCCTCGGCATGACGCCAAGGGGAGATTTCAAAACGGGTGCGGTGCTTGTGAAGTGGTTAGGACATTGAAGTGGTTAGGACATTAGGGCGAAAGTGGATAGTTATAGGAGGAAGTTATTAGGAAATACTCGTGCCATTTATGAAATTACCTCTTAATTTCGACTGGAGCCAGGTGGTTATGTAGATGAGTGGACGTCGAGAGGATGAAAGGTTGTATTGAATATTATTAATTTTCTATTGAAAAACATGGTTAAAGCGAGGGCTTTGGTTCTGTAGAACGATGGTGTTAAAATGATTGAAATGGTGGTAGTGTTTTTTTAAAGGATGTTTTTAAGATGATGGTATCGCCCGAGGAATTCATGAATTATGGCCGGATGGCTGAGAGGGTATCAGAAAACTGTCGGAAAACTTTCCAACTGGGTTAGTCGGCTTTTAGGGAGGGTTACATCGGAACGATTTTACAATAAATATTTTAGTATCAGGTAACCCCTTCTTCGAAGGCTGAAACGGCGGGGGGCAACGCCTTTTAGGTGGCTGCAGATGCCCCCGGCGTTTTCTTCATAAGTTGCTCACAACGGCCTCCGTTAACTAAAGCTTTCGCCTGATCCTAAGTGCTCGGTTAGTTACTGATTCTTAAAACTTGAGACACCTGTAGTAAGTGCTGCGTATACATCCGTTCTTCGCTCACCTCAACTTTGAGATGTTTGGATTAATAAACACGTAAATTTATGTGACGTAGCGTTAAATTAACGGGTGGGTGAGGATTCAATTGTTATTGCCATCCACGTCGGTATCTTGTTTATCTCATCGCTTTTTATCACGGAGGGGCTTGAAAAAGTTCTTTCCCTCAGCAAAAAATAACTTCAAAGGCTTTAATTTCTAAAGAGCTGACTGAGATGGTGACCTGACCACCACAGCGTTGGAGCTGATACAGCCTTCTCAGTAAACATTTGTCCCGTTCACAAACCAAAATATCCTGTTATCACTTCGTCCTTTCAAGCCCCATCTCCACCGGTCATGTTGTCCCTTTGAAACGAGTATCAGAGAATAATATTGATTCCCTTCGGCAGCGCCGGATGTTGTGAGCGTAGAACGTTCTCGTCATAAAGCATGAAGAAATGAGCGAATTTACGAACTTAAGGACAATAATAAATAGGTATTCATTATCACACGCTACGGGTTATTAAGGTTTAGGGGTAGTTCGCACAAATTTGCACATATTTTGTGAAAAAAATATTACTAAAAAGTATTACAGTACAATACATTGCATATCTTGGACGCTCCAACGGTTTTCGGCGAATTCCTGATAGAGATGTTCAAAAAATGGTTTCTAGTTAATTATTGGAGTAGAATCCGAATCTGAAGTTGAAAATCTACCCAACATTGGTGGAAAGAGAAAAACCTAACTAAAGAGAAAAAAATGGCTTTTGAAATGTTGAGATCCTCCGTAAAATTCTCAACTCCCAGTTTTTTAACGGTAGATTTTACAATTTCACGTCACGTTCTGGGGAAAAATAGAAATTACCTTGAAAATCATTTTCCAATATTTAGAGAGCAGTGCTCTCAGAGCACGCATGACAACGTAAAGGCTTTTTGGGACACTCTATTATTGTTAGAAATATTTAACCAATATTGGATTAGTTTGGCCAAAATGTAATTTTTAGGCAGCTATGAAAGTAAATCGAGGTCGAAGAGGTTTGGACAATATGGCACTAGGTTTATATCCTCAACCCATCTCTAAGGTTTATTTTTGAACAATAAGCCAAAACTTGACGATGTAAGCTTGGCGAAGGTAAGGAGGAATATCCGAGATTTCTGGTACGAGTTAGTTCAGTTATGAATTGGCTCTGGTAATTACAAGAGTAGACGGGTGCGACCCATTCTAACCAGAGCGCTATTCGGAGTTCCTGTTTATACTCATCACTGGTCAGCAGGTGCGAGAATGTCTTACAAGAAACCCCATCACTGATCAAACTGTCACTCGACGAAACCCGGCTCTAGAACAAGTAGGAGTTTACCGCTCCAGTTCCGCCCATTAATTCAATTAATGAAGCCATTATTTTAATAGAGGTAGTTTAAATGTGGAGGGTTCTCCGATAAATTCGGCCGAATGAAGGAGAGGTAATTCCGTCAGAAGCAGTTAGCGAAGGAGGGTCTGATGGGTCCCGAGTTGTGTTTTCAGTGTCGTACCGTTTGCTGCTTGTGGAGCGGCGAATTCCCGAATAACTAAAGATGCTCGTCCTCCGGATGTTATGGTACCTACAATGAAAGTTCTATGCGGTGACTTCGACGGTTCGTACGGGAAATGAGAAATTGTGCGAGGTAGTGCGAATGACGATTCGTAGTGTGTCCCATCTGCTACAAGACTTACCACTGGATTGATCTATGAATTATCTCGATATTTCGTATTGGGGCAAAATCTGAACTCATGAGGGGTATTTATTGCACAAGACCCAAATTACCAGCATTTTTTTTTTTTTCTTAACCGTTAATAACCAAGATGGTCTTAGAAACTAATCAAAACCGTAGGTCTATCAGAAGAGGTTGACATTTTCAAAACATCACATCAGGAACGTTCAGGGCTTTCTAATATCCACACCAAGAAGTTCCATACAAAATTTCAAGTTGATCGGCTATGGACCCGTCAACATGGACAAAATTAGCCTAATTTTCAGTTTTTTGTTCCTAAAATTTCCTTGTGTTGAGATAATGGGTTAAATCTTTCAACTGACTCTGTATCGTCTTATAAAGAAGGTCTGTGCAAAATTTCAATTCGGTTGGTCCTGTTACCCAGGCTGTAGATTCGTCATAGTGGACGAAATTTGCCTGCATTTTTTTTGGGTTGAGATAATGGGTTAAATCTTTTAAAAGGCTCTTTATCTATCTAAAACGAAGCTCTATGCAAAATTTGAAGTCCAACGGTGAAGGTGGAGCGGCTGTAACCGTGCCGGTCTGGAAAAAAAGGTGGAGAAGAAGTAGAATACAAGGTAACGCCGAAAAACAGGGTTTATGAAGTTATATAACTCGGTTTCCTTTAGACCTAGCGACTTGAAATTTTGAGGCCTTTCTGTTATCCACGCCAAGAAGATCCACACCAAGTTTCAACTTGATCGGTCATTCAGGAACCGAGATATGAATACATGAAAAAACCCCTTCGTGGCGTCCGGTAAACACATACCTACTCGGTACCGTTCGTTTTTCTCAAGTTGTTTGCTTGGCGGGGAAAAAGTATGAGTATTTTTCAAGACCATCATCAAATTTTCTCAAAAGTGGAGTGGTGCAGTGATGTCTTCGTCCTTCCTAAAACACACTATTCGTCATTTTATGTCAGTCTAAACGACATAACATTCACTCAGAGGCTCCTTGAGTTTTCAATTCATCAAAAATTCATATTCGAGGGAAGCAAAAGTTTAGGACTGACTCTGAGGCAATAAAAGCCTAATTACCATCCAAAACTGTGTGCCACAAAAGTCAAAAAGTTTGACGACGCCACATTCAATCAATTATTCAAATTAAGATTCATTTACTATTTTGTTTTCGACGAGATATTTAATTATCATTTAAATGCCAGAATGATTTGATTTTCGATTTATTTCTTTTTTTCTTTTTTTAAATCGAGTTTCGTTGGATTTCAGGATGCTGTGGTTCCTGTGTGGTTGAAATTGTGTGAGACAATGGCGTCGGTTCTGACGGTCCTTCTCATCCAGTCAGCGCTCGCCATTACAGGTTAATGATTTATTTTTCTCTTAATTTAGTACAAGTGTAATGTCGAATCGATGATGTCCTTATTACGAAAACACCAGTGTAAATCCATAATATTTACTTGTCTTTGAATCAGAGATTCCAACTGGATCACAAAGAACGACATTGCAATGCATCTGAATAATAAGTACTTCGATTATAACCTGCAAATAATATGTGCCAGTTATTATTATAATATATTACTATAATTATTATAATATATTATATCAATATTGCTGAAAGATGATAATATAAAGTGGGTTGAGTCTTAGCTACCTATCTAGCAATTTACTCCTAAAAGGGTGACAAACGACCAGCCGTATGCCTTGTCGGGCCTAAGCCGCGTACATTAGCCCGTACATGTATACGAGTATATACCTACGGGTATATGTTGAAGCGAAATTTGCTGCTGTTTTTATCGAGGTTCGGTCAGGTTTAAATGAAATTCATTTTTCCAACGTTTCGACGATTTATTTCGTCCTTTTCAAGGAATCTACAACCAAAAAATAAATTGATAATAATAGTATAAATCTAATGAAAACCCTCTATCCAACATGAACATCATCTGCAACTTACATAATATTATAATATATATACAAATCTTACGTATAATATACATCCAGAAACTAGTATATGTATATCTATGGTATATGTATATCTATGGTTGATCCCTCACTCTCCAACAAACCCTCATCGGAGCTGGGCATCTGGTGGGGCAGTGGAGCCATTTGAGAGTTCATTTATAATGTGTATAAATCAATTATTACAAGGTGATTCCGGAACCTAATTGGAAAACTAAAGAGACCATCACGGAGCTAGTTACTGACCTCCCACCAGCAATACCTTACGTTAAGCTCGTTATTCCAATTATTTCGTATAGCTATCGGCCCCAGAAGGAGACTGTACTCAGAACAGTGATCTAGACAGAAGGGTAATCTATACAAAAAATAATACAGTGGCGTTTACAAAATTGACCAAGAAAAATGAAATTGCTCGGTTTACGTGGTGGTAAATTTTGTCATTATGGACTTCCGTTCTCGTCATTCATCTAAAGGGAGAATTATGTGAATGGTGTGGTTCATTTTTCGATTTCGAACCTGGAAACTCACGTATGTTAATTTAAAAATGATTCTTGGGGTTTCCACCAGAAAATGTGGCCCATTCGCTCGGCGGTCATGACAGCTAAATGCTTTTAAATTTGACGGACCCAACCGATTCCAAACGAACCTCCATCAGGCCCAAGCCCCAACGACGAATAGTCATTCACCAGCGGTTGACTATCCCGGCCCCGTCCTGGCATTTACCTTCTCGGCTTTGCTAAATCTGTTTGAAATCGATCGTCCAAATAAGAACAGTCACGAACCCAACGCCGACTGTTTTCACAATCCTTTCCCGTATTCATTTGTCAGACGCCGTTATCTTCGAGACGCATCTGTGAGGGATTCATTCAATATTCATTAGCTTTAATGGCAAATATGGATAGACATCCTGGAGGGTGAGGGCAATTCCGTGTTCCCCGAGTGATTTTCCTTACGGACACGTGACGTGGCTTAGGGTGAAGTAAACCAACACCGGTTTTTATTATTTTCAATAATGAATCTTTATACTCAACCGAGATTAAAAATGGTCAAACTCTCCCTAAAGTCGTTGTAACCAGGCCCTAATAGGGCCGAGGATGATCCTTAACCCTATTCATAACTTAGGTCAATACAAAGGAGTAAAAACGCTGAGGGATACCCAACCTACACCATATCACGAGACATCACTTGGCCGAATGGTGTAATTACATTATAATATTTCCTCATTAATGAGGTGAAATATGAGGATAGTAGAAATTGCAGCACTTTTCTCACAGGAAGTGCCAAAAAGTAGGAGTGCGTGAAGTACGCTGCCGTCCTAAGTTAAAACGTCCTATCTACAGTAAAATTTCACTGTAGATAGGACGTTTTAACTTAGGACGGCAGTACAGATAGAGCGACTGATTTAGGACGGATCGGTCTAGATTGTTCTCCTGTTTTCTGACAGTACGTAATATATTACCTACCTACTGTCAGAAAACATTTTTATTTTAACTAACATATCTACATAATATGTACATAATATTATTATGTAGATATGTTAGTGAAAATAAAACTGGTATAAAATGGTATGAAACTTGGAAGCAATATTGAGAAAATATACAGTTGTGGGAAGAGCGTAATGACTTGAACGGATTCAACTAGAGATGGGACATCGATAACATCGAAATATCGATGTTTGTCGTCGATTTCGATGTTTTACCATCGATGTTTCATGTTCGATAACATCGAAATATATCGATGCTATGCTCCGATAACATCGGTCCAATTTATTACTCAATTCTGAAAAAAATTATTTGTTCTTTGCAGGACACAGATTCTTCAGGAATAACAAACTAAGTTACGAAATGGCTCTTTATTATTACTTTTCCATTTTCACAAGCATTTTTACATTTTTACAGTACCAAAAAACACGAAATGAATATGAAAAATGAACATTTGCAATTAAACTAAAAATAAAAACTTTTCGTGAAGAGAATGGAGAAAACTAGTTTTTTCAAATTTTCCCCCTTAATCCTGTTTCTGGTATCTGTTAAAATGTTCCCCGTTTGAGAAAATAACCGTTCTGACGGTACTGATGTTGAGATGCTTGCGAGATATTTGAAGGCAATCTTGCTGAGCTCGGGAAGCGTATCAGCTGACTGACGCCGGAAGTCAATGAGGTTTCTGCTGATGTATTCAGCTATTTTGAAAAACCGCCACCACTTGCTGGGAAGCATTTTGAGATTTCAACACCAAACAAATTACAAAGAGTAATAAGATTGAGTAAGTGTTCGTTCATTCAAAAGTTGTACTGAAAACAACTTTGTCAAAAGAGAACTGTGACTGAATCAAAATCAAACCAAGCGACAAAGAAAAAAAAGACAAACCGGGCAAAGAGACAGAGTGATCACTTCTGATATGAACATCGATATCGATGTTTCCTGAATATCGTCCGATATTATATCGGTATGGATGTTGCCTACCGATGTTGACATCGACATCGAATATCGATGTTTTCTTTCGATGTCCCATCCCTAGATTCGACTGAAGGACTGATCAGGAAGAAGTGCCACCCCTCAGGCGGAGGGTTAACTTGAAAGTCTTAACAATGAGATCACTGGTATTACACTGCCCTCTTTCTCATATTGTGCTTTCTGGCATATAGGAAGTTGACTGGAAGGTTGACAATATTCACATATTATGATGTTTTGTGTTGGTACGTAAGATGTCTGGGCTGAGGTAGCTCATTGGCAGGACCGAACAAGCTGTTTCACTTTTCAAAGTGCAAGTTGTTATAGAATCCATATTGATGATGTCCACACTGATTGGACCAGTCTGGAAAACTCTACACCTGTCTTATTTATATATTTGAAAAAAATGAAAATAAATGAAACCAAGACGTTCTATTTTTGGAAAATGCAGCAGTAAAAGGTTGTGTGGTTAGGGCGTGTGTAAACGGCAAACAGGTATAATCGATTACAAGTCATGGATGTTGCAAACGATACAGTGTGATGTATCGATCATCGCCCTAAGCCCTTCTCAGTTTGATATGTCAAGAGCTCGGAGCGGCAATTACTGTTCATCTACAGGGTTAACCGCGGGATTAGGCGGATTACGCAGAGTTGGAAATGTAAGCTATTATTAGCTGGTTTCACTGCCACTTGACGCTGGGGACAGTTAGGCTCACGATTTGACGAGAATAGTGGAGACAATGAATTTGGTTGAATGATATTGCATAGCTGTCTTAAGGATGTATCGGAATAAACAAGGCGGCGATGAGCTACGAATATAAAAGATGAATTGGGAGTTAAGTGTTCGGGAGTTAAGTATTCAACAACATAGGTTATTACCTAATAATATAATATAAATATGTAGATAGTTAGATGAAAATGATG
Organism: Stenodema calcarata; assembly: GCA_963920205.1. Taxonomy (NCBI): domain Eukaryota; kingdom Metazoa; phylum Arthropoda; class Insecta; order Hemiptera; family Miridae; genus Stenodema; species Stenodema calcarata. The sequence goes on along the minus strand of OY986062.1, from coordinate 13,699,433 downwards.
AAGATAATCGAGTAATGGAATAATTTGGATTAATCTAAGGTGCGGCTGGTACAGAAAATTCGTTTATAAAATCTCTCGGTCTCTTCCTTTTCAACCGTCGTCTGGCTCTTTCTTGAGGGGGATTGGACGGTGCTTCTTTAAGGTCTGCAGTTTCATGTGTCATCAGCGACTGGTGGTGTCTGTTATAGAATACTGATGGTTTCCTGGACAGCCATGATGTTCAAGTCTCGATGAAGAGATTCGTTTCTCACAAACCAAGGAGCATCTGTCATCAGTCTGAAGCATTGGTTTTGCTGTATTTGTATCCTATTTATTTGTGTATTTGATGCAGCTCCCAGAGTCCGCATGCATATGTCCAGATCGGGCGTATCATTGTTAGGTACAAGCGGCGCTTTGATTGGAGACTCAGTGGCGATTTCCTCCCCATGATCTGTGTCAGATATTTGACGCTGCTGCGTATTTTCTGAAGTAGGGAGGTTACGTGGAGATTCCATATAAGTTTTGTGTACAACTCCAGACCTAAGTACCGGACCGAGTCTTTTAGAGGGATCGCCTGACCGCCCAAAGTGATGTTCACTTCATCCACGTTTCTTTTCAAAGTGAATCTGACAACTCTGGATTTGGTAGGATTCACTTTGATCCTCCATTTGCTGTACCTGTCATCCACTTCGTTGGGGCCATATTGCTGACTATGTTGAGACTATATTCGACTCTACGTACCGTTCTAGCAAGTATGAGATGTAGGGCCGTATTCATGTGGCTTTCTGGTAACTTCAAGTCGGAAGCTCAACTTGGAGTGACACTTAGTGGAAATTTTCTTCCACGAACCACAATTAATTATAAGTGACACTCGATTCAAACTTGAACAGAGGTGAACTGTAACTTAAAGCTAAGTTCGGCTCCTGTCACACTTGAGTTGATCTTCGTTCGCCAAAATCCGTGATGTATTTTTTTGGGATTCTATCAAATTTCACGTCTGTAGAACATTATGTTGTGTTGTTTTCGATTTCGTTAGAATGTAGGTTCTTGTACCTGGAGCCACCTTTAGATTTCTGAACAAGGAGTTGAGGTACCTACAATCGATTTAAGCCCTTGATTCGACAGCTCAGCCGAACCAATCAAGTTGACAAACAACATCAACTATGCTGATATGACTATGTTATCAGTGAGAGGGTTCTTCGTTTTTGCCCCCTTGTGGTGTCATTTTCCAAATTGTGGATTTTCAGGTATTCCGTTAAAAGTAAATCGAATTTTTATTCCAGCCATTACTAAATTGTTAGTGGTAGTTCTTCTTCTTAATAATTTGCTTTCTTATACACTTTTATCCATAATTTATATAAATGAATTATTATTGGGCCACCGTGGAATTTAGTCGGGAAGAGACCATAATATGGTTATATGGTTCACTCGGTGATTTCCATCTGGTCACCTTACCATCCAATTAATACCTAATCACTGGGGAGTTGCGTAAAATAATCTTGTAACATTATTTTGACTTCTGGTTTGATTCCAAGGTCCAATTCCTAATGGTTTGAACATGAAAGTGAAATAACACTTTCGGTAGCCAAACCGACAATTGATGGTGAATCTTCAATATCATATGGCGGGAGGTTTCTGAATAAGACTCCGTTTCTCTTCTTGGAAAGGGACTGAAGTGTTTTGCATGACGTGGCCGTCCATTATTAGCCCGACCTGCGTGACCCATCCCTTTCTATCCATTCCAGACCGTTTTACTGCTTTTCTGTTTTAGTTTGTTTTTCGAGTGTCTTGTCTACCGCAGTCGCCATGGCGGCGGAGAAATTACAGTCACGTACCGCACATTTCCCCACAACTCTTCATAATGGCGATTTCCAATGAGAACTTGATATTATGCTAATGGCATAATCTCGATTCCTGTAAAAGTGGAGGTTGCCGTGAGCGGAGTATCTCGTCCCGAGGTGTTCGCTTGAAAGTTAGTTAGACACACGTAACCTGGACCCACTCCATCTAGTGATACTCCACAATTTTATACTTACACTAGGACGGGATCTCCTTTTTTCCAAAATATGGACATCACAACGTCGGATGCCTCAAATAAAATACACTGCCAAGGTGATGGCACAGGAGCTTCCTCGTCACAATCAGAGTGACCCATCATAAAATAGAACAGACTCGGAAGCAAAATAAAGAAATCTTCACATGAAAAAGGCATTTTACAGACTGAAGAAGGAAGGTACCGTAAATGTTAAGATAAAAACAAGGGGTGACCTTGCACCTGTCCTCCGAAAAATGAATGACGCAGTTATGAAGTTGCTGCTTGTAAAAACCGAAGGAGTGGGGCCAGAGTCAGTTTAAAGGGGCTCAATCATGTTGAACAAGGAACGGCTCTTTGAAGAATTTCACGTTAGCGCCTGCGCAGAGACTACCGTTGTTCGATCACGATGATACTGTTAGGGGACCTCAATGGGCCCTAACCGCTTAATCTCTGAAAATTACATTGAAATTGGGTGAAATCTTTGGTTATTACGGCTGTAACAAGGAAATTGAATCTATTTCACACCAGCGCATGCGCAGAGCGCACTGAGGGTCCGATCATGCTGAAATTCATACTAGAACTCACTAGGCCTTGTCCAAACAACCCTTGAAAATTTGAGCGAAATTGAATCAAAAATATCAAAGTTATGCGTGTATGTTGAATTTCACGTTAGCGCATGCGCAGGTCGTATTGCTGGATCAATCATGTTGAAATTTGTATGGGACCTCAAGGAGCCTTATCCGCACCATCCCTCAAAATTTGAGCAAAATCAATTCAAAATTGTGGAAGTTATGGCTGTAACAAGGAAATGCGGACAGACACACAGACAGACAGACACGGAACCAAATTTGTTCAGTAGGCTTTGAAACGCAAAATGCAAGTGGAAATTTTGATTTCTGAGGACAAAAATGTTTT